>JAVXUO010001818.1:0-354508 GCA_033065855.1 Escallonia rubra
CGGATCTGTACACGACCCTGCATTATTCTGTCCCGAGGGCTAGATGTGTGTAAGATGAGGACAGAAACCACACCCAAATTGAGTTACTCTATTACTCCCGAATCATTAATAAGTAAACCCAAAACAAGTGCAACTAACAATTTATTACTATATATATAAGTTTCATAATTAGACCTTGCAGATTTGAGATGTGATGTATACAGGAAATATTAGAAGGCCCTCATGCTTGGTTTATTTGTGTCTTGGCATGAGCCTGAGCCTCCGGTGGCATTCTTTTCATTGCCGTTCTTCGACAACCTTTTGATAAGATTTTTTAACGATTTTATTCCCCTCTAATTTGGAAGAGGAGTGATTGGTTAGAATCTCTTTTCCTGTCCTGGCTACTAAAAGTTATAAGTACCAAAACACTCTGTCTATTCTTTTGCTTTTGTACATTTGCTCGGAAGAGCCTGGGCGTCATGTCTGTAACTTCCTTGCGCTAATCTTCTGGTAGAATATCAAGCATAGAGTCAGGGGGACGGACCGCTCACATGACTGGAGGATGTGACCGGAGGGGGCCACGGCACTGCCAAATTTTTGAATTTTTTTTTAACAATGAGTAATTATATTTAAAATATCTATGAAAATATCACTTTATTATAACATTAATTAATTAGAGTTTTATTTTATTGTATCTTTTATTATTTGTGTCACCGACCGTCATAATCTTTATCTTTCTTATTTTCTTGCTCCATTTTCATTTTTCCAAATTCTAAACTCTGAATCTCCAGATTACAAAATTAAGAAACACGACTAGATCAAGATTATTATTTTTTTTCTTGTTGTAAATTCTTAAGATGGGACAAACCACACCCAAAGAGTGATCTATTACTCCCGAATCAAAAATAATAACTTCCAAATTAGGAAAGATTTTATAAGTATTTTTACATATTTACCCTTTTTATACTTTTTTTATTCTATTTCTCTCACACATTTAATTCTCTACTAACTCATTTTCTTTTCTCTTGCCTACCACTTTACACCTTTTTATTCTATTTCTCTGACACATTAATACTCTACAGACCAATTTTTCTCTCATTTCCCACCCTGTCCCCATTCTCTAAAGGGTAAAATGGGAAAGACACACAATATATAACATAACTCCTAATATACGTGCAAAATAAAATGGATCACTCTTAAGGGACGGAGGAGTAGTATATCTCCCTCCGTCCCTTTAAGTGATCATATCTTTTTGGGCCGTCCGCATAGATGATCACTTCCAAATTAGGAAAGATTCTTTAGGTATTTTTACATATTTACCATTTCTATACTTTTTTTATTCTATTTCTAAGACCAGTTTAATTCTCTACCAAAATCACTTTATTATAACATTAATTAATTAGAGTTTTATTTTATTGTATCTTTTATTATTTGTGTCACCGACCGTCATAATCTTTATGTTTCTTATTTTCTTGTTCCATTTTCATTCTTCCAAATTCTAAACTCTGAATCCAGATTACAAAATTAAGAAACACGACTAGATCAAGATTAGTTTTTTTTTTGGGACTTATAGTATATTAACTAATATGTGACTATTGTATTCATACAATCAATAATCACATTAGTAATGCATGTATATAGTAAGAATGCATGTATATAGTAAGAGTTAAGCTTCTTTCATATAAGATTAGTAATTCGTTGTTGACTAATCTTATCAAGTTAAAAAAAAATCACAATAAATAGTAAATTATATGATGAGGAGTCAAATTGAGTAATTTATTTTGTATTTGACTTATTCAATAGTGATGCTAATTTTAATATGCTTTTGATTTTTCATGTTTTATGTGAACTTGAACTTTTTGAATTATTTTATTTTAGCAACCAATTTTTTTATGACCCCCCCCCCCCCCCCCTCCTCCTCCTCCTTTCAACTAGACTTTCTGGTTCTGCTCATGCATAAAGTGAAAAGTTTTTCCTTCTCCTGACTTTTTTCCAAGTAAACATCCTTTTCCATGCTGTATGACACAAGAAAAACTTGATATTGTGGAAAGTCTACTAAGGATTTTGTTGACGAGGTTCTATCATGTATGTCATTGCGGACGATCCTTTGTTAATTGATGAGACTGCTATTGACCAAGGGTACAATATCTTTGTTTCGATGGTAAGAGCCACATTGTAATTGTTCTAATGTGGTGTTTGAGTTTGATCTTATAGGTTTGTATGCTTAAACAACTCATGACTCGTGTTGGAGCATTGGAGTGCGATAAACTCACATTAAAGCTTCAAGTTCTATACATTTGGGGAGCTTCATCAAGCTTTATTAAATCAAGATTCTAGACTAGGTTAAGCTGTAATTACTTTATCATTGGTTTGTCGTGCGTGTTCATGATTTTGGCCTAGAATCACTCTACAATTGTTCTTTATTGCATTTGAGATCATATATATATATATGGACGTGATCTCTTTCCCTCTCAACCAACTTAAGCCAAGTTTCTAATGCGATTTGGCCGTCCATCCAACCTGATCTAACTTTAAAAAAAAAACGTTGTCCGCTTCATGATGTAATAAACGTGAATTTTGACCAAAATGCCTTGTATGGATTCACAGGCAAATTGGGGGGGGGGGGGGGACAGTATGGTAAACTTTACCGTCCGCTATATTATGTACGGCCAGATAGCGCTTTCAACTTAACCAGATCTAATTTTAAAAAAAAAATGGCGTCCGCTACAATATTCAGCGGACGGTGATTTTGACCAAAATGTCTCGACAATATTTAATGAGTCGAAGGGATTCATAGGCAAATAGGGGGGGCAGTATTATACTGTAAATTTCACTGTCCGTTACATTATGTGACGTACGACGAAATTTACTTTAAAAATAGATCTGACATGTCCATCTGCAATGGATGGACGGCCAGAAGGCTCTGACAACTTGCCTTAAGTTGCTAGCGCGTACGAAGGATAGTTCCATATATATATATATGGTCGCCATCCACTACCCGCACATGCAATTTAATTTACTTGCCAATGTGATCTAGCCGTCTATTAGTGATTCATGGATGGTTCAGATTAAATATTCTCTCTCAATAGTGCTAGATAACCCTAATACTTTAACGTATTTACAATCTGACCCAACAACTTTAGAAAAAATATTTTTATGCACCATAATACTTTGTCACCTACGATATAAACCACAAGGTTATTTTAAGATATAATGCTATTTACAGTTATGATGTTCTTGGTCCTTGAATGTATGCCCACCATGCTTCTCCTGTTGTTTTTCGATATCCAAGCTTTTCACCAAGTGGACACACGACTCAATGCCTTACTCTCCTCAGAATTGGTTAATGGTTATTATCAAACACTCTCAAGCTTTCAGGATATTGATTTGAAATGTGCAGTAGAAAAACGTCGTACTAAAATCAATACCTAGTTATCTATACTGGAAAGAAAATTTTACATAAGAGCAGTAGAAAGGAAGGCTTCTTTCTATTGTTGCACACACTAATTCTTAGCACACTTCACAATCTTACACACTTCACACTTTCTCAAACTTCATCTACCTTTTAGCTCTTACTTCGACCCATTTTATAAGTAAAAGGATCAGGCACATAGGGTTCTTCGATAGTAAAAATCTTCTACTATTTTTTGTAGGGTCAGCTTTATCTTTTATTATGGTAAACATCTTTATTCTCTTCCCCACTTGGCTTTGTCATTTTTCGCTGGCCATTATGTCCATTTCAAATATGCTTATCCTATGGTCTCGAACCCTTTAGTACAGCTCAAAAGTTTGGCTAGGAAGATCAGGTTCTTCTTGCCTTGGCCGTTGAACTGTTCATAGAGTTTGATTACCTGATCTTGACCCTGTTTGGAATGTTATATGGATGCTCTACACCCCTTCAAGATTACTATCCTTCGTCCATCGCAGAAACATGCTTCTATGGGGTCAGCTACCATGTTTTCAATAGTTGCATGGACACAATTAATTCTTTCGATCTTGTCTTTCTCTGGATTATATGTGTTCCATAGCTCATCTTGGTGTGGTCGGTAGAAACTCATTAACTTTTTATTAGTGAATCGATAAATGAACCAAATCCAGTATGGCTGGCAGAATTTGTTTTCGCTTTTTTTTGCCAGTGTTGACAGTATTTGGACCGTGATAATCTATCGGTTGAATCCCATAACTCCAATAGCATATCAAATTTTAGCTGGGAGATCGTTGATCAGTTGCCAAACCTCTCGATTTATTTTAAATGTATCTACGAGTCCATGTTCAATTCCTTTAAGATCAACCTTATCTGATGGTAATGTGAGACTTGGCCATCCATAATCTCAATTCAGGAACGCTTTCATTTCCGGTTTACAAAGGATCTCTTCGTGTTCATTTTCCTTCATGGCTAGCTCTTTTATTTTTGTAGTGATATCAGCTGGAAGCAACGTTTCTAAATCTTCTAGCAATCGGATTCTTTCTTCTTTTTCTCGTAGGACTATCATTCATTATTCATCGTTTATATTAAACATTTTTTCTAAGCGCTTAACATAATCAGTTAATTGACTAAAGGTTCTCCGTAATTCTTTTCGATATTTTTCCCTCAAATAGTGTCAGACATTTTCCGGATTAAATGCACAGGAAACCCATACTTTGGGGCCTTTTACACGGAACACCCTAAGGTTTAATTTTTGGTTCTCACCACCCCATACTTTCAGTAATGTGCTCCACGCACCATTTTGACGGTCAAAGTCACCTTTGACCAAACGTCGGTTAGTTTTTTAGGGATAAAATAGTCCATTTGTTATTGTCCCCTCTAAAACCAAAACCAAAACCTAAAACTGAATCAAGAACTTCCACCACCACCACCACCACCAAACTATGCCGCCTCCACCATGTGCACTGGCGTCACCACCACACCACCGCACCACCACACCAATCTCATCACCGATGACCACCACACCACCTCCTATCTCAATTGTCATCGCCATCGCAGCGCAGTTACCGGCCCAGCCCACACCGGTTGCCACCCCCGCAGTCCACACCGACCGCCACACCCCAGCAGCCACAACCCTTTACATAGCCGCCACCAACACACCAAATCCCTTCATCACCGACCTCCACTCCACTCTCTATCTCCCCCCCTCCCCCTGATGGTCACCACTCCCATAACCCACATCGATCACTCACCACGAGATCCTGCAAAACCTTTGAAATCTCAGCTGAAATGGGCGTCGTCTTTTGGTGTTGTTCGCGGATCTAGGCTCCATATCGGGTGCCATCACAGATCTGGACTCCAGTAATTTAGGGTTCAACAATCAAAAGATGTGTCGTCCGGCTATGTCGTCGCCGGTGGGTGATGGTTCTTCCATGGCAGCGATTTCAGGCTGCTTCGATTTTCGTAAAAGAGAGGTATTGTAGATCGCGTCGCTAGAAGATGGAGGAGGTGGATGTACTGTTGTCGTGTCGTTGCCGGGAGGTGGAGGGCGTGGAGGAGTCCTCTCATCTAGCAGATGAAATGAGAGAGAGAGAGAGAGAGAGAGAGAGAGAGAGAGAGAGTGTGAATTGGAGAGAGAATCTTAGGTCGGCAGTGTGTTTATAGAGGAAGTTACATTTATACCATTTGGCTTCTAACAGACATCCCAAAAAAATTGACTAAAAACTGTCAAATGGTGCTATGTGCACCAAAATTGAAAGTTTGGGGCGGTGGGAATCAAAATTCAAACCCTAGGGTGTTTCGTGTAAATGACCCCAAAGTATGGGGTTTCCTGTGCATTTAATCCGACATTTCCAAATAAATTTTTTCTCTCTTCACATAACCTCAGATCATAAAACAATTTTGTTTTATTATCGTTGATTTGTGTTATGGTAACATTTTGCTTTGAAAAAATTTCATCTTTATCAGTTGCCACTTTTCTTTTTAGATCCTTGTTGTTAGGATAGTAATTTTTTTATTTTCTTGCCCACTTGTTTAGGGTGCCTTACTGTCGAGGCTTCAGTCTTATTTTCTTTATTCCAAAACTTATGCATTGGTTTTGAACGCTTAGTTTTGTATCGTCCTATTTTAGGGCTTTTGGGTTGGTAGTTTCAACCATCTTCTTCCGCTGATGGGGAAGGATTTGTGAATGACAAAGAACTGTCCTCTTTCTTTTTAGGGTAAATGGCGTAGTAGTTCAATTTCCTTGATTATCTCCCAGTAGATCTACTTCAGGATCTCCTACTTCATGCCTTTCTTTTAAGGCCTTTTGAGTAGTCTTTTTTGGGGTAATAACTCCATGCATCATAAAGCACAATTTCCTGGTTAGGCTATCTACAAGTGCATTTTTTGCTGATGAGATGTATTCTACATCAAAAGTATAATAGTTGAACCATTGTTGCCATCGTTAAAGTCTTATTTGACTAACATCTCTTAGGCCTCTCTTTATAAAAGCTTTAAAGCACCTATTATTTGTTCTGATAAGAAAGTGTTCTGAAACTAGAAATATGTAAAAAGATTTTATGCCACGTTTTATAGCTAAAAACTCCTTTTCGTTTATGTGATACCGAGTTTCTGCATTCTTAAAGGTTCCACTCCAGTATCCATACAATTGTTCTTCATCTTGATCAGGGGGTATTGCTTTTAATACTGCACCCAACTATTTTTAGAAGCGTCGATTTCTAAAACTAGCTTGTCTCCTTCTTTAGGTAAGTTTAGTTTTGGCAGGGTTTTAACTTGACCTTTTATCCAACGAACATTTTGGATATCTTCATCTTCCCATATCTATTTTCCTTTTTTAAGCTTTTTACTTAAGACTTCCGTTAGGGTTGATAAATGCGGGATGAATCTTCTCGCGTAATTAACAACTCGATAAATCTGTGAAGTACATCATTGATTTGTTCTGGAAATAGTTTTATTTTTTCAGATATGTGATCTTGAAGGACAATTTTTCTACCATCTTTTATTCTTAATCCTAGAAAGTTAACGGTGATTTGTTCCCATTCATATTTCTTTTGTGATAGTACCAATCCATGGCCAATGAATTCTTGTGCTTTGCTTTTTTAGATGATTTATGTGTTCTTCTTTAGTTTTTGAGAATACTAATATATCATCGATGTGCACTATACAGTAGCTCCGTGCTTTCTAAAAATGTTATCCATCCTTTTTTTAAATTAAGGTGAAGCATTTTTCAATCCGAATGGTGGCACCTTTTTAACATATTTTTTATACTACCAAGACTAGTAATTTACTTTCCTTATTTGCATTGATAATGTTGGTTTATTTCTTTAACCCAACTGTCATTTTATTTGGTTACTTCTTTGTTCAGTAACTCTTCTTTGGTTACTTCTTCTTCAAGTATCTTTTTCCATGAGGTTGTTTTGTTCTGTTCACCACACTGAGCTGCGTAGAGAGACTCACTCTTGATATGCTTTTGAATTTCTCCTAGTTTTTTTGGATGAAAACCAAATTTACATTTTTGAGCAGCATGTTTTAACGACCGAATTTTTTGATATTGTATTTCAATATGAAACTCTTCCTGAATACATGGTAGATTTTTAGTTTGTTTTAGGAAAATATTTCCAATTAGAAAATCACCGTCTAAGGAGTCAAATTTGATTAATCCCTCTATAATGAACTGTTTTCCATTTATAATGACCGGAATATGATATGCTTCATATTCTGGCTCAAACTCATCTCCATTTGCCATTCGCATGCTCATGAGTTGATCTGTTTCGATCCATTTTTCAGAGGGTAAAATTCCTGATCGTGCATGGCAATATGATGCTCCAGTATTTACTAAAACATCTATTTTATAAGGGTAATAACCTTGGAAGTCAAAACTTAATTCTATATAAGAATTGTTTAAACTTACCGCCATCCGTTTATTATTCATTTTTTAGAGGTTCTTTTACCTCTGATAATACTCATAATATCTTGAATACCCTTTTCAAGCTCATCTTCTGTCAAGCCCTTTTCTTTAAGTCTCTTCTTGACAATGTCATTTATTGATGTTGTAGCCATTACATGTATGATTTTTACACCTGATGATATACTTCTTCTGATTGGAATGATAACTGTTTTGTACCCTATGATGTCTTTATCAGAACTTTCTTCTTCTTTGGTAGATTCTTCTACCATTTTTTCCTTTCCTTTGCTTATTGGATTTGTAGACGTGGAAGATATAGAATAGACATAGTGTCTCATTGGTTCTTCCAGGATTACAACATATTTATTTTCTCTAATATGCATGTGTTCTAGTTGTTTACTAGCTAATCCTTCTCCTATCACCCATTTGTTTGGCCATGATAGTTGCTTTGAATTTATCTTCCGCGCTTTTATTGCTCGGACTTACTTCTTGTTTGTTCAGATAGTTATACTTCGCTGCTTAGCATTTTACTTAATGAATTTGTGGTATTTATCACTCTGTAGACTAGACGATATTGTACTGCAATGTTTTTGCACACTTCTCGTAATTCGGTCATGCCTTAAGTCTGAATCATCAGTCCTAATGCTTTATTAAGATAATGATTTTTAAGGACATGAAGCAGTTTGATGTAGTTTTAAACCAAACTGGTCCATTATACAAGTTACTTTGGATACCCCCTAGTAGGGCTTTATTCAAAAGTTTTCCACCAATTGTCTATTGAACAACAGATTACAAGTGTATCTCTGTCATCTATGAATAATGGACAAAGATTAACTTGTATCATACCAATATGGACATATTGATAACCTTCTTTAAGGTATTGTTGTGCCTTATTTGTCTTGAAGAGAGGAATGTCTAGTATTCTTTCTTCAGTTTGACCTACCGAGATTTCTCCTTAGAGATCTCTACATTCATCTTACTCCTGAACCTGAATATGAAGTTTTTTTTATATTTTTCCAACCTTGATTTTAGGCATCTCTCAATGGTTTATAGTTGAACTGGGAGTTTCTTCCTTAAATGATGCACTCTGACTAATTATGTTATTAAATAAGGGAATCATCTCTTCTTTATGGTCATATGTTTCTAACATCATGAGATCGTGCCTACGTCTTTTAAAGTTTTGTTTAAACTTTCTTCGTCATCTAATGTTATTTCATCGTCAGACTCGTAGCCGTATTCTGAAACAAGTTCTTCTGCTTCGTCTTCAGAATCTGATTCGTATGTGGGCTCGTATCTTTCTTCGGCGAATGAGAAAGCTCTTATATTTTCTTTTCTTTTCTTACTTGGACATTTATTTACATAATGCCTTTTTCGCCACATAATCAGCAACAATCATACTCTTCTGGTAATTTTCTTTTTGGACATGAAGATTTTTTATACGGAATATTAGATTTTTTTCTAATATATTTTCTCCATGATTTTGGTTTTTCTCTTGATGGATTAAATTTTCTTTTCTGAAACTTTTTCATTTCTTCACATATCTTTTTTCGTTTTCAAACCTTTTTTTTTTCTTCGTGAAGTTTGTTTTCTTTTCGCGTCCATAGTTGTTTACCATGTTATCAACTTTAGAACAGCAGTCATAACTCATATGAGCCTTTTTCATATCTTTTATTGCATGTCCTTCAGTATAATATTTCTTTAGAACTTTTTATACAGCTGCTATCCTTCCTCCTACAGAATCGCAAAGCATTCCGTCATTTAGGAGTTTAACAGATTCTTTTTCTGCTAACTTGTCACATGGTTTAGGGAGTTTGACAATAAATTCTTTTTGCCAATGGAGGCTGTCTCTAAATTCTAACATGTAAAAATATTTTTTTAAATTTACAAGTGTAAATTTTAAAATAGTACACATCACATATTTATAGTTTGTCAAATTTGTGAAAATACTTTTTTCTTGAAAACCTATATTATTTATAGATATTTCGCAGAACTCTCGTTTGAGGTTATCTGCATAAAACATTATCCATTCTTAAAAAATATTAAGCTTGCTCGGGTTTCAATTATCATTTTGTTATCTGCTATGCTATTCCAGAACCTAGCTGTGTTTTCTTGCAGGATTGCTCGAATAAAATATTTCATAACAAGTCTTTCTGTTAAATTACCACCTATTATGACAATTCTTAAGGCTTGTGCCCAATTAATGATTATTTTTTCAGTATTTGAAATACAATCGATATCAAGATATATGTCGTATTGATTTACGGGCTCATTTCTTCCATTCTTGGGGATAAATTCTTGTTTTAAATTTATCCTTATAAAGGCGTTATTAGATTTAGAATTTTTATCTAAATTTAATTCTGAGTTCTACGCTCCTACATAGTTTGAATCGATTTCTCCGCTTTATAAATTCATATCAGCAAATGCCTTATTTACTTCTGATATGACTCTTTTTTTCTTCTTGTTTATATTGGTGTTCTTTTAGAACATCTGGATCTATTTCATCCATCATTTGTTTTTTTTCAATTATTTTTCTTTTTCTACTCTGTCTAAGTAGTCATTTATTATTTTTTCTCTTTCTTCTACACCCATTCCCTTTATGGGATCTTTGGTATCTTTTGAGCCACTCGAAAAGGGTTTTCTTTCGCTTTCGCTACCACTATATGTTATAACCTCTTCAAATACATAAGAAGTTTCATTGCTATAGTATTTGTTGGTAGTGACTAGTGACATAACTTTCAAAGTTTGATAAGAAGTTATCTGAGTTTATGACGTAATTTTTACTTCATAATCCTTTATCTGAATGTCGTAATCAGTTAATATCTGATATGTTGTCTTGTTTAGAGTTTTACAGATATTCAAAGTTTCATGAGATACATCAATCATTTGATTTAATAATCCGGTTATTTTAATTTTTCTAACTCCATGGTCTAGGTGTATAATTCATGTCATATGATTTAATAAACAAGGAATTTTTATGACCTTTTCGGTTGAATCTCGTTTATGATTATTAGGCTCTGATACCAGTTTTGTATGACCAAATTCTTTTTTGGTCAGGAATGACATGTTCTAATCTTGAGAAGAGTCAATTTTAATCTTTTGAAAAGTATGAGGTGTTTTAAGTGAAATGCTTATAAGTTGAGTGGCTGAAAAATAAAATCAACCATAGAGCTGGCAACTTAAGTTAAGTTGTCGCTAGCAACGGATCAGCTCTTATATATATATATATATATATATATATATATATATATAGACACATGCACACACGCATATTGTATATATATTGGAGCTGATCCATATCTAACGCTATAATTCTCCAACTCTGAGACCAAGAGTAGTGGTTAGTCCTTGCCCCCTCCCCCCCCCCCCCCCAGCCAATTGCCCTTGAAACCCTTTGCTTCTTAAGATCCCTTTGGTTCGTGGGCTTTTAAGCGCTACTAAGAATAGCGTTTAGAAGGGAAAATTTTGAAAAAAAGAAGTAATTAGGGTTGTCCGCGATCGTGGACGGTCCAATGACAGTCCACCTATATATGTATATATTGGGAGCCGATCCACAAAAGCTCTGGTAACTTAAACTAAGTACGTTGTCAATGCGATCTGACCGTCCATCCATCGTAGATGGGCAGGCTAGATCGAAGTTTTATTTAAGTTTTTTATTATCCGTTACATTATGTAGCGAGGGGGAAATCTGACCAAAATACCTTAAAAGAATTTAATGAGTCAGAGGAATTCGCAGGCAAATGGAGAAAAAGGGAGGGGGGGGGGGGGGGGGGTAAATAAACTTTGTCGTCCACTACATAATGTAGCGAAAACTGAGGTTTACTTATATATATATGGCGTGTCCATCCGCGATGGATGGACGATTACATAACACTGCTAACTTCGCTTAAGCCACCAACTTTATCAATTGATCAGCTCCCTACATATTTGTGTTGCTCTGTGTCGCACGGCGCGCTCATATTATGTGCATTTTCTATTGTTTGGGTCAAACTTTGGAGCTAATTTGATTTTTTAGAAGATGCAATTAAGGATTAAACTTTTTTCCACTGGTACTTATCTATTGCATTTGAGATCAAAGACTTTCATAACATCTGCAATTTTTATTGTTTGGGTCAAACTGTGGAGCTAAATAAGATCTTCTGAATGATATAATTGGGGATAAACTTTTTATCACTGGAGAGAACTCTTTATTAGGTAGTCAGTGCCAAAAAAAAAAACATATCAATCCAAGCTTTCTAGACAGACATATGTCAAAAAGTGTGAAAGGTGTTCCTTTTTCTCTTTTTTCTCTTTTTTCTCTTTTTGTGAGAATGCACTTACAGTAGACTTCAAGTTGACTGTAAATTTCTTTTTTGAATTTGCACTCAACTATAAATTATTTGAAGTTGAATATTAGTTGTAAAATTTAAGAATAACGGCTACTTCTGCTCCTATCATGACTATTTCAAGAAATTTTTAAATGAGAACCATTTTAGTCCCCATTGGGGTAGTATCAAGAGTTGTAAGGTTGAGTAAGGCAAGAAAAAACGAGAGTTTGGACCTTAAAAGTATCTTGAAGCATCCACAACAGCTTCATCGAACCATTTTGTCACGTCTGGCATCAAATAAGGTATCGGATCTTCCAACAATAGTCGAACCCCAAAACAATTCTAATGATATTCAACCAGGAAATCCAAAAAGCACACTCGTAATAGGAAATCCAACAACAGGAGGCTAGTGTGTGAGAAAGAGATTTGTGACTAGGGGCAGTCAATGAGGGATTTAGCATATTCGAAGGCAATTATAGCCGCTCTCAAATACGGAGTAGCTCTTTACTTTATTGCCATACTAATTACTTGTCTTCTGTTTTTGTTGGTAATGATATTAATAACTAATCTAATATTGATTAGTTTGTTGTTTGAATACTTTATGGTTTAAAGTAGTTTCATCTTAAGGCCCATTTGGTTTGTGAAATCATCTAACTCAAAATTAATT
The DNA here is from genome assembly GCA_033065855.1 of Escallonia rubra. NCBI lineage: Eukaryota > Viridiplantae > Streptophyta > Magnoliopsida > Escalloniales > Escalloniaceae > Escallonia > Escallonia rubra. The sequence goes on from JAVXUO010001818.1 coordinate 12,783, forward strand.
GACAATTAGGGTAGAGGCTCTTAAAACTTATATATTAAACTATTAATTATTTTTTGTCCTATGTGAAATTTATATATCTTAACACATCCTCTCACGTGTGGTCAAACTTTTTTTGAGTAGGCTTAGAACTTGAAGAATTAGACTGTATGGCGATAGATGAATCAATTTTTTTTTATTGTTGGCTTGACCTTGATCGAGCATCATCTAAAAGCATTCAATTCAAAATCAATTGGCAATGATAGGAGTGGCCCGTAAGGCTTACACATACTGAAGTATTATTTACTATTTGCGTGAGCTGAGATTTATATCTCCCAAGATGGTTCATAGTTTGTAGGTCGTTATTGACGCAATCAATGGCCTAATCGAGAAAATAATGTGTTTGGTTCATCGTTTATAGCCGATTTGCGAGTTTTGAGACGAGAGAAAAGAAAAGAAAGGAAGAGAAGGGAAAAGAAGAGAAGGGAATACAATTATCCTTCCTCTTGTTTGTGAGTTTAAGAGAGAAAAATATCATTCTTTCTCTTGTTTGTGAGTTCAGCAGAAAAGAAAAGAAAAGACACATGATTACGTATATACCCTTATACTGCATTGTGATAATTCTAACAAAGATTATGAATGTAGGATCCTAAAAAAAACATGATTTTGTTGGTAAAACAATTTAGTTATCGATAAATCATACAAAATACATATCATACTAATGTCATAAGCCTTACATAGTTGATTAATTTCATCATGTAAAAAACAAAAATAGCCATGAGTTCTCGACAAGCATCCCAACATCTAAATCTAATTAATGTCACACCAAAAACAAAATAATCAGTTATGAGTCAACTCTAACATCTAAAACAATCACTTAATTGTAAATAAAGTGATAAGCTTCCATAAGAAACCTTAAAACCTAGAAGTCATTCAAAATTTAGTCTTCATTGTCTCAAGGGTAATATGGACATTAGTGAAATGTTACTAATGAGAGTTTCCTTTCTCTCCGTTTCTTCCCAATTTTGGGAGGAAAGATTTAGAGACCAAAGAAGCTCAAACTTTCTTCCCATTTCTCTTCTTTTCTCTCCTTAAAAAAACTCACAAACTAAAGAAAAGGGAGGAAAGTAGTCACTTTCCTTTCTTTTCCTTCCCTTTCTCTCCTAAAAAAAACTCGCAAACAAGCTATTAGTCCGTTATGGTCATTATGATGTAATTCCAGACACGCACAATGGTTATTTTTTCATTTCACCACCCATAGGTATTTTTTTCATTACATCTAACTCCGTAACAAAAATTAACATTGAAATATCATTTTTATTCTCTTCTTTAAGTGTTTTTGTGAACAACTATGATACAAACAAAGAAAATAATTCGAGAGTACTACCAAATGATTTTCTTTTATCTTCTCAAATTATCGTTAGTATTAGACCAAAATAAACATTCTTAACACACATACGATCTCACACATGCGCACACAAACGCTGTCATTTTTAAATTTTATTTATCATATCAAAGAAATTAAGTGGCATTTATATATGTTTTGAGCTTTTAAAAATGCTTAACAAAAAAACTAATATTCAATTTATTGGTTGTAAAGGAACCAAAGTATCGTGTCAAATATATAAGAATAGAAGTTCAAAAGCTTTTGAAATGACATGGCAATAACAGTATTGCTCGCTCTTGAAACGCTCGGGCACGCACACAAGTGTGTGAGTAAGTATTTTTGTATGGTGCACGGGCGTACCATATCTTGGATGAGACCACTTTGAGTCTTTGACACACAATTCCCAAATACTCCCTATGTCCCACTTTAACCAATCAGCTTTTCTTTTGGTGTTGTCCCATGAAAGTTGTTCACTTTCCATTACAAAAGACTGTGTACGTGATTTTTCATGTTTATCATTTTTATACTTGTTTTAGTCTATTTCTCTCTTCACATTTAACCATCAACTAGTCTATATTCTCTCTTCTGACCCACTTTTCCCCCCCTCCCCCCTCTCTACGCGTATAAGTGAAAAATACCAATATACGACTTATATTCTTAATATGCCCGTCAAATCAAAATAGACTAATTAAATTGAGACGGAGAGAGTGTGCCTAATCTAACTTCTTTCAAACGATCTTTGAGGACTTAAGAATGTCCTTAGAGTTTTTCTTCCCAATGCTTTAGGACTTTTCAGTACTATTTATGCTACCGCTACTCGTACCTAATCACATCTACTCCTAATCGACAACAATACAATGAACAAAGGAAGTTTATCTTCATAGTATTTTCAAATGAACTGCTTTATAGAAATGATAACACTATGAATGTCCAAAGCGCTTGCTTCAAAAATTGACCATGCTTTGGGAACTATTTAGATGAGACAAACAGTTGGTCTGATGGTTCTAGTGTAGCCTATGATAGGGCGGCAAATGAGCGCGTACTCAACATGTTCAGTAGAGCTCGAGCTCATGTTCGTTTATTTTGAAAGTATTCAAGCTCTGCTTGTGTTCGCTATGAGTTCCAAACCAAAAAATAAAAATAAAAAATTCAAAAAGTTAATCCAATTTAAAAATCAAAAACCCTAACTTTTATTTCTAACTAAAAAAAGCCTAAAACAATCGGTCTTTAGGTTTAGGTTTGATTTTGGTTTTGGTTTAGGCTATCTGGATTGGGCCTATAGAATAATTATGCTCAATAACTATATATGCTTATTAAATAATTGGTTGATAAACGAAGGTGTGATAATATAAATTATGAGGTTATTTGTGTTTGGTGTGCTGAAGAGGATTACATGAGACAATGTTTATGACTTTTATAGCAGAATTGTTATAATTTGGTTTTAGAACATCCAATCTGTAGTTGTCACGTATCTTAGGCCTGCTTCTTTTATTACTTTATTCACACCAAGCTTCTAGGACGATCCAACTTGGAGCTGCCATGTGTCAAAGTGTGTATGTTTTACCATTCTACTTATGTTAAGCTTCCTTGACTGACCTAGCCTCATCACGTGTTGGGGCAGGCTAGATAGGACCTTAACCGTACCTTCTTGACTAAGGTCCTGTTTGAAAACCATTTGGTTTTCAGTTTTTTCTCCAGTTTTGTAAACTGCAGTAAAAAAACGTGTTTGACACATAATTTTCGTTTTTTTTTCTTCAGTTTTTAAAACAAGGTTATTTTTTAAAACTCCCATTTTGAAGTTTTGATTTTTATTTTGAGACCCCCCACACCCCAACCGCCACCGCCGCTAACAGTGCTGGCCCACCATCGCCAGCCATCACCACGTCCTACCACCGCCACCGCAACCACCAGCAAAGAAAAAACTCAAAATAAAAATTGGGTAATCAAATACTCATTTGTTCTTGTAAAAAATAAAAACAAAGCTGGTTTTGGTTTTTTTTTTTAGAAACAGAAAACTAAAACTGAAAGTGATTTCAAACAGACCCTAAGTTTTTATAAAGTCTTTGACACTTTTTTATATCTCTTTCTTTAATGACACGTAGCATCGTAACAACTTTGGGCTCAGCGAGAAGGAACCATGTGTCTCTCCTTTACTCAGAACTTGCCACGTGTACTTGAGCCATGCTGCTTTCGATTTGACAGCGTCATCTGACAGTCAACAACTTTTCGCACTTATGATAGGACGAATTGACCTTAAGTGGGACTTGTTCTCAGGCCGATTTCTCACTCATTGATGACTTGATATTTCATGCCTTTAGATGTATCGACCTTACTTGGGCTGGTATGTTGTGTTTCTACTCAATACAAACAAGTATACCGCACGTAAATCAGATGTTTTATGGGAGGACATTATATAGTCATTCTCATAATGTTTCATTGACACTACAATATTCATTCTTAAACCAACATTCGAGCATATGTAACGATGGAAATCTCCGGTAGAGAACTATACACATTCATTGCGATTGCGATTGCGATTGCGAGCACATAACTATTCAAATCGTGAATCAATTGGGCCGAAAGATACAAATTCACCTCCCCGGCTTGCTCTTCCTCTCTCCGGTATATTGTACTTGCCCTAAACATACAAAAAGTTTAAGTTCTAATTGATGAATAAAGAAAAGAGAAAAAAAAATCTTACACTTCACCAACTGTTAGGGAGGCAATTGTCCCATCACCCCTGGTATGAACACCTAGATTATCTAAGGCCTGTTGTGAACAGGAGAAAGAGCCGGACAGTGATATATGTGATGATAGGACAGAAAATATCATGAGAAGTTAACCCTATATAATACCACATTACAAGAAATTGTTCAGGTAATCTTATTAAATTGAACGGTATGGAGTAATAGCAAACACTAGCCCAACCCGATACAGATATATTCTGAAGAATAAGTAATGGCTGTGGAAAATGACATGCATAACTATTTATATTGACATGAGTCCAAAGCCAGTCTCTCAGAGCAGCTATCAAAGAGGGACCTGTCTTCTTTGTTTAAACACTCTTTTCAGTGTGAGAAGAAATGAGTGAACGATCGCACACTTGCTAGCAAATCACATGCTTTCATGCTACTTATTTTACATTATCATCATCCGGGTGTGAAGTTCTTTACTTTATATCAGTGGTCCTTTAAATGATTGGCCCTCGAGATAGTGAGATGATATTATTGTCTGACAAAGGTCGAAGGTGTTCTTGTACTTATTTACCAACAAAGATAACCTAAACATATTATGTACAACTATAGGTACAGGATTCCATGTTTTGGTGACTATATACAAGATGTAAATAATGCAAATTTAAAAGTGAAGCAATTAGGGCAGATCCTTGTTAGTATCAATAACTTGCCACGAGTCGTTGCATGCTGTTGTTGTACCCTAGCTTAAATTGTTGTTTTACAAATGAAGGTTTGGAGAAGTGGAATAACATACTACAGATTGAGGAAATAAAGAAGAACAAGTTGCTCATTGCTTGACTCCAAGGGCTGCTTTGGCATCCCAACGCCCAAACCAAACTGGACAAAGCAATCCCTGTGCAAACACTATGACTTATCTCACATGGTGAGGAGTTTCAAACCTCACACCCACCCCGCAACTAAAAAAGAAAAGGAAAACACCCTAACACATTTGTGAACTCCACTAGTGTGGGCAACGTTAGTTGTGATGTAAACAAGTAAATTTTGAATACAACTGTATGTAGCTTAGAAAAGAAGAAACGCACTCACCGAGGGAAAATGAACTTGCATGCGAATGGAAATGGAAATAGTATCTTCTGTAAGATTTAGACTAGTGTAAATCAAGGTGAAAGCATCCGACCCAGACCAATTAGCACGGGAAAAGAAAGTCCACAAGGCTTATTCATTGCACTGTTATACATTATCTCACGATGTGATATTCTAGTCTAAAACTCCCTCACATTTGTCCTAACTTATTTTAAACTGACAAGACACGTGGATGAATTAGATTAGACGATAGTTGATTTTAATTTGAATTGTTTCTGAGCCTGAATCGACTCACTAATTTTGTAATAAGAAGAGAGGTTCGCAACCTAATCCATCGAAGTCTTATGTATAATTTTCACAACATGAAATTACATTTTCAGACACTATCGCCATGGCTACCACAACTATGCTTTTCTTTAAATTTTCAGATTCAAGTGAAGCCCGAGAGAGAGAGAGAGAGAGAGAGAGAGAGAGAGAGAGAGAGAGAGAAGGGGTAAAAATTTTCATTCAGTCATTGTCATGCATGCAAAGATCCAACTGCAATTAAATATCCATAGCATCTTTATTGCTGCTGCAAGTACACTCCAATGTATATCTTAGAGGAAGAGAATTAACATGAATAAACTTTGGCTGCTATCTTAACCCCATATATAGTGACAATTAATAGTCGCTAAATATCTCTAGTGACTTTTCTGTTAATACTTTCAGCGACAACTCTTAACAGCACTTTTTTAGCATCACTATATAAAAGCCACTAGAAACATTTATCAACCATTAATTGTCGCTACATTAGACCTTCAACCAGCTAAAAGTTTTCCAATTAACATTATTCGGACTTTCCTCTTTAGACCAAGAGCCACCATCAGCAGCTGAGCAACGAACCAACTTCAAAGGAAACAATGCAAATTACTCGAGCATTTTTAGTCAATACGTACATAAAGAAATACTTCTATCTTTTAACTTTTTAGTTATTCTCTATCCCAGTGTCGGCCAAGTATCATTAAGTTTATTGTAGTTTCCTTTTTAATTTCTGCAGAGTTTGTAGCGACATAGAATTTTTAAAATCTTTATCGCTAAAGCTCTTTAGTGGTACCTTGTTAACACCACCTTCTAGACTTGACGTGTCTAAGTACCTTCTCTCTCTCTCTCTGGTGTCCATACTCATCCCAGCAATCTACTGTTACAGCAAAAGCCAAATTAAGTTTTTGGAATTACCATTTCTGTATTTTCTGTCCTAGTTGTTGCAGAAATCAAGTAGAAAGTAACATGTCAATTCCATCAGTGAGTCGTTTTCGGTTTCTTGTGTTACTTATTTGGACATATATAACTAATGCATATTTAATACCAAGGGTAAAGCCATTACCTAATACCAAGAGTTGCTTTCAAGCTATTTTGGTGTTATGCATATGCTTAGCAAGAAAACAAAAAGCATAGAAGAAGAGGCTCCATTGAATCGGTTAGTCATGTGTTTGCATGGCACGTGTCTTAGAATATGAGAATCTCTCTTCATTATTAGTATTAGTATATATATAGTGTGTTATATATTAGTATTAATATATTAGTATTGTATTAGTATATCATAATTAATTTTTATGAATTTGAATCATTTGTTTATCGACTTAAAGAAAACCTTGATAGAAAAATAAGTTGTAATTTTGCTACTGAACTATGAATATCCCGGCCGCAATTAGCAAGAAATCTTCGATGGCCTCAGAACATGCAAGCCGGGCACTCCTTATGCCTTAGGTTGGTTGTAATATAAAGTATAAATCGTTTAGTATCAAACTGATAAAGCTTTAAAATGTTTCCTAAGTAATTTGTCAAAAACATAAAAACAGTCACGGACCATTCTTGTGCCTATTAATAAAAAATTGTCGAAAATTTTTGACTTCTACCCCAGTTGGAAGAATCTTTTTCCTACCCCCTATATATATAGCGACAATCAATCGTCTCTAAATGTTTTTAGTGACTTTTATTTAGTAACGCTAAAAAAGTACCTCTAATAATTGTCACTGATAGTGTTAGAAGAAAAGTCATTAGAAATATTTAGCGACTGTTAATTGTCACTATACACGGGGTTAGAGGAAAATTCCTACCCAGTAGATTTCCTTGCCTCACAAGGCTTCGTGAGATAATTTTGTTCACGTCGTCTCTTGGAAAGCAATGATATTAGCACCAGTAATTGCGCCAATTAACAACTCAAGGAGGAATTTAAAAGTAAGAAATCAGCTTAATTAGCTTGAAAATTGTATATAGCGGGAGGTCCCTTAACAGTTAACAATGCAGAATCTTCGCCATCAGACTATTCTTGAACCGATGCTCGTGATTAGTTAGCTTCGTGAAAAGAACAAAGAGGAATCCCAAGAACGAAAATCATTTGCTAGAAAGTTACTCTATAGCTTATTAATATTAGTCCAGAAAGGGACAATGAAGCATCAGATAAATTATAAAACAGATGTGAAGAAGACTAATAAGTAGCACAATAATCAATAACCGAAAATGACTTTAACAACTGGTAAGTAACAACATTATATAATAATCGAAAATGACTTCCTGATGAAGTATTTAGACCCTAGCTATCTAGCTAGCTAGCTAATTACTGTTTATGCTCATTGGACCTATGCCAATAATATAACCTTGTGCGACAAACCTGCATATGACAAGAAACCTCGTGAATCAGCTCAAATTGGATCCGCTCCTGATTAACTTACTTTAGACTTGTTTTGTTAGTTCTTAAAGCTGTATGGCTCTATACGAGCCACTGGTCATATAGTATGGCCGACCAAAGAAAAAGTCTGTGCATGCCTGGCTTTCAGCTTTGGAACTTCACATTATTTTGCTATTGTTATTTCTTGTTTCCTTTTGTCTGCTTGGCACGTAGAATTTAGAGTTCTGAGTAGCCGCATAGGGTCAGGCATTCATAATTTTTGTCAAGCAGATGCTAAAGCAATCCCTCATTCACCAATTGTCAGCTTGAATTTCACCCGAGACTCGTTCTTTGTAATAACATACCAAGGAGGTTATCAATGCGAGCTTGCTCACAAAGCCTAATATACCTTTTCCTTTGGGATGCAAACTCATTACCTTGTACTTGTACTCTGCCTTTGTGACAAGCCCCGCACCACAACCAGCTAAAAATACACACATGCCCGCGTGACCGCATACAAAAGCACCATCGCAGTAACGCGCGGAGGGTAAAGCCCCAAATCAAAAGCTGCAACTCTAACATCATTTGACGGAGATCAAATGAGGCGGTGCGTACTTCACCATCTTCGTCTTATCTTATCATCAATGCGGAACTTCAACATTGCAGAACTTAAAAGGCAACCAACCAACAGCAGGCATTAGGTGAAATTGTCAATGCGGATGAACTGATACGTACTGCTTCATCGCCTTCCTTTATCTTACCATCAATGCAGGACTTCAACCTTGAAAATTTTACGAGGCAACCAACCGACAGAGGGTATTAGGTGAAATTGTGCGAAAGGTCTAATATAATCTGAAGAGGATCGCAGTCCCTTCTAACAATACGCTGGGTTTTAAAAAGCCAATCAAGTTGTCTCAGCTCTACCAAACTTAAATGTTGAATAGAGATACTACATTCCATCTTTCATCTCCAGCTTCCTTGTTGAACCCACCCAAACGGTTCATTTGTTTTTACGTGTTCAAATGTCTCTGCATCTCTCTCTATCAGATCGATATGAAAGGGCAACCTCACACGTGATCTAAGCATAAACACCATACGATGGCTAATTGATTAAACTTGGTATGATTTAGCGGTTAGAGGCTTCAATGATTATGGGGTCAATCATCTACGGAACAAAAGAACAAGATAACATAATTGCCAATAACCCATATAATCCAACCAAATAAACTTCAGAGCCTGTCAAAGACAACCCATTAATATATAGAATGCAACCAATCCACAATAAAGACAAAATCAACCATTAGTCTTCCCCCACCAAATTTTAATAGAAAGCCAAAAATGAATACAGATCGACTTGGTTGAGTGAAACTAAATTTGGAGCGGAAATTCACTTGTGCAACTGGCAAGAAAAAACCTTCACCAAATTTCGAGTACCGCAGACGGGCAGAGAGGACTAAATCACGTACCGAAAATGGCTATGGCATTGGCATCTCGCAGCAGCAAATAACAAACTGTGCAACATCCGACCAAACACCCATGGAAACCTTCGCCAAATTCCGATGATGCAGACAGAGATGACCAATTGACATAAGGAATAGCTACGGAAACTGCATGTTATAGAAGGAGACAAAGCACCAACGGAAAATCTTCACTGGAAACCAAATGCCGCAGCAAGGCAGAAATGACTAGGTGACGTACTGAACATGGCAAAGGCAATTGCATGTTGTAGAAGGAGATAACTAGAGGAGCCAACAATCTGCTAAACACCCATTGCAACTCCATAATTACAAATTAAGGGGGGCATCAGTATAGGACTGTCCCAAAATGTCAACAAATGGGAGACGTTAGGGACTAAATGGTCTTTGGAAGGGAAAAGTAGGACTACGGCGAAGGAAGAGTATTGAAACTTTTGGTGCCAAAAGTTACCGGTACATGTCCAATTTATTCAGACAATTCATTCTATTGTTCTATAGAACTTTGTATGAAACAGCTGTGGCGTTAGGAAAAACTTTACGTTTCATGTGTGCAATGACGAGGAGCATTTTCAGATGTTCATTTATCCTTGCATCTAAAAGTTTCTGGAGTTGAAGAAGCATGATCAAATGCTTTTCCTTGACTTGGGAATGCACTGACCAAGTTTTTATACCACTCAAGAGTGGGGCTTTAGGATCGTATTTCACATAAATACAATACTTCTGAGCAGATTTGGATTGACAATTGAAACCCGTTCATCACATAATCCGGTAACCCAATTATACAATCAGTTGTTGGACTGGACAATCCGATCCGCTAGTGACCCAACCTGACATAATTGCATGTATTAGGCTGTGTAAGTACTTGTGTGCCTATCTTTACCTTAATATAGTCAATGATCCCTTGTTTGAAGGTAATTGCTATGTAGTATGGCTTTTAACACCAACAAGGTTTACAAGAATTCCTCTCTCTCTCTCTCTCTCTCTCTCTCTCTGAGAGAGGCGATAATAAAACCGTCAAACTCTTCTCCGTGCCCACCTCTCTCTCCCTCAAATTTAGCCTCTGTCACCACCGTCTGAGTTCTCCGAGGGGTGGTGACATGGCAGCGTAGGTTTGTAAGTGTTTTTTTCGGGTTGGTTATTTTGGATCTGGGTGGTTGTAGTTTGGAGGCCGGCCGATGGTCGTTTCGACAGACCTCTGTCTGGCCGATTCGTTGATCAGCGCCGGAGACTGGTTAAGAATTATTAGGAGTGATGTTGTTTGGGGTCCAGTGGGTGATTGAGTTTTGGGTTGTCGGCCTTGTATGTGGATGGCAATAAGACCTGCAACCGGTGGATCCCCGCCCCGCCCCGGTCCAATAGGAGCGGGTCATTTTGACTTTGACAGGATCACGTGGCGGGTATGGTTTTTTTTAAAAATCAGAAGTGGGTTAGGGTCGGGTGTGGTATCTGAGTTAGCCCGCCCCCGGTATCCGTCCCGCCCCGCTATATTAACCATATACTTCATTTAATCCTAGCCGTCTATCCTTACATATGTATAGGATTTCATGATAAACCCTAAATGTGCATCTCCTCACTCTGCCGCCCAACTGCTTCTTCTCTGTTCTCTCCCTCTCGGCGACTCCACCGCGGCAGAGCTTCCCCACCAGCCACCGCACCTCCACCTCTTTCTCTCCCCCCACGGTCGTCGAGCTTCCCCACCAGCCACCGCACCTCTTCCTTCTCTTTCTCTCCCCCTCACGGTCGCCAAGCTTTGCCCAAGCAGCCGATCGAAAGAAGAAAAGCTTCGCCCCGCACGGTGGGCATGGCGTGACGTCATTGAGATGCCAAACATGTCCTTTTGCTGTGTGATGTTGTCGTTGCGCACCATCCGTGAGTGGGTCTTTGCTTCTGCTTGGTTGCTTGCTCCTGTAGAAGTTGCTCCGTCTCCAGACAAGCAAGTTCGGCTGTAAGAGGTGACTCCGACCGCGAATATCCTTCGGATCCTCTTCTGTTATCCAGAAGCATTTGGCAGCTAATTACTCTTGTTGAGAAAAGTTGATTCTCATGTCACTGATTTGGAAGCAATTCAGCAGATCAGAAGACAGGTTTCGAGGGCATAAGGGCGGGGCGGGGACGGGTTTTCTAAATTATTTTAGGATCGGATTTGGTATTGAGATTTTATAACTCGGTACGGGGTGGGGTGGGATTTCAGGGGCAGCGGGGCGGGTTCGGATCTTATAAGATCCACCTTCGACCCGCCCCATTGCCATCCCTATTATGTGAGGAGGGTGTCGTCAAGTCAGTTGTTCTACCCCGTTTCCAAGACTAGGTTTCAATCAATTGCGCGCAGGTAGAAGGGTTTCCTTGTGCGCTTCGACTGGTTTGATTTTGGTGATTAGGGTTCGGCAAGCTTTCTGTCGTTTCATTTCCGGCTGCCTAAATTCGTTCTTAGCTTCGCTTTTTAGGTGTTCTGTGGGTATTGTTGTGGTATGGTGATGCGTGGGTGAGTCTAGTTTCAAGGGTTCTTCTAGGGTCCCCCCCTCTCCTTCCTTCTCCTTGTTCTAGAAAGGTGTTAATGGTTGTTCTTGGTGGTGGTGGTGTCTGCCCCCTTAGTTGGTTGTTAGATTTAGTTGGTGGCTAAGGAGGGGCTGATCTTGCGGTTGAAGCAGCTTTTGTTGGTGGATGTTAGTATTCTGTTGGCGTCTTGGGTAGGGGAGTTTTGGCTCAAATGTTTGTGAGGTGAAGTCTGGTGGTAGTTGGTGCCCTTTGGAGCTTGGCAACAGTGTGATGGTGGACGAAGATGCTAGAGATTCCGATGCAGGCGGGGAGATTCCAGGCTGAGGTGACGTGGCAGCGGAGATGACAGGTGTCTAGCTCTGGGCTTACGGTTGGTAGATTGTCGTTAATTTTGGATTCTTGATGTTTGTGGCTCTATCTTGTTTATTTAGGCCACGTTTGATGCGGGTTTTTTTTTCCTCTTTTTTTTGAGTTTTGAAAATTGGAAAAAAAAAGTGCGTTTGGTAACATTTTTTTTTTTCCTTCTCCAATTTAAAAAACCAATTTTCATACTTAAGAGTAAAAAAAAAAAACTCCAAAAATGAGTTATTTTTAAACTTTTGGTTTTTTTTTTGAGACCACCACCACCCTCCCACCGTCGGCCGCCGGAGACTGCCGGCAGCTACCTCCGACCACCACCACCGTCGACCACCGCTACGTCCCACCACCACCACCGCAAACCACCAAAAAAAAAAAGAGTTACCAAACACCAAAAAAAAAAACTCAAAAAAAAAAAGTTATCAAACACCCACTTTTTTTTTAAAAAAAAAAATTAAGCTGCTCTTTANAAACTAAAAACCAAAAAAAAAAAATTTGTCGCAAACCACAAAAAAAAAAGAGTTACCAAACACAAAAAAAAAGGGTTATCAAACACCCACTTTTTTTTTGTAAAAAAAAAAATTAAGCTGCTCTTTAAAAACTAAAAACCAAAAAAAAAAATTTGTCGAATGAACCCTTAGGGTTCGTTTGACAAAATTTTTTTTTTGGTTTTCAGTTTTTAAAGAGCAGCTTAAATTTTTTTTTATATAAAAACAAGTGGGTGTTTGATAACCCCCTTTTTTTTTAGGTTATTTTTTTGGTGTTTGGTAACCCTTTTTATTTTGACTTTTTTTTTTTGTGGTTTGCGGTGGCGGTGGTGGGGCGTAGCGGTGGTGGTGGTGGTGGCCGGCAGCCAGAGGTGGCTGCCGGCAGTCTCCGGCGGCCGGAGGTGGCTGCCGATGGTCGCCGGCAGTGGTCGCCGGCGGCCGGAGGTGGCAGCCGGCAGTCTCTGGCGGTAGTCACCGGCGGCCAGAGGTGTTCGCCGGCGGTGGTCGCCTGAGGTGGCTGCCGGCGGTGGGAGAGTGGTGGTGGTGGTCTAAGAAAAAAAAACCAGTTTCTGGAGTTTTTTTTTACTCTTCAGTTTAAAAACTGATTTTTAAACTGAAAAAAAATGGTTACCAAATCCTTTTTTTTTCAGTTTTTAAAAACTGAAAAAAAAAAGGAAATTTTTTTTGTCAAACCTAGCCTTAGTGTGTATCTAATTGGTAGGTTTATCCAGTTGGCTGGTTTTTCTTTCTTTTGGTTCTTATTTGTTTGTTGTTCCTTTGCCGAAAACAAAAACAAAAAAAAGGTTAGTTTGTATAGGACTTTTTTTTGTTTTTATATTTTTTGGTCTGCTTTCAATTTTTTTATCTTTTTATTTTTGTATTTGGTTGTACTTATCGGATGGGATTGTCATCCGTGTTCATGTAATTTATTAGACTTGTTTTGCTTTGTACTCTTAGAGATTAGGGATGTCAGCCTCTTTAATTAACTTATTGGTTTATCGAACAAGGTTTATCGAGTATTGTGACATATAAAGTACATGAATTCAGATATAGCTTCATAAGGTTATCCAACTCTTTTTTCCCTCTCCAATACGACCTGATAAAATCGGATCCAATCCACTTCGAAATTCTTCAGTAATATGGATAACCTGACCTCAATCTAATACTTACAACAGGCCTACCAAAGAGCTAACATGTACACACAGTTCAAATCTCTACCGTCCCCATTTCCTGCAATGTCGAATTTAAGTTCCTCTTTGTAATCTGGTGCCATGTCAAAGGCTGTTACATTTCTAACCTCAATGCAAATTAGACCTATCCAAAAATCATTCTGCACCTCACCTCGTGTTATTCTTTTTATTTTAAACCCCCCATCACTTCTTTTTCTCCCTGCTTTCAAACAGACCATCACCACGATAAATACCCGATGGGATGCCATAACTTGTCGATGAGGGATATTTTTGCATTCACACTCACAAGAAGAAATGTGCAACCTGTCCAATTTTCCAATAATTTAATTCCCATCTTCCTTTGATCGATCTATTGAAAAGGAAATTCCTATCTGGTGCCTAACTTCAAGCAGGCAGCCCCATCGTGTTAACTAAACGCCCAAAGGAACCGCCACGGTCACTCGGGAAAGGGCAATGATTGCAATACTCACATCTTAGCTTGAGATTTTAAATTTGTTACTTTCATATCGCTTTTACCTTTTTCCTGTATGTGTACTGTGGATAGAGAATACAATTGAGCAGTTACCTTTCTGCCCCATGAATGATCCCAATGAAATAGATCCCTCCTGATCTTAATAATGATGGTCAGGTCCTCCAAGGATACTAACTACATAGTATATGGACATCTTACCACCACAAATTAAGGTTACCTTTTAGCAATTTGACATAAATAAATCAAGCAATATTTCAACCAAAAAAAGTAACACTAAATGATACTTCATGAGGCAATTGCTTGGATTTTATAAAGAATCAGAAGCTTTTACCACCGAAAGAGATTCATCTCACTAGAATCTTTAGCCGCTGCCATGAAAGCCGATGGAGTTGTCCAACATATCCACGGAAGGAAACATATCAATCATCTTGACTCCAAATTTTCACCGTCTTGTCATTTCCAAGTGCACCAGATGCAATCATATTCTTGGTTGGGTGACAGGCAACTGATATGACTGTGTCAGTGTGACCTTCCAATTTTTGAACAATTTTCCTGCTCTGGAGCTCCCACAAGTATACACAATTATCCTCGGAGCCACTTACAATATACTTCCCATTGGTCACAGAAAATGTTGAAGAAATGCAGTACTTCGAATTAACATGACCACTGTAAGTCTTCAAAAATTTACCCGTCGAAAAGTTCCAAAGCCTCTGCAGACACATTATAGAAATCCAGATTAGATGAAAGAACATGACGAACAACACTAATCAGAATGAAGTGTTGACAAGAAATAACACCAGTGCAGACTTTCATTGCTCTGATACTGATTATACATCCTAACTTGACCCTAAATATTGGTCCCTCCTTAGTAATACATGTATCACGTAGAAAAGTGTGCTTGTGTACAAATGCAGGGAGAGACTGAGCAGTGTATAGCACACACACGTACAAACATCTTAGGAAAGAAGTAGAGAGATAATCCTTCCATACATTAAGACCTTAGAAACGGGAAAGGAGAAAGTAATGTCTTCGCAGTAAATGGACTTTGTATTCGTGATCCAAACTGGTCGTATTATATCCTGCAGGCTGGAAGGTTTTTACATGAACATGAGCTCTGACATAAACAGAACATTTGTACCTAACCACGTAGACCTGGGAAATTGGACCCGAAAAGATGTGATACGGTTTTTTTTATCTATTTCAAGTTGAAATCTGGTCAATAACCGGCAGAGCATGCAAAATAAGGGCATCAGCAGGCCGGGCCAGGGTACCTTGGTCTTCACTACTCCCCCCCTTATACAAAATGAAATAGGGAACTTATGGCTTTCATCCTCACAACTCAAATCGCCACTCTGCCTCCTCCCCTCTCTGCTCCCCACCATGTATTCAAGCTGCCAAACTCTACATCCATGGCAACACCACACCAAGCAATGGCTCAGGACAAAAGGAACAAAAGGCCTACACTGTACATACATATCAAGGTCTAGGGAGAGCTGAAATGCCACACAGCAATAGTGCTTTTCCGTGTTCTGGCCAATCCGTCGTGCGAGCTTCTGGTATGTTCTTTAACAAGTACCTATTTCCAGTAATAAAGCTTTTCAATATTTCTAGCTTCATACTTTGAAGCACCATTTATCATTGTGGTTAGCAGTCTTATCTCCTCAAATACTAACAATTGTTCTACTGAAATTGAACAACGGATTAAGTCACACAAACTCACACTGCAATTACAGTAAACAAAAATACGAGGTATATATCGACTTTTCACGATTTTCTATGTTAGAGTACAGTTCAAAGATCTTGCATCATTAGCAAAATCAATTCTTTGAAAATCCAAAAACCTAAAGAGTAAATTTTGAATCTGCAAATTCGAGATGTGACTGCATTGTTTGGGACAACGCATTTTCGTGAGTTTGCATGCACTCTGAGTCAATCGATCTGCAAATGGGAAATTAAGGCCCCCTCAAATCAAAGGACTGAGAGAATGCAGAAAACTAGTTGTGAGTCCTACAATTCCCAACCCTGGCATATGCTATAACAATATAACAAGGAGATTATAAGTTGCCTTCCCGGTAAAATAACCCTCAGCATGTGTCACTTGTAAAAAGTTCTCTCAATATCGTGACATGATTGTCAGTTGGTCACATTATTATATTCCTAATCAGCCTTAATGTGTCTATCATACTCTTAAAAAACAACATCCAAAACTCCATACAGATTATCGGCATTTTTTACCTTCACCACCCCTTCTTCAATGAACTTACAAAAAAAATTCAAATTAAATTTGGTATAAGGAAAAGAAACTCATCTAACCTATGTTATGGTCTATGAAGCATGAGTGCATCAAAAGGGGTGAAGCACCAGGGTTGGGTGCGGGTGCGGAATGGGTGCATGTCGGGTGCGCACACTGAATTATTCTTTTATTGTCTTTGTTTCTTAAATATCGGCTGCATTTCAGGTGCGGATAGAATACAGATCGGGTGCGTATCGGATACTTGTGGACTGAAAACATAAATTTCGAGAGAGATTTCAGGGGTCAAAACATAGAAAAGAAGTTTTTTTGGTCAATA
Source organism: Escallonia rubra (assembly GCA_033065855.1). Lineage (NCBI taxonomy): Eukaryota > Viridiplantae > Streptophyta > Magnoliopsida > Escalloniales > Escalloniaceae > Escallonia > Escallonia rubra. Next base: position 29,620 of record JAVXUO010001818.1, read on the forward strand.
CGTAAATAAAAAAGTAGTACCTACCTAATGAACGAACAGATCTCATCTCTCATCTGAAGACGGGAGAGAGCAGCAGCAATGACCAGCCACGACCACCGGCCGCTCCAGCGACCACTTGCAACCACCGGCGACTATCTCCGGCAGATCTGTGAGGAGGGGTAGACTAAGAGAGAGAGAGAGAAGCGGCGACCACCGGAGACAACCTCCGGCAGCATTTCTCAAAACGTAGGTCTTCTTCTTCCTCTCTCTTTGCTCTGTGCTGTACTACTATCTTCCTCCCAGGTGTTTTGTGTAATAGATCTTCTAAATTCTCACTGATTAGATTTGTTTGTTTTTCTCAAACATATAAAGGGAAGCTCACCAGTTTGTTTGACGCTACTATAAAGAGGTTTTGGTCTCAAAAAGGACGTCAAGTGCTTTTTTAAAGAAATTTATTTTTTTTGCATTTAGGCATAGTAAGTAGGTCAAGAACTTTTGCATTTACCCATAATTACGTGATATGATTATGGTCTCGTAACATTTTGCCATAATCTGTAGCAAAAGCGATTTTAGCACAAGCAATACTAACTGGGGCCTAAAATTAGCTCCGAAAAATATGGTACATTGGTTGTGTCCTTGTCTAAGACAATCTAATTGGTTCCCTGGCTTTGTCTTAATTGCTTTGTGAGTTTTCGCCATGCTTGCAATGTTGTCTAGTTTGTCAAAGATTTAATACCAATATATATATATATATATATATATATATATATATATATATATTTTGCCATATCCCCGTCGCACCTGTATTTGAAAATGCCGTATCCGCGTATCCGCACCCGTGTCCGTGCTTCATAGATTATGGTTCTAAAAACAGCTGCTTCTGGGGGGGACCAGAAAGCCTCTCTCCTAACCCAGTCGAGATGTATGTTCTGTAGGGGGCCATGCCTCAGCGTATTCTTGTCTCAAAACCACTGAGTTAATGCCCTCAAGGATCCCAGAGTGCCATAGTTATGAATATTGTAGCGGCAAGTGTAATCGTTGATAAAAAAAAAATAAGAAACTTTCCGATACCGGTGACATACCAGGTACTGTCTCGGACTTTACCACAATTTTAGTCATTGAGAACATTGTAGTACTCAATCATTAATTCGTACCAAGTTGTATTTTATTGAGAGTTTTAGAAATGCCGCTACATTAATCAGTAAACATGACGTTAAAATTCCATTAAAGGAAGCTTAAAACCTGACTAAAATAGAAGCCAAAGAACAACTGACACAAACCGCCATTAGTCAGACAGAGTCATATGCTTCCAACCTATGTTACATGGACCCTTCACTTTGGGGTGAAGGGGCGGTGTTGACACAACTTGACGCCGACACGGGTACGGGAGCCGTGTCAGATCCGTCATCTGCCGGACGGATACGCCACGTCGACATTCCAGCCAGAGAGCAACGGTAAGGATCGAAGAAATAAGAAGCTGTGAAAGTTTTTGAGAGAGCGAAAAAGAAGATCTCTGAGAAAAGAGAAGAAGATAGCCATCGACCTCCGAGAAAGAAGAGAAGAAGAGGAAGAAAAGAAGAAGAGGAAGAAAAGAAGAAGAAGAAGAAGAGCAGAGAGAGAGAGAGAGAGAGAGAGAACCTTCTGCCAGGAGTCACGTGGGTGGTCTTCTGTCTGCTTTTTACTTTTTGCTTTTTGCTGTCTACTTTTTGAGTTTACAGCCTTTCTTTTGCTTTCTTTTTCCAACTTTTTGGCATTGACTTATAAAAAAGGTTCAACAAATATCTAAATCAAAACAAAATGTATATTGTTTAACCAAAAATAAAAGAACCGATTTATTTTGGACAGTAATTACATATAATTTCTATGAAATTTATAAATACTTGTAAAAAAAAATATTTAACACTCCATCTCATTTAAAGTATTTTATGTATTTTAAATTTTTTAGCCGTGTCCCCGTACACATGTCCAACTTTTGGACGGTGTCCACGTATCCTAGAATTTCGAAAATAGGTGAGTCCGACACTCGGACACGTACCCGATCCGGACACCGACACCGAGTCCATGTAACATAGCTTCCAACAGACCCACCACTTAATAGATCCTTATAGGAATCTTTTCGATAAACATAGTTTTCTCCGCATAAACATGTAGCTCTACAGCACTATCACAGCCGAGAAAGAGAGAGGTAGGAATGGAACGGTTGGTCGTCTTCTAGGTGCACCGGGAAGAAGATAAAGATAGTGGCTGTTGCACCTTACTCATGGGGTAGATAGAGAAAGAAAAAAGAGAGAGAGAGAGAGAGCCATCTCTAGAAGTGAAATTCATATTGATCGACAGATCACAAGGAGATCTAGGTGGAGTTAAGAGTAAACAGAGTCCAGAAAGATATCTGGGTTGAAAAAATAGAGGATTTGGGATTTCAGTTGCTGTACAGAGGTACCAAACAAATCCCTCCTTATAGTGTCCAGAACAAAGGATCATATTTCAGCCAGTAGACGGTGTGCCCAGCCGATATTGCCACTGTTTACCGAGATTTTGACTGGCACGGAATAGTAGTGGTTTTTTGCACCGATCAAGTGGGAAAACAGTATGTACAGGCCGAAAAAGACTGTTATGGATCGATAACTATGGGTCATGGTGAGAGCTTGCTGAGCCCCCAAAGTCCTTCTTGTGCCTGCACAAGAAAGGAGGCATGAAGCATTTTAGGGTACAAAAGCTCCCGAGAGGGTTTCACCCTATAGGGATTCCAACTGAGGGTGCCCTGATTGGAGTCACCAAGGGGTTCGTGGTAACTTGCCGCTTGAAGGTTTCTTAAGAGGCTCGGATGGACCAAGACGATGATAAATGCTCCCTTGAAGAATCGGCTCCAAGTCCCCCTTTGTCAAGCATCCATAATATGAGCTTGATACTGTTGCCCCCTGGATTGTTGGCTTTGTGCCTTTCCGGGTGAAGCACCTCTTTGAGGTCATTCGTTATAATTAACTTCGTGGTATGAGCTCATGCCAATCACATTGGTGAACCTCGTTGAGTCTATGTGTCGTGTTGCTCTCAGCATTATTTTTTTTCTTTGATTTCTTCTTGCTGCGTTTACTCATAACAAGTTGATAATACTGCTTGCAGCTGTTTCTATTCTCCTCCTCTGTGGTTCATATCAGCGCACGAAACGTCTCTCCCCCATCTCGAACTTATATACTAGTTTAAAATACTAAAATCCACCCTTTGATTTGACGTACTCAGTCAAATTTAACTCAAATGGGCACTGATTTCCATACATCCCGCACAAGAAACTCAAGCAAGATCGGGAAGATTAGGAGCCAAGCAAAAGACAACACCTAAAACTAGACACATAACGTGCCGGCAAAATCAAGGGTTCAACCAAATTGTGCAACCTTTACACGCTTGTACTTCCTTACTAACCCAACATAGCCTTTCACTGATGATTCACGGAGGTATTTAGACAAGAATTAATCAAAATCAAAGTTTCTAGAGTGAAATAGTGGAATTACCAATGTATTGTCCAGCGTGCCGACAAGAATGAACTTGCCGTTGGGGGAGAACTTGACGAAGCTGACGGGCGGGCTCTCGTCGTCTATGAGCGTCTTCATACAGTGCCCCGTGGACGCGTCCCAAATCCGGCACAGCCCGTCGTAACTGCTCGAGACGATCAGCGAGCCGTCCCGGTTGAAATTGACGGCCGTGACGGGGTCCGAATGGGCCGGTAGCACCTTAAGGCACTTGCCCGTCTTGACATCCCAGACCCTAACGGTCTCGTCGAAGGAGCCGGAGACAATCATGTTGGACTGGGGGTTGTAGTTGACGCAGAAGACGTAGTTGGTGTGGCCGGCTAGGGTTTTGAGGGGGGAGCCGGTGGAGACGTCCCAGAGGCGGACGGTGGCGTCGTCGGAGGCGGTGGCGAGGTAGCGGGAGTCTGATGAGAAGGCGAGGTCGGAGATGCCCTGGTCGTGGCCGACGAACTCGTGGAGGGGAGCACCGCTGGGAAGGGACCAGGTCCTGGCGGTCTTGTCGGCAGAGGAGGTGGCGAGGAGGTTGCCGTCCTCGGAGAACTTCACGGCGGAGATGGCGCGCTTGTGGCCGGTCAGGGTATGGCTCAGCTTGTAGGGCTTGTAGGGCTTCGGTTGCTCGGCTGGGTCTGACGATGCCATTTTAACGAAGTGGCCGGAGAGACTGAGACTGAGACTGAGACTCTGGGAGCGCTTATTGAAGTTTACACATTACGGGCGCTCCTTTTAGTAGAAGGGGAAAGGCAAGAAGATCCCATAAATTTCTCTCGGTTGCGATGTAACTCATGAGTTTTGAGGAAGTTGCAAATAAGCCCTTCTAATGGAAAAAAAATTGGGCTTACTACCCGTAGGTTCTTGAAGTTAGAGCAAAATTATGATTAAGGATATCAAGTTTCGAAAGTTAACAGACCGGCCTAAAGACATGAGATTTTTATAAGCCATGTCCACCTGTCGTTAATGCATTAAAAAGGTATATTTTTTTGCTAATGCCATGAACATGTAATTTTAAAACGACAATACTACTCTTATACATCTTATGTACGGCATATAGTTTCGGTTTGTCTTTCTCTTTTCCCATTTTTAAGGGTTAAATACGAAACTGTCCCATGTAATATACTTGTATTCGCAGTTCACTTCCCGTAATTTTAATTTTTACTATAATATCTCATGTAATCAACAAAACCATTGCAAACCGTAACGTCAGTTCAGTTTTGAACATTAAGTGCACATGTGCGGGGTACATGCCATTTGTTTGTGGGTACATTGGTAAAAATCCAACACATGAGCTTCCAATCTTCCACTCACCATCAACTTACCACCATATTACAACCTAATCACCACCACCCTACTACACACCTTCCCTCGCCCAACCCCACCCTCACACCCAATCACCATTACCAGAACAACCACAACAAAACCCAACACCACTATTATAGAAGAAGACCAAAATTTTGATTTTTGGATTTTTACTTATTCCAACTCTTTCTGATTCTCAAATTATTTTGAACTGTTTGAAATCTCTCTCCGGTGACCATAGATTTGATCTGGGCATGTGGCTTCATGGGTTTTAGATTGGTGGTTCTTGGTGTTTTATTGGTGGCCAGTGGTGGCATTATGTGGGCGGTGGTAGAAGGTTGTGATGGGTGAAAATTGCAGTGGAGGTTTCAAAGGCTTTAGGTGGCAGCAGCAGTAGGGTGATAAACATTGCACATTTTTATGATGAGCTTGTTCTTTTGAAGGATTTGTGATGACCACAATACATATACTCAAAGGAGTATAGGTCCATGTGGGCATGCACCGAGATATTGATATTCAGAATTTCCATATGATGACATGGTGCCAATATCGCTTTACTTGGTCTAGCCACAGACAGTATCGAGACATATTCAGAAACAACACACATGAACAAAGAAAATCCTTTTATGAAACACACACACACACACAAAAGATGACAAACCCATTAAACCCACGTAGAGAAAGGTGGAGAGGCACAAACAAGCAGAAGATATGAAGGAGAACAATAACAGTGATGGGTTTGTGAAGGCTGATTAGATTGACCTCAAGAGTATGGATGAGCAACTTGAGAGGCACCTCAACAAGGCATGGACCATATAGAAGAACAAGAAGAAGCAAAGTGAATGGACCAATATGCCTATAAAAAAATGGCGTGTGCCATGCACATGTACACTAACGTTCGAAAATGAATGGACATTACGTTTTGGAGTCTACAGGAGACATTATAACAAAAGTTGAAATTACGTGGAGTGAATACCAAATACGTGTATATTACAGGGGACGGTTTTGTTTTTAATCCTATTTTCAAATTAGGCCTTTACTTTCGATGCAATTGATCTAATCCAAGTTTTTTAGGGTGGCTACTAAGATTGATGGTTCATTCTAATGCATCTGTGTGGTGTGTGAAGATCTAGGTGACGGGCTGCAGCGAGAGGAGATCTAAGCGGCCGGCATGAACATGACTATGATGTGGGGCTACAGCAGTATGGAGATCTAGGCGGCGACGGCGACGACGATGACTTTGAATGGAGCTGTGATGTGAGGCTGCTGCGGCAAGGAGATCTAGGCCACGGTCGAGACATATTGAAGTTTGGCGGTGCAACTATTGTATAGAGGTAACTGCTGGTTCTCGAAGAGAAAGAGGGGAGATAAAGTGCATTTCAAGTCATGGACAATGTAGTCATTTCGAATATACAGTACAATTGGAAGTTGAATACAAATAAGGAAGAAAAAAGAGGGAAAGAAAAAGATTAAAGGAAGGTAACATTCTTTAACTACTCGCCCTCCTCGCTCATGGGCCAGTGATATGCTTGGAGACACCCAATGGTCCTCCCCTGTTTTCCGGCAAAAGACCGTCTGCCACAAGCTGCTGTTTAATCCCAACGGTCACTTCTTCTCAACCAAAATTAGGGTTATATACGAACCGAGTTCGAGTTGAATATGGGTGTGTTCGAACTCGATTCGTTTAAGTTTTGTCATATTCAAGCTCGGCTTGAGATCGTCAAGAGCCAAAAGATCAATGTTCGAACTCGGTTTGAGTTCGTGACGGTGAAACTCGGGGCCGTCTCGTTCAACTCGTTTAACAATACGAGTCGAACTCGAGTTCGGAAACTCGGCTCGCATTCATGTTTAACTTCCAATCAAATCCCTAAATTTACTCAAAATCCTCAAATCGTTCAAGCAATCAAGCTATGACTAATAAAAAATAATATATAGAAGATACAAGGAGGGATACAAAATAAAAAACACCGGAAAAGAAATATGATTGATTGGCGATGAAGACATAGATAACGAGTTAATGCATGCCCTTTATGAATCAGCTCCCTCTCCAAGTATTCGGGGTGGAGCATTTGGCTTTGCAGATTGAATCCGGCGACGCAGACTGAATCCGGCGACGGGGAGATGACGACGGCTACGACAGGCGACGTGATGTCCGTTTGTGGAGAGAGAGAGAGGTTATGTGCGATCTCTCTCTGTCTGTGTGCGTGCGCGCGCATATGCACGTGCGTGTGTGTAAGACGAGAGAGGGGACGGGAGAGCAGAGTGCGGCTGTGTGATTTGTGTGTTTAAGTTTAAGTTTTAGTTTATATAGTTATGGTTTTCAGGTGTTGGGTTTCATAGATTGGACTATTTAGGGGTTATACTTTATATTTATAAGTGGGCTTAGGATTTTGGCTGATTGACTTTAAGGCCTGGCCTCCAAGTTTAAATTTTAATTATGTGGTTTATATAAATATTAATTCTATAAATATATTATAATTTATTTATTATTTAGACGAGCAATTCGCGAACACGTTTATGATCATTTTAGAGTGTTCTTTTCGGCTCGTTTAATAAACAAGCTTTAAAAATTTGTTCATATTCGATTCGTATATTATATGAACGAAGGTGAACAAGTTTTATGAAAAACGACCACGAGCCGTTCGTGAACGGTTTAGTTCATTTGCAGTCCTAACCAAAATATGATGCCACACATAGGTTCCAATACAAGAAAGAGAAACTTCAAACGGTTCACTTAAATGCGCAAATGTGAACGGGTTTTGTGAAGAACGAACCGGGAGCCGTTCGTGAACGGTTCAGTTCATTTACAGCCCTAACCAAAATATGGTGCCACACATAGGTTCCAATACAAGAACGAGAAACTTCAAACGGTTTACTTAATGCGCGATTAAAATCACAACTAAAATGTTAGCATCTGCTACTATCGATGTACGCTAGATGTCCATCAAGTTCTGTTAAAAGTAATTTACATTTTGGTGCAGAGAACTTTTGAGTGTTTTCCGGTTACTGAGTTTAGAAACATTGTTAAGGCACAAGTCTAGGTTCATGTTAATACGTAGAAGCCAACCGGAGATACCCGCACTATTAAGAGACGCAATAAACTGAAATTTACTCTGCATAGAAGAAATATGATGGGATAGAACAATCAGCTATCAGTGGCTATTCGTTAATTCATTTAGAGCGCCAGTAACATTCAAAAGACATGTATAGAGACGTCCTAAGGAACTAATATGTTCGTAGCTAACTAGTGCAAGAACCTCCTCCTCTGCCCTTGTCCTTCCCCATTCCCCAACCCTCGACCAGAAAACAGTAGGAAAAAAGAATGAATAGAATTACATAAAAAAACACCTACTCAGCCCTGACTGCAACTATATGGGTAATGGTAGTCACCTAAGATATGTACATCTCCGGGAAAAAAAGGATGTTAGTAAAGCACAAGAGGCTCTAGACAAAAGGGGAGGGGTGAGAATCAGGGCTAAGAGAACCAGGAGGAACTCGCATTCTAGCAGCATAGGGAGAGAGCAGCTGGGACATATTGGGATGTTTCAGGGGCACAAGGCTTGGAGATATATGATCAGAGCTGATTGGACTATACCCAAACAGACCTGGCATAGACCGACCATGGCATATCGTCATTCCTTTGCCCAAGTCACTGCTGCCACTTCTTTGAAGATGAGAACCCTTGTATGGTTGTTGCCTTGCGATATTAGTCCACGCATCCTGTGTGACACAACCACGAGTTAAAATCACCATGACGCATGCAACAGTACAAATCAAGAGACAACCCCTCGCTGGACATGCATCTGGATACCTTCTGCTGGTGACCAAAGTCGGCACTGCAAGTCGGGGTTGATATGGAGGCTTCTTTGTAGGGAGCAGGCTGGGTTCTCATATGATGGGCTGATTTCTGCAAATCTTGGCAATGCCTATCAGGAGTATCAAACTGTGAACTTGACCCGTCACCTAGGCAATGCTCACTGCTTCCCCTCTGACTGGAATACGTAGGCGAGTAAGGATCATGAGACATGTAGTAGTATGAACTGTGGTGCTCCTCCCTGCAGAATGCATGACACAATTCCCAATTTCCCTTAAAAGGTGACCTAGTACGAAAGTCTTGATTTTGTTGGAAGATACAAGACGATTTAGCAAAGGACTGCCCTCCACAAGGACAATAGGACAAGCGAGTACTGCTTCCATATCCAGTATTCTGTATCTGCGTTCGATCAGACAACCCCAGATGGGGTGTTATCGTCCAGTCTTCTATTGTTATTCCTTGCTTAGCAGCAATACCCAGTATACGTTTCTCATCAAGTCCTAAACCCATAAGTACATTCCAGAGGTTTCTCTGCGCCTCACGTTGGCTGTGAATGACTTGATCTCTCATTGCCATTTCAAACTGAAGCTCGGTATTCGCCATCCCCTAACATATGGCAGCATGAAATTTTTAGGCTTGAATAGCAAGCTTGTAAATCCAGTAGAAGATGCTACAATATAACTCAGCTACGCAGGCTTTAAACACAATCTTATAAGTTCATTAAATAAAGGCAGAGGTAGCCAGATCTAGATGAGTCCCTTTGAACAAGATGCTAATATTTCAACTTCGAAGATTCCAAATTGTCATGTGTCATGTTCCTACCAAGAAGGAGAGGACAGAAAGAGGCAAAGTTAAAGTGTCCAATGGTTTGATTATGAGTTGGCACACAAGCCTCGAGTAGTTTTCTGATTCAATGAAGGACACTGGGTATTTGGCGACCTAAATTATACATGTCACACCTTTTTTCTTTTAGGCACTAATTATCATCTCAACAGCAAGGTCATGTTTATAGTATCGCTTTACCAGGAGTCTGTATTGGCCAAGTATATGCAAGTAGGTTTTATTGCCATTGTTATTGACGGCTTCCTCAATCATCTCCTGTAACTGGCACCGGCGCATCTCATTTGCTTCTATTTCCTGCAAAATTAGTGATGGTTAGAAGTGAACAGAAATCCAAAAGACCCACAAAACTGGGGCATCACCTTTTGGTAATTGATACCAGTTTCGTCGTTGTCACGGATGTTATCAAGAATGACTTGCCGCCTTGCTCTTAAGGCCTGCACAACTGCTCCTTCATTTTCAATGGCCTGAGGTAGAAGAAAAAGGCACTTCAGCATAAGATTAATAAACCATCATGTAGCTTTTGGGAAACAAAAACAAAAATCTCAACATTGAAAAGTCACCTATATTTACAAGAGGAAGTGCAGATCAGGGGTAAGATAAGCAGTATTCCCAATATTAGTATTTTGGATGGAAGCCAGAAAGGGCTACTCAACGGAAGATACTGGAACCTGGAATGCAGCAGCAAGATAACTTGCCTGTTTGGTGTACAGTGGCTATTAAACTTTGAAGAGGTATCAGCCAACAACATAGGGGTGGGGAAATACAAGATCATAAAGAGAACTCAGACAACTAGAGCTGAAAGAATAAAAACGAAAACACCAAGACCAAAATGATTTTAGTACACATCATCCATGACTCATGCATAATATTAGGGTATAGGTTTGCGGGACCCGCAAATACAAGCTCATGTGATAACAATTTGGATAAGAACAGCAAAATAACATGTGTCCAGTAGTGTATTTCTCTGACCAGCAAAAAAACTCCAATAGATGTAGGTGCCAATTCATTCATATAATGTTGTCGACCAAGATAACTCAAGGTAGAGTTACAATAACAAAGTTGAAGGCGTTAAATTCTGTAAAGGAGCTGCAATATACAGTAGGGTTGAGCTCAAACATATAGCTATTGAACTGGAACTGTTATACCTGTTGTTTTGCAACAGCATCATCCAGATGTTGGAGTTCGGTACGATTGCGAAGGTTAGTTTCCTCAAGCTCAAACAAGGCCTTCTGTAAATTTATACGCTCCTGAACATTCTCACTAGTTTCTTGGCTCAGTACATTCAGCCAAGGCAGCTCATCATTCACTGCTTTCTCAGTAGGTTTGGTGCTTAGCTGCGATTCCTTTTCAGCTAATTCTTTCTTCAAGCGACAAACCTCTATCTGTACAATCAGATATATTCGCAAATTTTGAAACATGACGATTGATACTCGATATCGTAAAGGTAATAATCTAAGAGAAGGCATACCTGAAGACTGTCAATCATTCGTTGGTAGTCTGATACATGGGTATCAACGGTGTTGATGTTTTTCTGAACGGACATAAAGACATTATCAGTATTTATAAGCAGTAACTACTCCTCGTGATGCAAAAGACAGCATAAAAGAACCTATAAAACTTTAGTCAAGCCTAAGAAAACCAGGAAATTCGGAAAACAACATCATCATAGCATATACACTACCAGTGGCAAACAAAGCTTCACAAGAAGGAACATGATAATTAGCAAGGGATTCCACATTCATAATACTACTATCTTATGAACTTTATGGAAACCTTTATGAGTGTTCTACACTTCTACATCAATACAACATCTCCACGTATAATACTATCATAGAAATGCAGTGCCATAATTGGATTGCTGCACCTTTGGGATGGCCAAAGTATAGCAGTATTCTGGAGATGCAGCAAACAAACCTCCAATCTTCTACTTTGATGGTACGAAGATCAAACCAAAATTGACATGGCAAGGCACTCATTCTTAAGGACATGATCTTTTGGCATGTAACTTTTGCGCTACTTAAAAACATATTTTGGTCTCTCAAAACTGATTGAAAACGGGAGGAGGAGCCAGTGGAACCCTGTGCGAGGAGGGGCAAATGTACTTGACTGCATACTTTAGCCTTACTGGCTAAAGTTGCATCAGAAAAGTGGTATTTCTTCGGTTATTATTATACAAATAATAACTAGTCATAAACACAATGCACTGCTTCATAGAAACTTGAACCTTGGCAGGTGTTACCACAATATATCCCATTGCATACAGGATCATGCCTGCCATATAAAAAGATATCACTTCTTCTGTTTCGGCCACCATGCTTTAGATCATTAGATGTTTGGGTCCAAAGTGACCGTAAGCATGCGGCATGCCGCAACAGATTTACAAATGAGAGCCAAAACAAATACTATAAATAAAAGAATTTACTTTGGAGGCATTGAGACAACAACGATCCTTACGATGATTTTGGCGACTTTAGTATGGTTCCAGATATCATTACCCTAATATTGTCCTCACTCTGACTTCATACATACAGAGGCTATAAAGTGTTAATTATTATGTTGTTTATGCTAGAATAAGTGGTTATTCTGATATTTTAATGATCAAATGTCATGAACAATCAGATAGAGTTGTTAGGATTAAAGTGGCTTTCTATTGCCTCTTGATATCGCTTGCATGTTTTTTTTACAGTTGTTAGGTGATGAATCATCTACATCTCTTAGGTGTCATATCATATTTGAGCACATCTAATTATGTGAGGAACACTATTTACTAAAAACTTTTCCAACCACTTCAGGCCATTAATAATCTCAACCACTGCTCTTCGTGCTCATCGGACTTAAACGTGCTAGCCTTTATGTTCTGAAAAGCATTAACACCCCAATCCATCAGGAAATGACCAATTTTGCACACTTACCTTGCACGCATTAAGACAATAGCAAAATAATGACTTTTTAAGTGAAGTTTTTCAAACCTTTTCTTTTTCAGATGGGCAACTCGGTTATTTTAAGGGGTGCCTCTGTAATTTCCTAAACAGAGTGTTGGTATCGGATAAGTCCAAACTAAAGCTGCCCGTCTAGGTCTAATCTACCGGTATCCAATCTTATGCTTTTCCAATGAAATAAACACATGCACGCAACTCTCACCTGAATGTGTGTCTTGATTTCCTTTGCTCGGTCAGCATATTTCAAGGTATTTACAGTGTGATGATACTGACTATCCGCAGGTGATATTGTAGCAATCATGATAGTTTGAGAATTACCACTCAGACCATCTTTAAGAATCCGTGTCAGTTTGCTGGAAATGATCATGACATTAGCCACATAAGCAAGAAAGACTGATCATGCTGCAACAATCACCATTCACATACCTATTGCGGTACGGGACATATGCCAGACCCTTCTTCTGTTGTTTTCCCAAAGCATTTATGCAGTTTGCCAGAGCAAGTAGTGATCGATTAATATTGGCACCATCTCTCAGCTTTTGGCCCCCACTATTTGTTTCAGAAGCACGTTCACTGCACAAAAACTTCATGCACTAACATTCCCATACTTTTCAATTAACACAGACTGAACCTGTGGAAAACTGATGGAAGGTACGATTGTCAGGCAATACCTGCCAGCAAGATCCACAAGCGCAAGTTTTCCTCTGATAACCTGATTTCGATACTTGTTCCTCTGTTTTCTTGTCACAGTTATCTCCAAGACTGCATGTGATCTGTTCAAAAAAGCTAACACTGCATTAGACCATGCAGAAAGGTGAGCCTTTATAGGACAGGCACCATCAGTAACCTTTCGTAGTTATATACAAACTAGTAGGTTAGGCCCATGTTACATGGAGTCAGTACGAGTGTCCAAGTCGGATAGGTGTCCAAGTATCGGATTCGTCTAATTTTCAAAATCCAAGACACGGGAACACGGCATAATATTCTCATTGATTATTGCTTTTTAGTTATTCCTAAGTCAACATGGTGTCTTTATGTGATGCACACTGTTTTAACTTAAAACTTATATGGTCTCAAAAATAATGAAGTAAAAGAAAAACTATAAGATAGTTTTCTTAGCGCATATCCTATGATGTGTGTCGGACACATATCCCATACCCATATCCAAATGTCGAGAGTCCGACATGGGTACTTCACGCATTTTGAAGAGTCCATGTAACATGGGGTTGGACAACTTTGCCTTGAAAAGTGATGATGAATCCTACCATATGTTCTTGGGACCCACACTTTATTTGATTGCTCTACACCTTGTATTCTGTCTCTCCATCTCATCTACCCATTAAGTTGTAAAGAAAAGTTTTGGGCTTGGGTTGGTCATAACCAATGTCATACTTTGGTTATGAATCCTCCCTAAAACAAACATTACGATATTCAATATTGTCACACTAGCAGTATTAGACCCATTAAGTTGTAAAGAAAAGTTTAGTGCTTGGGTTGGTCGTAACCAATGTCATACTTTGGTTATGAATCCTCCCTAAAACAAACATTACGATATTCAATATTGTCATACTAGCAGTATTAGCATCCATGGTAACATTTGCAAAAGTGACCTGACTTTCCTTTTACTTATCTCGGTTCTCCAGCTCATGTACCCATTAAGTTGTAAAGCAAAGTTTTGTGATTTGGTTGGCTGCATAGCATTGTCAGACTTTGGTTATAAACCCTCTTTAAAAAAAATTATGGACTTTGAATATGGCCACCTTTGCAGCGTTAGCATCCATGATAACAGCAACGATAGCAAACTTTGTTGGTACACTACGCGCATAAAACTAATAATTGCGCTACCTTCATAAGTTTGTGACCGCCATCATGCTATTCCTAATGATGATGGCAAGTGCCCATGTTGTTTCAGTAAGAATAATGTGTTAATTACTTCTTACTGGAATTAAATTAAGGGCAAATCCCAAAACTGTACCCTCAAGTTTACATTTTGTAGAGCTTTAGTATCCAAGTTTGAAGGTGCGCCAAAAAAGTACCCAACTTTGATATAGCGTACCAAAGCAGTACCTCGGCTGACGGACGACAGATGCCGTCAGAAAGTTAGAGAGCTAGGACTGTCATTATGAAAGAAAAGACATAAAGTCTGTCCATGTGGCCACGTGGGCCGTCCTTTTGACAATCTCTCTCTCTCTCTTCTTTAATTCACGCACACAGATCGCCGGCGACGAAAGAAAGTCAATGGAGTTCTAAATTTTGTTGATAGATTCATAGTTCTGATTAACTTTTGGATGTATCTGAATCTATACAAATACCCAAGACCCAAACATCAATGTCATCATCTACTTACACAATTCGTTCAAATCTGTCTCGTATCACATACATTCAAGCATGGCATGAAATCTCCGGTGACGATGGTGATGGAGTCATGATTGTGGATGTTGGGTTTTTGCCTTAGTGATTGTGGGTTCCTACCTCAGTGGTCGGTGGCGGTGTACAGTGCGGGGCAAAGAGAGAGAGAGAGAGAAGAAGAAGAAGAAGAAAGAGAGAAAAATTGGGTGATGGGTCTGTGTGTGTGTGTGTGAGAGAGAGAGAGAGAGAGAGAGAAGAAGAAAAAAAAAGAGCAAAAGTGGGTGTGGGTCTGCGTGTGAGAGGGAGAGAGAGAAGAAGAAGAAAAAAAGAGAGAAAAAGGGTCTGCATGTGTGAGAGAGAGAGAGAAGAAGAAAAAAGAGAGAGAAAGTGGGTGGTGGGTCTGCGTGTGTGTGAGAGAGAAAAAGAGAGAGAAAGTGGTTGATGGGTCTGCATGTGTGAGAGAGAGAGAAAGAAAAAAGAAGAGGGAGAGAGGAGAAAAAAATCAATTCATATTGGAATTGAAAAAAAGTGCATTGGAAATGTAAAAAAGGACAGCCCACGTGGCCATGGGGATAACTTTATGTCCTCTTTTTAATAATGACAGTCCTACCCCTCTGACTTTCTAACAGCATCCGTCGTCCGTCAGCCGAGGTACTGATTTAGTACGCTATTTCAAAGTTGGGTACTTCTTTGGCGCACCTTCAAACTTGAGTACTAAAACTGTACAAAATATAAAGTTCGGGATACAGTTTTAGGATTTGCCCTTAAATTAAACAAAACAACCAGGGTGCGAGCTAATTTAGACGGAATCAAATGATTATGAGATAGAGACCTATTTAAGGTAGATACTCTTTGACCGGGCTTTCACTAGAGGCAATTGCCTGACTGATATCGTAATGCAAAATACGAAACAGTACCTCTGCTATCTAAGAATGTGGTAGTATTAAAAGATTTACTTATAGGGTTCCATGAAGCTTGAGTGCATAAAACAGGTGCAAATGACCTGGAAGGCAGTCCCATGGAGGAAAAAGCCTCTGCAAGGATGAATGGCTTGGTAGTGGTACGCGTAAGTCATGCCTCTAAGTAAACTCATGCTTATGTTGTACTGCAACCAAATGTATCCTATAAGTTGTAGCAAAATATTCTGTTTGAAGCAGTGTTATAAAAAGCGTGCCTAGGCGTAAGGTGCGCTAAGGCTCACCACCCGCGCCTCGCCTAGGCTAGGCTCAGCGCGTTCAAGAAGGCGCACGCCTGGACTCATCAGTCGCAAGGCGCAAAGCGCTGCGCGGCACGGGAGGCGCACGTCTAGGGGGTGTTGAGCCAGGTGTTGAGGATTTTGGATGGCGGTTTTTGGCGATGTGGACATGCCGGAGAGAGCGAGGACGTTCGAGTTGTTGATGGAGCGGGCGTTGAGGGTGTTGCCGGGCGAGAGGCAGGTGGCGGTGAAGACGCCGGGGAACTTGTTGGCGAAGATGGAGACGCCGGTGCCGCAGGCGACGAGGCCGAGGGTTTGGGTGGCCGTGGGGGAGGCTGCGGCGGTGCCGGCGGCTGAGCTTACGCGGCGGCCAATCTCCTCGGCGACGGAGTAGTACTTGTCGGTGCCAAGATCCTCGACGTCGATGCGGAGGGAGCAGAGGTGGGCGACGGTGGCGTCCTTGACGACCGTGCCGAAGCTGTCTGCTCCGGCTATGATCTTGAGGTGGCGGTCGGTGGTGGCGTCTTGAGCCATAAGCCGACGGTGGTGTGGTGTGGACTGTAAGGTCGGTACTTGGTTGTTTAAGGTTTGGAAGTTGGTCTACAAAAGACTCTTAGTCTTTCGTGACGTTTGCTTTGTCCGAATACTGCACTGTTATCACGCACAAAACCAAATATTAACGGTCATATTTACCGGAATACCATTAATTTTGTTTCCGAATTTTTTAACTGTAATTTTTTTGTTTATCGTTTTTTAAAACAATATAAACAAAAGTTGTAGCAGTCTTGCAAAAAACTTAGGCTCAAAGTATTGGTTATGACATAACATATTTTCTAATCAAAAGCCCTACTCAAAAAGAGGTAAATAAAAGGGGAAGTGATATTTGAATTTCTCTTTTATCGCTAAAAATCTTAAAAATCACCTGTATAACTTTTAGAGACAAAAAAGAGCATAAATATTATCATCTTCCCCTTTCCAAATAAGTACTCCACTTCCCAAATATCAACAATTCTGACCCATCATGATTTATTTTACTTAATTTTATTGTTTTAATGCACTATTATTTATTTATTTTAATATTACGCCTTGCTTCGAAAAGGCGCGCGCGCGCGCCTGCGCCTTGCGCCTAGGCTCCAGGGACATTTTGCGCCTCAGGTGCGCCTGCGCCTTTAATAACATTGGTTTGAAGTAAAGTAGCCAAAAATCACTCACCTAGAGGATGTTTCATTAGCCCCTGTGCTCTCTGTTTTCCGCCTACTGTTCCCGAGATTTAGAAGCTCGAGAATTTTATTTGCGGAGTTGACCTGAATATAAGCAACAAATTCATCAAGGGTCGCACATATCCCGATACAGACACAGTCAAACTAATAATTTTGCATTTTAAGAACCAGAATTAAGTATCGGAGTCCACTATTGGACGTGAAAGGCGAATGGGCTAAGTCTATCAATGCTTAAGCTATAAAATCCACACATGCATATTGTTCTAAGATTATTCATCAAGACAAAGGCTAAAGATGGCATATGGAAACTGATGCAGGCCCTCTAAGTCTTCAAGAGGAATAGAAGATCAAACTTCCCATCCTGTAGAGCGCAGACATTGTCGACAAGAAAGGATAAAAATAAAGATGAAAAATGAAATAGAAGACTCGACTTAAACGAAATGCTCTTGACACCCCCCACACCGTCAATCTCCTGGGAGGTACATGGATACACATGCACAAGAGGGAATGGATGATCCTGATATCATTAACAGCCTTGTTTTGAACTACGCCATGTAACAATGACAATATTGTCTCTAACTTTCTTAGGGTTTCGGTATATTCCAGAACAATACCAGGTATATCAACATATACAGCAGCTAATAATGACAAAAACTACTTGCCACGTATTTGACCTTCAGAGACAGGTAGATATGGACTACTGAATGTGCAATTGCCCTTGAGAAACTGGTGTCGCTGAATTTAGTAGTATAGGTAGATAGCGACTACTGGGCATCCAATTGCCCTTGAGAAACTGGCACAATTTACGCTGAATTGGGTAGCATATGTATTACTGCAGAAAATATATTGTGCATCAACTTATGCAAACATCACGAGGATATGTTAGGCTTAGTACGCCATAATTTTATCAGGCAATTCAAGAGCATCCATTCAGTACTTTTGGCCATTACAATCGAGCATCTATAGCCTTGCACTAATGAGAATAGTAACAAACCCTACATAGATAGCCGGGCACATCTGATGTGAAATTTTAAGTTCCCAATGATATGAGGAAGGGGGTGAACCTTGATACATCTAAGACCAGCAACAACTATCCCTTTCTCAGGATCTTCTCGAAGTTCCAAATGACCTGATGATTTTTCGAGCAAATCATATATGACCTGCATCCATAGCAAATCATATTTCAACAGTTCTGTCATATTGGTTGAAAGACTTATCAACTTCACCATAATGCAAACCCTACTTCATTGTAGACTTCGAGGTAGGAACAAGTAACTTCAAAGTCATCAGAGCTAGCGTCCTTTTTTATAAGATCGAAAATTGTATGCAGACTGAGAACCATAAGTCCAGGATCATCTTGAGTCCCAACCATTGTATATGTTTTGCCACTGACAGAAAAATAGTATAAGAATCTGTGCATGTATTACAACTGAAAAGTTCAAATAAATGTCAATTCTCGAGAGAGAACTCAGCAAATGTGCTGTAATCCAACAAACAATAGAAACATAAGATATCATGAGTTTCGCTTCTTAGCTTTTGCAATCTTATCATAAGTAGAACAACCTTAGAGCTCAGTACAACAATATCAAGTAGCTAAGTATGATAAAAATAGGACGCATCTCCACACCCCCATCCCACCCCACCCCACCAAAAGAAATAAAGTGAAAAGCCACTTATCAAACACTGTATGGTCCATATTCCACGTAAAACGAAGTACTGTGAATTGTCTCTCCAGCATATGTAAAGTCCCTCGCGAAAGACGAAGATCTCTGATTTGTTGGAGATCCCTAATGAGAGTGACCAAGTCCTTTCCTGGAAAAAAAAAACTTCGCCTTGTTTCCCGCTCATTATAATAGGTCAATATCAGGTTCCAGGAAAGCACATAATGCGCATAAGGTAAGGTGATGTACTTGAGAATCCACAAACGCCCGGGGGACGGGGGAGAGGGGTTCGGCAAGCACCCTTTCCGTCTCGGAGAGGATACGTTTACTTGTCAGGATAGGGCTTGGCGACAGCTGGGCTCATGTAGTTCAAGTAAATGGAAGACGTGAGATGTCATAAGTGTCGAGGCTTAATATTCATTACGGCTCAAGTCAATCTGCCACTTGGCTAAGATAACCACGAGGGCGGGGACATCTCTCTCGGGACCTATGCGAATGTCTCGGAATTGGAATGTTCGCTTATCCAATTTCTGTCGTGGCTGACAGGATCACCCTCTCCCTACTATGCCTTCCCAGTGGGACTGCGTAATAGAGCTATTATATGACGAAAAGCTTGATCCCTCGGAGCGGCCATTCAGGTTCATCAAAGCTTACGTGAGCAAAAAGCGGCTGGCCCCCTTTCTGAAAGAGCACTCCAGCGCCAGAAGGAAAGAATCTATTCTGGAGGTACACCCATTAACCTTTTTGTTAGAAACCGTTGAGTACAGGTCAATCTGTCACTTTGTTAAGACGATCATGAGTCTCTCTCCCTTCCTCCCTCCCTCTCAACTTCCAGTACAGGCACGAAGAAAAACCATACTTTAAGATTTGACAGCACTCAACTCTACCTACCAAACTAATTACACCATTTTATCCAAGAAATAACTGTGGAAGTAGCACAGCATAGAGGTCAGACCTTCAAGGCCCCGCACGCAATCCAAAAGCAGGCACCAATGCACCATACCCAGAAGCGATTTAGGTGAACCAAAGTTGGATCCAGGATGAAGACTGGGCAACCAAGGATGACAATCGACAATAGTGCTATTCATTTCACACAAGATTAATCTTCACAGTGGTAGTAATATAGACAATCACATTCTTCAAAGTACCTTCCAGTCGAACCATATGCAAATACAGTTGCATTAAGACCTTGAATGACCCCACCGATGGTTGAAGATATGCTTCTCTTGTAGACATCCTGGATAAAACAAATTACAGAGGTGTTAGAAAACAAAAACTTAGAATTCCAGAAATGAAAATTTTCTGATCATAGTTATCGCATGAAGCTCTTGATGATAAATTAGTATGGCCAACAAATTTTTGAACATGAATAGAAATCTATAATACGTCAAGCGATTGGGAATATCTCTGGGTACATCTACAATAAAAATCCCGACTAGTTGGTTAATACCATATACATCTAAACTTTGGTAGAACATCCCTGCGCAAGTTGTATACAAGAAGGCATTCACACTGCATTTTTTGAGATTCTACAGGATATCACAACCGTGTAGTTTCCTGTGTAGTTAGGGAACTTGAAATTTTTTACTTTATTTTACTCTACATTTCGTTAGAGAAGCACCACACCTTACCAATTGCAGTATATAGTCCATGACCTAGTATTATGAGTGCGAGGCTGCAATACTTGAGCTGAAACTATTCATGCTCTTTCTTACATATCAGTTGATTTGGCTACTTATTAGGTTCCAATACTAGGTAAGGAGTCACGAAGTCAACTTGAAAACACGAAAAGCACAAGGGTCCAGAAAAGAAGGTAGACATACATACCGAGTTTGCGGAGTCAGGGCCAAAAGCATAATCAAAAGAATACTGCCGCTCTTTTGTTCGATTTTGTATACGATCCAGGTAGTCCTTGGACAGGTCAGGGTCCAAAACTAGTACCTCCTACGATTTCGACTCCACACATTACACAGACGTAGCAGTACAACGACAAACAACTCAACTCAGAACCGAGCAAAGCGACAAGCATACCTTATCGTCGTTCACTCGAACTATATCGCGGCCACGCTCTCTCTCCGTCAGTGGCCTACATTTTACCGCAACCTATAGCCGAACAATTCACACAAAGATGTCAACATGAGAAAATTAGACAGCTCAATGCCTACTCAAATCCAAATACGCACTAACCGTAAGGGTTGTAGCTTTCTTAGCAGCTGGAGCTCTAATGCTTGGCATGGTTGACCAAACATTCGCCTCCACCAAAATTGAATTTCTTCAGCCTACCTAACACGATTTCAAAGTTTCCTATGGCCTATACCTAAAAGTGAGAACTGAAAAATCACAAACTCACACTTCTCACTTCACAATGACAACCAAACCAGAAAATGCTAAACCTAAAATCACGCGACGTATCGCAATTCAAAAAAAATAGAGAGAAAATAATCAGGTAATTTCACGTCAAAAATCTACATTTCGACGATTCAAAAACACAACAGGAGGAGGAATCATGACGTGAATAGTAGCGACAATGCGGTGAAATTAGTTAAGAAAAACATCTCCATTCCGGGTGAGACGGTGATACTCCGGAACCTGAAAGGGCGAAATGAAGAGAGAGAGAGCTGTTACGAGTTGAAGAGAGAGAGATGCAGACTGATTTGGTAGAGGAATTGAATTCAATGTGGGGGGGGGGTGTTACTTACGGAGGTTTTGGTACAGGTAACGCCATGACCTGGACACCCGCGGGTGAACGAGAGCAGAAGACGACGAATTCAGTTGTTCGGAATTTTGTACTAGCTGGGGGGAGGTTTGCTGAATGCGATCGTGACCGTTGGTTCTCTTTTTTGTCTCCGTGTTTTTTCTGTCTTTCTTTCCCTTTTTCCCTTCTTTCGACAAAATGGAGAATATTGTGTGTTTGACAATATTATAGTTTTTAGTTTTGATTTTCTAAAAAAAAAAATTAGCTGGGGGGTGGTTTGCTGAATGCGATCGTGACCGTTGGTTCTCTTTTTTGTCTCCGTGTTTTTTCTGTCTTTCTTTCCCTTTTTCCCTTCTTTCGACAAAATGGAGAATATTGTGTGTTTGACAATATTATAGTTTTTAGTTTTGGTTTTCTAAAAAAAAAAATTAGTTGTGATTTTTGTTTTGAAAAAAATAAGTAAGTGTTTGATAGATCAATTTTGAATTTTTTCAATTTTTGTTTCTTTTAAGTGGATTTTAAAAGACATGTCAATGACAATGTAAGATATCTGTTGATATGACAGCGGTAGGGTGGTGACGATAGGACACATCTGTTGTGGCACGACAGTGGAGAGACGAAGGTGGGGTGGTTGGAGCAACAGCCAGGTGGTGACGGTGATTGTTTGCTGCTGGTAGTAGTGGTGAGGGCTTAGAGCGTAAGTGGTGGTAGTAGTAAAAGTGATGAAATGAAATGAATTTTTTACAATATGGATAGCAAATTGTTTCTAATGAAGTTTGATGATTAGATTTCAAAATAAAAACCAAAACTGAAAATTCAAAAGTTTAAAATAGAGTTTTAAAAACAGCTCCGTTTTAAAAACTAGTTTGAATTTTTTACAATATGAATAGCAAATTGTTTCTAATGAAGTTTGATCGTTAGATCTCAAAATAAAAATCAAAACTGAAAATTCAAAAGTTTAAAATAGAGTTTTAAAAACAGTCCCGTTTTAAAAACTAGTTTCCAAAACTGAAGGAAAAAGAAAAAGAAAATTGTATGTTAAACAGGTTTTTTTTCTTCGGTTTACAAAACTGGAAAAAAAACTGAAAACAAAAATTCTGTCAAGCACTACCTTAAAATTTTGCCAATCTTGTTTCTTGATTTGTTTTTCTTTACCTTTTTTCTTTCCTTAGGCGACCAACGAACGTTAAAAGAAGTTATGAAATTATGAGTCCCTAACTAGTTTTACAAGTTTGACGATCTAACATAACTGCACATAAAAATTATTATGATTTCTTGATTTCTAACTTTACAAATCAGATTTTTTTTTTTTTTTTTTTTTAAGTTTTCAGCCTCCAAAAGTAACCAATAAAGTTTCAAGTTTAGTCTTAAAAGCTGTCCTTAAATGTGAGATTTGAGATAACTGCATACAAATTGTATTCAAGGAGGTGATCTCTATCATCACTCCAACATATATGGTATGCATGCACATGTACCCATTAGCTCCATCATCTTACATTTAGCGACATTTTCCTTCTACGGGAAAATTATTGTAAAACAGAAGATCGTGGACCGAGTTATCTGCATGGCCTTGGTTCACATCTTCCACAATAGAAATCCGTTCCCCGTGAGTTGTTTGAGGCGTAGTCTGAATAACATCGTCCTTCGAACATGACAACTTCTCTGTTGGCCCGTGGCCGGCATATGTATTTGTGAAGATAAGCCACTGGGAGCCATATGGCTCTGCAGAACGGGCATAAATATTCATGGGAAGGAAAGTATACTACAAGTTCAAAGATAATTTTACCATATCGCATTACTTGTGCCGAAGTGGACAGAGGGCACTAAAGTATCCATCTTGAAATCAATTGACTACAACTAAAAAAAGTCAGTAAGACTTAAATAAAATTACTGCTGTATGTTTCAGATATGTAGTACCATATATGAATGAAACAACATAAAGATACTCTACCTATTTTGCAGCGCTGAAGTTGCGCATGGGATGCTTTTAAGAGTACATTTAATATCTGGTTGGTGACTTGAGTGATGAATGGGTAATCCATAATTGTGTTGGAGACATCTACGTTGACTGTGCATGGGATGCATACCTATTGTCCCTCTCATAGTCAGGTGCTGCAAACGACCACATACTCCAGAGTGGATTTTATCTCCAAGGCAACTTCCAGAATTCATCAATTGTCCGCTTCATTATACACGAAACGGTACCCGAAGAGAATGTGTTTTTCATATTCTGGAAACCGAAATTCAAAAATTGATTATCAACCGCCAAAATGAAGAGAGGGAGGGGTTCCATAAATTGCCAGTGCTAGAGGTTTATCTGATTCCTGCACCCAAAAATTATAAGAGACGAATCTGAATTGCAAACTCGAGCACAGTTATCCACTTTTCTACATGTAATGAATTCTAGGCACCTTATCCGACCCTTTAAAGAAAGTGGCAAGAGAAATGCACACGTAGTACCTATATTTTCATAGAAGTGTAAAGTACGTCACAAGTTTGCTACGGATAGGTAAGCTGAAACATGTAAATCATAGCGCTGCTCATCCCAAGGTGAAACCTTTTTCTTAGCATCCATTCTCATTCTATTCCATTTTGATGGGTTATTGTTCTGCACATGCACAAGACAACACAGATCCAGCCGACTTAGTTCTGAAGTGATGCATGGATGTAATTTCCTCAAACCACTATATAAAGAAAACCAAGAAAGGAACAGAATAGGAGCAGGAAGGTATTAGCAAAACGCACAATTTCATCTGAACTGTAGCTTTGTACCGGCAATATGTTCCCAAAAGGATCCCCCATTGAGTCGTCAACTCCAGAAGGAACAATCAGCAGCTTGTCCCTATACCACAGAAACAAGAGTCTGGACTACAGCATTTTCCAAGAAAGCTAACTAGAATAATGGTGGAAAAACAATGTCAAGAGCCTACTTTTTTCTTCTAAGGATGGCATCCTGTTCAGTGTGATTTATAACGAGGACATTTTGGGAGAAAAACGGAGAAGCAAAGTGAACGTGTAATATTCAAAATTTTAGGATGGCACAAAAAAGAGAGAGGAGTAAAAAATAATCCAAAATTGGAAACGAACAAGCACCCTACTTACTTGTGGATGGCTAAAGTGGGCTCCAACCCGTGATTCAAACTACGAAAAAGCGGGCCTTCTAAATGTGTGGATGTTACAAGTATAACTTTATTGGAGTAAACAACTCCACCCTGCAAACAGAAGAAAATCACAGTAAGGGGAAAGAAAAGTGAGATAGGCCAGTTAATGGAAGCAGAAACTTCAAACATTTTTGGCAAATTAAAATATAACCAATGTAGGGACAACCATGCCTCCCCAATGAGCGGAGGCTTGGATTTGAAGCATTATGTGAAAGGAAGCTAACTGTACTGTACAATTATCATCAAACTCTCACGAATCATCATTATAGTATAGAACTTCAGCAATCAGTCTCATTGGTTTATAAAAGACCTTGGGAACAAGGAGCATTCCCAACATAAAAGAGGTGCAACATACAGCATCCATTGCCAACAGAAGGTAAATAAAGCCTTAGCAAATATATTATTTCACAAAATGCCAAAAAATCTCAAGAAGAGGTATTAATAGGAAGAAATCATTACCTTCAAGATGTTCACAAGTTGACCTTTATTGTTATCTTGCAAACGGTCCGGTCGGTGTAGGCTAGAAGGATCAAGTCCACATAGTGCTAATTTATCAGGTTGCTCAAGACACTAACAAGTAACAATGTCCAGAGAAGTCATTTTCTTGATGATGATTAAATGTCAAGATAATGATGCCCAAGAGACGAGGTCAAAACTTGCCTGAGAATCAAAGCCCTGGCATGTTAACAATATTCTCGTACCTCCAAGTCCCTTCATTTTCATAAAAGGTATTTATTCATCAGAACATATTATGCTCACCAAGATTTATCACTTTATAGATAATAGCTTCTTTGCAGCTACGAAATGTAACAAAGGACATGTACAAAATCATCAAGTGTAACACATATTTAAACAAAAATGCAGATTCAGTGTGTATTCAAAACCACGTGCAATTGCATAAGTTGAGGACATTCTAATTTAGTCGCAATAAACATGAAAACCGCCTTCAAGGGACGAGCACTAAACACATTAACAGCTTTGAAACCAAAAGGCGAGCAGCTAATCAACAGGCAATGGATGCTCAACTGATGTGTATGCGTGTTTAACTATCGAAAACTAACTATTCAACTAAAAAGACATGCTGAAGCAATATGGTGGTTCAGAAAGATGAAGTGAAGAACATGTGATAACATCCTCCACATAACCAGGGGAAATGGACAACAATATCCAAACTAATTCTACTGACTTGGCCATAAGATAAAGAGTACTTAGCATAACGCAACAGCCGCACTCCATAAGATTTCATTCAAGATGGGGGATTGGCAACAGAATAGTTCCAAGTTGCACCTGATTAACAAAAACATCCCAAAAGAGCGGCCCCACTAAAGATGTTTCCCAGTTGTGGATATGAAGCACATCAGGCTGCTTTCCTGATTTTACTAGATAATCCAATGAAGCACGAGAGAAATAGGTGAATCTGACAGCATGAAAAGAGAGAAACTCATTAATTGTGGATTTTCAAGAACAGATACAATGGCAAGTAATGTCATATGATGCTGGAAAAAGCAACCAACTCCCTTGAAAACATACACTATCAAAAAACTTGCAAATTTTGCCTAGGATTCCGTTTGCGATCTTCTCATATGGGTCTATCCCAGAACCAACCAAAACTGGTCCTACCTGAAAGGCAACCCACTAGCGGACCCTATACATCTCCCTGAGAAGGAAAACTGACCATGAGACAATTTGCACTAGTACCACTTGCTACAGAGCAGGATGTTACCAAGCTTAGCTACATCCCTCCAAGGTGGTAAAATAGTCCATTCATTTCCCCATGGCTATGTCTTGATGGTTCTAGAACCACTAAGCCTACGCCTCTCAACTTGGATGCCATGAAGCGGGCCTTGGAAAGTTTTAGCGTAAGTAGCAGGGATTCACAGATCTTCAAGATGTATGGGGCGCAGGGCTTTGTACCCAAATAAATTACCTACAATGGACGGAGATCATTTTCACTCCGGTACCATAGCAGGAAATTTATAGGTGGGGGCGAGTTCGACTAATTTGCCAACTCTCGCCAAAGGTTGAGCTGTCGGGCAAGGAAAACACATTTCTGGCCCACCCCACCTAGAAGTGACTCCGCCAGATCAACGTGCCTAAGAAGTAGTAAGAATACAGTTTCAAGTAGTGGATTACTCTTGTGAGAGGATCACTAATTACGAACAACTGACCAAACAATATCACTACTTTACTCTGCTGACTATTGATACCAAAACAGCAAGTTAGCAACAAGTAACTCCATAATATTGTCCAGGAAATCTAGAACGCAGGAACCACTAGAATTGTATGTAAGTTTGCCCAAAAGAACAAATTTCCAGAGGGGCGTAACTTTGTTTCGCAGGTCCAGGTGAGGCCAGCAAAAACTGATTGACAACAACGTCGGTTCTCAAAATTGACTCAGAATTGACTTTATAAATGGAGAGAAGGAAACTAACTAGACTAATTGACAATAACGCTTCTTCTGTTTGGATATAGGAGATGTAAAAATTAATTCACTGACCGTTCGAAATCGTCAGAGTATCCATGTATCTTCTCACGGCTGAAAAAGGAGGAATAGTAAAGAGGTTGTATAAAGGTGACTCCAATGCCACGCACAACACTGTAGAATAAAAGAGAAGATGATCGATTCAGAACAATTCAGAATCTCTTAATTGAACTTTGCTTATTCCAAGTTCCTAACTAGACACGTATAAGTTGGTCGACAGACACCCTATGTAAATTTGGCCATATATAGTAAACATGAAAACTCACCCAGTCCAAATTCTGTTTCCGTGCAATTGACCATTGAAGTATGAAAAAACTTCTGTGTCGATTTCTCGTAACCCTTGAATGTCATCTAAATTTAGGCTTGAATACCTGCTCAGAAAATGAAACTCACACCTAGCTATGGAACAATTGATGGAAAATAAGTCTACTTTATGAAATACGAATAGCTTATATGAATAACAGTGAGGCGAAGTTCAAAAAGTGTCTTAAATGCACTTGCAAGAGATAATGTCACTGCACCCAGTTTCAAAGGTGTCTGTTGTGCATTATAACCATACAGACCATCAATGATCGAGGATCTGGAGAACAGCCAAAGAGTACAAATGATAGAAACTGAGAAAGTCATGAAGGATCGATATTTTTTGGAAGATAGCACTATGATGCTTCTGCCCACCAGGACATGATAAAAAACTTCTTTAACAACAAGTACTACTCTTCTCGGTGTTTGCTTTCCAATCTATTAGTTTTCATAGGCTATTTGCCCATGCATGATGACATCCAGTTATTAAATACTGCATAGACAAGAAATGTAAGCAAGAATGAAAATGCAAGATGACACCCTTGATTACTTTGGTAAAATAACCTCCACCAAGTTTCCCTCTCTTTGTAGTGCATGGGATAATCCTGTAACATATGCTGCCAAAGATCCTTCAGAGGCAACTGGAGCCATTTCAGTACAAATGTGGACAACGTGGAGACCCTTCCTGAGTCAGAACAGAGAACTCGTTAGCCACAAGAAACCAAGAAAAGAAGAAAGAGAATATAACGAATGTAATAACTTGTTTTGTAAGTTAAAAGGTGTATGCAGAAAGTCAACCTTTTCCATGATGGATTTACAGCTAGGAGTACCTAAAGGTTATAGCACTTTGAGAGTTTTCTTTTAAGATGGTTAGTAATCTTGTGAGTGAGTTTTGGAGCTTTGATTTCTTCGTAAGCCCAGTACAAAACGCTTAAATATAAATATGATTAGTCAATAGTGACTTGGTAAAATTAGAGGTCCATAGACCCCAAAAGTAAATAAATAAGATATTATCACAATGCACTTGAGCAGAACCAAAATGCAAAACTTCATATGACACTGCTAAATCACTTCACAGTTTAAGACAGTTTTACTAAGCATATTTGTTTCCTTCAAAACCAAGCTATTACACTTACCAAATCCCATAAACTACAAAAACACTAAGTGAGAATAACTCCTCGCAAGATTGAAGCACGAAATCAGTCCGTCCTTCAGTATTTCAAAATTATTAGCTGCAATGTGAAAGAAAAGATTAGGACCTGTAGTACCTCTCGTTTACTGTTTTACAGTGTCTCTTTGCATCCCAAAGTTCTTGTTACTTTTATGGTTTTCGTTTTCCTTTCTTTTTGGTTGGGCCATTTTATGTTTGTTTTAGCTTTTTATTCTTTTTAGTTTTTTTTTTAATCTCTTTGGCAAAAGAAGTGCTTCATGTTCATTATTTGAGTTGACTCACACTGAGATGGAGCAACAATAAACCCCAAACACTTAAAAACTCTATATGAAAAGAGCCAGATTATGTTTGGGACAAAACTGTTTCTGAAGAGAGTCTCCAAAAAAATTTCACAAAATACATAGAATGAGGTTTTTGGCCAAATCAGAAACTAAACCAGTATTCAAGTAGGCCCTTACACTTTGCTTTTGCTTGAGATATGGCGGAATTCTGCCAGAAGTTCACCATCTCTTTTATGCAGGATGTCGGAGAAATAATCGGCTACACTAACTTTACATTCCATCACTAGTCTTCTCATATCACATGCCTCACTGGTGCCAATCATGCCTGTAAGAACCATTGCGTCTATCCTGAGCAGCAGTTCCGAGCTGATCAGAAACTTGTCTGCACAAGTTGGGTACCAATGACGGAGAACAATTAGATATTGCAACGTGCTTCTTCTCTTGGTCTGTATTTTCATTTACAAATACAAGAAGAGAGATTGGACAAAGAAAACGTGTCCTTACAAATTCCTGAAGAGATTATCTGCAGTGTTGTCAAAGAGTTCAATTGAATGGTCAACTCTGCAGATACTTCACCCTTTTTTAAAGGCTCCATCTTTATACTCGTGCACCAAGCAATACTACATCTACTTTCTCATACAATCATGCATATCTCAACTCTTTATCTCAAGCAAGGAACACTACTAACATTGTAGACGTAATAATGCATTTGTCAGGAAATTGAGAACAGTGACAATATAACTATCAACTTACTAATTATTTATGCACCACACATATTCTAATTATTTTACTTTTAAGTGCTGATGACTGTTTCATGAGCAACTACGTACTAATTAGTGTTATCAGTCCTGCGTATTGCTCGGCATCCCAAAGTTAATTATCTCATACATGTCTTTATATATATGACTAATACATGCAGTACAGAAAGGTGACATGCTAAAACTGAAGAGTAGCCGTGCTTCCAGTTAGTATGTACCATATATTGCATAAGAAGGGGAAACGAAAATAATTGTAACCATGTTTCTCCTTGTGTTTCAGCCTCAAGGAAAAGCTATGCGATGTAATTTAGGCCTTTAGTTTAAGCCGCCTGTTAAAAGGAGCATCATCTAATAGTGCATATCAGAAAAGATTCCAATTTTTCTACTAGAAAATGAGAGCCTTCTTGCAATAGACAAAACTGAGTTATCAACTTCGGCCAAATGAATTTAGTCCTGCCTATTTCTTTAATTGAAGATACAACTATAACAATAGCATCTAATTAACTAAGTTATAATAAGTAAAACTGATCACAAACTGTTGCGTAGTCAGATAAAAAACGATAAACTCAGGGCTAATATCACCTTTTCCAGTTTTGGCCTGCATTTTCAACTCCAGTTGTTCTATCCTGTCAAGCAATGATTTTTCCTCTTTCTTCATTTCTTCCAGCTCCTCTATGGCCATTAGACGTTGTTTGTTTAAATACATGATATCTGAAGGGTCAATGTTAAAACATCACAACAAGTAAGAAAACCATACACATGTCAAATACAGACTGCATTACTCATAAAATGTCACACCACTAGTACTTAAATTCACGATTTCTCAGTACATCCTTTGTTAAGATGTCAGCGTCTTATTAACATCAAACAAATCAGTACGGTCGGTAACATCCTAGAAAACTGAGATACATTCATATGACCAAAAGGGAAAACAGAAAACACTAGAATGCCTGTCCCGTACAACAAGGCATCATGATAGACAATGGAAGTCCCAGTCAATGAAGCATCCCCTGTAAAAAAGGTCGTGTAAGGACTTACTCTGCTGAGCTTCTTTGAAAAGTCGCCAAATGTCATTATGGGAATTTTCTGGTTGAGAAGTCAGAGATCGCAGCTTGTCCTAAAAAATGCAATGACATCCCATGCTAAATGGAAGGGCAAATCAAATCAGGGCTGAAGCAACAGATGCATACCTGATGCATCTCCTTGTCATCGTGGCTTTGAAATCTATCGCAAATCTCTTAGTGAGTTAGAAAGCAAAGCATATACTAATACTTTTAAACTCTAAAATATAAATAAATATATAAGCTCACTCCATCTGGAAAGTTCTTCTAGATAAGCCATTGCTCTCCTCATTCTTCCTGAAATTATGCCAATCAATTCAGCAGATAATGAGAGGTACATAAAAACAGGTTTTTTGCTTAGTACATGCAGCAATAGCATGAGCAGTGCAGTGAGAAGTGAGAACATTGTCAATCAAGGAAATGGCACCATCTACAAGAAAGGCTTACATGGTGTCTCATAAAGTCGCTAAAGTTTTCCTATTTAATCATGTTTATTAAAACACAGAATAAGGCATTTCGCGATACATTCTGCATGAATATAGTTGTTTAGTCCCACTTAATATTCACTTTCAGTGGTGATTATTAGCCCACAAGAATACATAATCGAAATATAAGCTTTGAGCCTTTGACATGGTCTGCAGAACAGTGTCTTGACAGAATTGCCAAGAATTTTAATTTCGTTATGGAGCAAGCCAAATCGAAGTACCTCAAACAAGTAGAAGGAGAATTAAGTAGATACATCAATAGCATAGATGATGAGATATATGGGATATCCTTGAGGAAATAACCTATTCCTCAGTCTTAGTAACGAGGAGATAACCTTATGTTTGAGATCAACAGTGATTTACATTGTTAAAAGAACTGAAAATTCCGGGCACAACAGAATCATCTGTTGGACTCAATCAACACAGAGCACAGACAACTTGCTGTTGCATCGAAAGTCAACTTTAGATAAACAGTCTAGAGTAATTTAAACAGAGAGAAAAAGAGTGTACGTAGGAGGCGGAATCCTCGCCAGTTCTCAGGTGAATCTATTCTTGGTTATTCTCATTTTAAAGCATATCTTTGAACATAGTAGCTGAGGTTAAGTCTATGCTTGCCAATCTGAAAACATGTATTGAACATGGTATCGAAGATGTTTGGGTGGATGCTGATTTCAAGATCATTATCAATATGGTGAACCGTATTTCTCCAGCACATTTCACAATTTATTACACCACTGGAAAAAATTAATAGGTTGAAGACTGGCGTTAACAAATGTTACTTTCAATGTTTCCTAGGAGGAATCTCTTGAAAATCATGGCTGAAATATTGAGAGGAACAACATTCTCTACCAGTTTTGTGATCTTCCTTTGCAGGCTAGAATCGCAGCAAGACTAAGCAACCTGGATAGCCCCTTAGGCTTAAGGTATCATTTACTTTTTCTTATACGATCTTCTGGGGTTTAAGCTTTTACCCACCCCCAGCCCCCAGTCTCTCTCACGGTGTAATTTCCCCTTTTAAAGCCTCGGCTCAATGCTATTCCTTCATCAAAACAAACACCCCGGAAACCCAGAATTGAATGGTTTGTGGTGCATTGGCCTCGAATCCTTTTTAAAGGACGCGTAACAACTACACCCAAAAACAAAAAAAAAAATTTCCTTGTCATTCCACTTAGAATTCTTGGTAGCCATCTGTGCAACTCCCAACTCAGAAAATTCAGACGCACAAACTTCCAGGCTAAATCCCCCCAGACTATTCTGCCGGTATTAGTAATAAAACATTAACATCTCATCAAGAGTGCAATGCAACTACACTGGTGACGGAATCACAATACAACATAAAAAACGCAAGCAGAAAAGTGCATCATAAGTAGTCATAATTACTGCAATTACACTTGTATTCATGGATTTCATGCCAATCTTTATCATATCCGAATAACGGTAGATTTTTTCATCGCAGTGACATAATACAACCCTTAGTATCAGTAGCAGCACAGAAATTCCACGGAGTGAACACATTGAGCAAGTTGAAAACTATGTAAAGATAAAGGGGACCATACCGCAAGCGAAAAACAGCGTGAGGCTTAAAAGGTTTCAGCTTTGCTGCGGTGATGCAGGCAAATGGTAGAGAATTTAGAACCGCAGCACTCAGTAAGATCACCATAATTGTCTTCGAGAAGGAGACGAAAAATTAGGATAGAAAGATGGAATCAGAACTGTCGTGGTAAATCACAACATCACCGCCTGTTTTTCTGGCAAAATACCGACAGGCCCCCACCGTTACATTTCTTGGGTTAATTACACTCAAGTCCTGAAGTTAGGGTAAAATTATGGTTGAGGATATAAAGTTTGAATAGGTAGACCAATTACATGAAATATGTTCAGCTCTGTCCATCCCGTTTTAAAATATATTTATTCGCTTGTTTCATGAATATGTATTGTTCAAATGTCAATACTACTCTTATACAGTATATAGGTATACTATACAAAATGTTGAAAACCTAATTTTCATATTAAGGTTTGAAACCTTAATTCCATAATTTTTAAACTATGATTAATTACACTCGTGTTCCTGAGATTTGGGGTGAAATTATACGTGTATTCATAAGTTTGAAATATACACTTATGTTCTTTGACCTAATGAAAATACTGAAATACATAATGGTCTGGATGCAATGACCATAATGTCATCACTTACGAATATAATTCTTCAAACGCCACTCCTCCTCCCTTCAAATGCCATACTTCCTCCCAGCACCACCATCACCACCACTACCCCTAAAACTTCTTTAGCTTCACAAAAAAAACACACACACACACGTCATTCTTCTTCCCTTCATCTCATCATACAGCCCTACCCGCTGCCACATTTATCAAAGCCAAAACCCACCACATCCAATTGCTAAATTCTTAATCCTTAAAAAATTAAATCTACAAATAAACTCTATAAACAGCAGATCTCCATGGCTTGAGGCGGTCGTCAAGGCTGGAATATGACCCCTCGTAGCTATTCAGAGGATTGTCAAACTCACCATGGTGGCGGCTAGGTGGGGGCGACAAACAGGTGGCGGGAAGATGTGCACGACGATAGGATGGGAGCAAGGTGAGTGCATCGATGGGGAGTGGGAGGGTGGGTGTGGCAACGGAGTTGGGGGTACGACGACAGGAAAGGATGAGGGTGGGTGCGGTGGCTGGAAGGGGAGGGTGGGTGAAGAGATGGGGATGAGGAAGGATGGGGGCAGCGACGCAGGGGGAGAAGGGTGGGGGGCAGCGGCGTGGTGGGGGAGTTGGAGAGACAGAGATGAGTTTTTTGGAAACTGTAATTTGAAAATGATAATTTTAAAAATTTTATATGGTATATACTTTGCATATACAAAATGAGGGCAGTATTGTCATTTAAAAAATACGTATTGATGACATAAGTAAATACTATATTTTTATAACGGATCAGTGACGGAAGGACACAGATGTTACCTTTTGAAACATTGTATCCTTGACTGTAATTTTACCCTAATATCAGGGACATAGATGTAATTAACCCTTTAAATTATGATCCCCAAGTACCTATCTCTCTCATCTCTCTTTCTTTGTCCCCTTCAACTCCAACCACCACCACAACAACACCTCAACACCACCACCACAAATCACAATTATTGCACCATCGACCACCAATTAACACGACAACACCGTCACACACGTATGCATACACAAGTGCACATACTTACACATGTTCAAATCTTTTGCACACAAACACACAGCAGCCACCGTTAACGACGGTGTTCCATATGCCACAAATCCTTCCTCCGCAGTCAAAGAATTGAAAAATCAATTGCAATGCACGGTGGTACGATTGCACAACAAAGTCAAATTTTCAGAAACCTCTGTCACTACAAGAAAAAAACACTTTTAGCGACGGATTTTATTCCGTCGCTAAAAGTGCCATTTATTGACGGATTACGATGTCGGCAAAATTCTGTCGCTAAAACTTTTTAGTGACGGAAATTTCCGTCGCTAAAAAGTTTTAACGACGGATTTTGTCAACGTTCTTTTACTGACGGAATTTTTCGTCACTAAATGTTTTTATTCCGTTGGTAAAAATGCTTTTCGATTTTTTTTTGGTACAATATTTCGGAAATGCTATTAAAAACCATAATCCTCCTTACTTTCTCACGGCCGCACCTATTCTTCTCTTCCTTCCCACTCTCTCACACTCGGCTTATCCACAGTAGGTCGTCGCCTACCTCCGCTGCCTTTCTTCTTCCTCGACGGCATCATCACCATAGTGACAAATTCGGCATTCGGAAATTATTCGGCATGGACAATAATACGGAATTCGGGAATTATTCGGAGAATTTCGTCATCGAATCGGAAATAATTCGGTGGAATAACAAAATTCGTATAGTAAGTCGGGAATAATTCGGTAATTAATCGTTCAGGTTACAATAGCTTTAAATGTATGAAATTTGTAAACTATGTAATGAAAATGACAAAAATGTAAGAACTCTTTTACTCTTTTAAGTGATGGGTAAAAAGAATGAGAGAGTATGTTTGGAAGTGTTACATAATTATGTGTGGTTTATATTTATTTACTTTTGCTGAACTTAAGTAGGAGTTATTGAATGGTCTGATGGCACGGACATGTGCTAAAATTCAGTAACATTACCATTACCCGGGTTCGAAACCAAGGGAATGCGTGCAACCTTTATTTTTTTAAGACAAAAGGGGAGCAACTTTAAATCGCGATATATTCAGAAATATCGCGATAAATTCGTTAATCTCGCGATAATCGTGATTAGCTCGCGAATATTTCAAACATTCGCGATAAATTCGCGTTTAGAACTTTCTATCAATTTGTCGCGATAAATTCGCGAAAATCGCCAATTTATCGCGAACATTGTTACTATGATCATCACCCCAACCACGGCCCACTGCCTTGCTGCCGCCGCCCCAACCAGCGCTCCCTCCGCGTCTACCAAGCAACATCTTTTTCCTGATACCACACTGGTTCTTTACTTCTAAAATTTTTTGGTTCTTTAATTCTACATAAGATCCCACTATGTGTGTTGTGTGTCTACATGATTTGATTCTATTATCCTTTCATTAAGTTTGCTAACTTTAAATTAGATCTTTGATGTTAGTAAATGGAACATCTATCTAGATCTGGTTTTATTGGCTGGTTGTAAAAAGGCTTTATATGAATCGCTTGTTTATTATTTTGCTGTTGTAGAAATTTATTTTGAAACTGGATTTACACCATGACAAAGGCAAGCGGAAGGCCATGAAGACGATCTCTATTCTTGCAGGTGTCACATCATTCTCTTAGAGTTTCGAGTGAAGTTGTTCCTAATGTGTTTGCTTGATAACTGAAAAGGAAAAAGAGCTATGTTCGGCAGTAATTTCGTGATGATTGGTCATTTAGTTTAATTTTCGGATTTAGTGGACAGGAAGAACAAAGAAATGTTTGTCCAAGTAAAAAAGTTTAGTAAAAGTTTTATCTCAGTTCTAATTCTTCAATTAGATCTCATAGTCATGACATTGCGAGAGGACTTCTTGCGGTGACATTTCTTCTGGTTCTTAATTGTTTGAGTAATTTCCCAAAAAAAAATTCTTGGCTAATCTTTGCTGGCTTGTTAAGAGGACTGACTCTTCCAGTCACATTTGCTTACCCTTGCTTCTTATGGGTTCTCATATAAAGGCTAACCAAGTTCAGCTTCAATTGGTATCTAAACTGGACCCTAGGTTGGGCATTGCTTTTAGCTTGGTGGTATTTGGAGTATTGTCAACAGCAGACTTAAGCTAAAGTTCTTTGAACCCATCTGAAATGGAAACAAGTTTACTTTTACTAAGTATGGTCATCATGTTGTGATTTTGAGATTGCTTT
Organism: Escallonia rubra; assembly: GCA_033065855.1. NCBI lineage: Eukaryota > Viridiplantae > Streptophyta > Magnoliopsida > Escalloniales > Escalloniaceae > Escallonia > Escallonia rubra. Next base: position 66,208 of record JAVXUO010001818.1, read on the forward strand.
GCTTCAAGTGATGACATAAAGTGAGGATGACAGTGTTGTAACATTCTCTGGATCAACAACATAAATGATATTGCTATTTTGGAAATCAAAATGTGCCTTGAACATAACTAGTCATGAAATATACACACTTGGCTTCATATTGTGTGGCCTGAACAAATCAGATTCATATTGATAATGATAATCTATCTATCCAAAGTCAAATCATGTCAAGGCACTAGTTGTTATGGACTCTAAGAAAGAAAATCATAATTCCCCTTAATAAAGGTTGAATACAAATATTGTATATAAAGAGTACATGGGTAGGTGTAGCTGTAAAACCCCGAAAAATCCCGATATATTTTATGGGCTAATTTAACTTTTTAACGTTGAATTAATACTATTCCTATTATTATTTCTCTTAACATACTTTTTAGCGGCGAATTTGGGGAACACTATAAGTTATGATCTTTACCGATATTTTTATAATCATAAGACATAATTTAACGTTAACAGATATTATTGATAGTGAATGAAATATTAAGCGAAAATTAACGTTATCGTTAACAGTATTTTAGAAAATCTTAGCGATAAGTTATTGAAAATATCAGTGCGCTGGCGACGATCTGCGAAACAAAATAGTGTAATAACCCTTAACAAGTTTTAAAAACAAGTGTTGGACCTTTTTAGTAAAAAGAGGAAACTCGGGTAGAAGTTAGATTAATTTACAAAGAAAATGAGGGTTATTTGTAATTCCGTAGCTTAGGGTTATATTTATATTTCTATTTGCATTAGCAGCCGACCCTAATTTCTCCTAACAAGATTCCGGAGAGCGGCTGAAGGAGGAAGAGTGGAGGGACTCGGCAGAGAAGAGAGAAGACGCAATTGCTGTGGAGAAGGAGAGAGAGAGGAAGAGAAGTGCTCTTGCAAAAAGGGGAGAAGAAGAAAGACGCAGAGGAAAACAGAGAGAGAGAGAGATGGAGAGGAAGGGCCAAGCATGGTCCCCCGTAATCCGGCTAAGCAAATCAAAACCTTCGGTAAGCCTTCTCTTGGTTTACAGAATTCAGTAGATTTCGTTATTGTATTGTATACTGTCATGTCCCCAAGACATGAAGTGGAAGCACTTGAGAGTGATGCTGCAGTGGAGGAACAAATAGCTGAAGGTGAAGATCAAGGTGGTGCCAGTGAGCTGGAAGGAGCTACAAGGAGCAAGCCCAAGGTCAAGATTCGCATTACAAGATCTGGCAGAAGACCTATAATCAATCAAGAAGGAACAACTCCAGCTTAAGGTTTGTAACAGAGCTTGGCGGTAGTTTCAGACGACATCGTTTGGACTTGGCCACAATAACAGGAGACGACAACGTTTAGTTCCAACTTGTAATTCTTTTAAAATGGCTTTAGCGACCATTGTTAGTATTCAGTTTTGGCGCTTGAGCCAAAACTTTCATTTGAATTCTGTTTTGCTTTTTAGGCATGAGGCAAGCCAGAGAGATTCACATTTTTTTATGCAAAATTGGAATTGTAAATCTTCTCTCTACAAACTCTTGTTCTCTCTCTTCTGAACTCTCTTCTTCATCAATAAGATTATCTGTTTTATCCTTTCTTGCGTAAGTGTGAGATGAATATGTTATCCATGGCTACGAAATTCAGTAGCATCTCTTCGATATGTTACAACTGGTATCAGAGCTTCTTAACGAGGGCCTGAACTAGTCCTTAGCTGTAGCAATTTGCATTTCATTTCGTTCTAACCTAGAAGGAAACCGACGGCCATTGAAGATGCCGCGATCAGTGAAGAACAACCAGCTCGTTGAAGTTGAACATCAGGAAGTTCAGGAGGTGTTGGGAACTCGATTGGCAATGTATGACGTTCGTATGGCTTCTATCGAAGCTACCATGGGAGATATGCAGAGAGGCTTCCCTGATCTTAAGTTTGAGCTGTCCAAATTTATGGCTCAGACGAATGCTCGAGTGGAAGCTCAGTCCAAGTCTACCTCAGACCGTGGAGAGCCTAGCCAAAAGAATAACAGATCTTATTATAATCACCAGCAGAACACTCCACCGCCTTTTACAGGTAACCTACCACCTCCTAGGTTACCTAAGCTCTCATTTCCAAGGTTCAGTGGTGATGACCCTAGGGGTTGGGTGCGTAAGGCTGAGCAGTATTTCGATTTGTGTCCTGTGCATGAGGACTTCAAGGTTGCTTATGCCTCGGTCCATTTCGATGCTCAGGCAGAGCACTGGTATGCTGCTTATATTAAGCCAATAGAGAATGTAGATTGGGACTCCTTTGTGAGGGATTTGTATGCTAGGTTCTCAGTTTTAACTGGAGTAAGTGTGTTGGGAGAGTTCAATAAACTCCAACAAAGTGGAACAGTCGATGATTACTTCAACAGATTTGAAGCATTACGAGCTCAAGTAGTGCAGGAATTTGACTATTTGGATGAGTCTTATTTTTGCATGAGTTTTATTGGTGGATTAAGGCCTGAGATCCAGAGTATAGTGGAACAGTTTGAGGTGGGAAGTCTTACTAAGGCTATACACATAGCCCGAAGAGAAGAAGTGGCAATCCAAAATTTGCTTAGAGGCCACAAGTCTTTGCATACTGCAGTCACCATATCAAACTACACACATACTCCCTATAAGCCTACCTTCACCAACCCTGGACCATCCTATAAACCTACAGCTCCTATAACAATAGCCAAAACAGCCACAGCTCCTTATATGCCATTAAAACCTCCAGCCCTACCTTACATCAACAGTCTCCAAAGAGGCCTACTACTAACTCCACCTAGACCTCCCCAAAGATCTAATCAATTGTCTACATAGGAACATCAAATTAGGATGAATCAAAGACTACGCTTCAGGTGTGGAGCTAAGTTCGAGCCAAATCACAAGAGTGTGTGCCCTATGAGGTCTATAGCTATGATAATAGCTGAGGACACAGAGGATGAGGAATCTGCTGAAATGAGAAATGATGAAAGGGAACAGTTAGGGGAGCCTAACGATTCTGACCTTTCCCCCAACAATGAACATGAGATTAATGTACATGCACTAGTAGGCAACAATACTCACCACACCATTAGAATATTGGGACAAGTTGGGAATAAGGTGTTTAGTATCTTGATTGACACTGGGTCTACAGATAATTTCTTAGACCCTAAATCTGCTGAGAAGCTTGGTTGTGTGCTGGAAGACACTCCCCCCCCTCACTGTTGCAGTAGCTAATGGAGCTAGGCTCAAAACAGATACTGCGTGTAAGGAATTTAAATGGCGTATGGGATCACAGGATTTTAAGTCCAGTATGAGAATACTTCCATTAGGGGGATGTGATTGTGTGTTAGGCATGCAGTGGTTAAGAAAGTTTGGGAGTGTGAATTTTAATTTTGAAAAGAACCAAATTTCCTTCGAGCACCAAGGCAAGTTAGTTATCCTTAAAGGTGGAGAGTTTAAGGGAACAACTATCAAAATGATCACTGCCCAAGCTATGCACCATGGCTTGTGTATTAGGCATGCAGTGGTTAAGAAAGTTTGGGAGTGTGAATTTTAATTTTGAAAAGAACCAAATTTCCTTCGAGCACCAAGGCAAGTTAGTTATCCTTAAAGGTGGAGAGTTTAAGGGGACAACTATCAAAATGATCACTGCCAAAGCTATGCACCATGTGATTGTCTGTTAGACATGCACTGGTTAAGAAAGTTTGAGAGTGTGAATTTTAATTGGGAAAAGAACCAAATTTCCTTCGAGAACCAGGGCAGGTTAGTTATCCTTAAAGGTGGAGAGTTTAAGGGAACAACTATCAAAATGATCACTGCCCAAGCTATGCACAAGTTGATCCAAGGAAATGCAGGCATTATGTTTGGACAAATATATGCAGTCACCTTGACTCCAAAGGACAGTGATGTTCCAATGGAGATCCAAGGCCTACTCAATGCCTACCAAGATGTCTTTGAAGAATCAAAGGATCTTCCCCCTCAAAGAACCAATGATCATCATATCAGATTGGAGGAAGGGGCTAAACCTGTAAATCTGAGACCTTACAGGGTATCCTTTGTACAGAAGAATGAGATTGAGAAAATCATTTCAGAACTATTGCAGACAGGTATCATTCAACACAGCACTTCACCATTTGCTTCACCTATATTACTAGTCAAAAAGAAGGATGGGAGTTGGAGACTCTGTGTAGATTACATAGAACTTAACAAGTTGACCATCAAGGGCAGGTATCCAATTCCTGTAATTGATGATTTACTTGATGAGTTGCAAGGTTCAACTATTTTTTCTAAGTTGGATCTCAAGAGTGGGTACCATCAAATCAGAGTGATAAGGGAAGACCAACATAAGACTGCATTTAGAACTCATGAAGGTCACTACGAATTCAAAGTGATGCCTTTTGGCCTCACAAATGCTCCCTCAACCTTTCAATCACTCATGAACACCATTTTTCAACCTTATTTGAGGAGGTTTGTCTTAGTTTTTTTTTTTATGATATCCTAGTCTATAGTCAAGACTTGGATTCTCACCAAATTCATTTGAAGGTTGTATTGGACATACTCAGAGCTAACACTTTATATGCCAAAGAAAGTAAGTGTATATTTGCTCAGGAACAGGTGGAGTACCTTGGACATTTGATAAATGGTGATGGAGTTTCCACAGACTCCAGCAAAGTGACAGCCATGTTAGATTGGCCTACTCCCAAAACACTGAAGAATTTAAGGGGATTTCTTGGGCTGACTGGCTACTACAGAAAGTTTGTACAATATTATGGTGTAATCAGCAAGCCTCTTACCAACCTACTCAAGAAGGATGCCTTCCAATGGAGTGCAACAGCTGAATAGGCCTTCACAGCACTTAAGCAAGCTATGTCTACTACCCCTGTTTTAGCATTACCTGATTTTTCCCTTGCATTTGAAGTGGAGACTGATGCATGTGATATGGGGATTGGAGCTGTTCTTATGTAAATGAGCAGACCCCTTGCTTATATCAGCAAAGCTTTAGGGGTCAAGAATCTAGGTTTGTCAACCTATGAGAAGGAATTATTGGCATTAGTTCATGTTGTTACTAAGTGGAGCTTTTACTTATGTCATTCTCACTTTATTGTGAGGACTGGTCACAGTAGCTTGAAGTACCTACTTGGCCAAAGGGTAACTTCACTGTTGCAGCAAAAGCTACTATCTAAATTGCTTGGGTTTGACTTTGAGATACAGTACAAGAGGGGAATTGAGAACTCTGTAGCTGATGCCCTATCTAGGCTGCCACAACAACACTCCGAAGAGTGCAATGCCATCACTACCATCACTCCATTATGGCACCAAGAACTGCAGGACAGCTTAGAAGCAGATGAGCAGGCACAACAGGCCATTCAAGAACTTGTGCTTGATCCTATGGCCACCTCATTTTATACTTATCAAGGGGGTATACTGAGGTATAAGGGTAAGGTGTATGTTGGTACCCAAGGCCAGCTGAGGAGCCAGATTTTGGAAGAATTACATTCTTCAGGTGTGGGGGGACATTCAGGTATGCACAATACCTATAAAAGGGCTACTATGTTCTTCTTTTGGCCTGGTATGAAACCAATGGTACTGCAATTGGTGAAGGAATGCCATGTTTGCCAACAGAATAAACATGAAAATGTCCCTTATCCAGGGCAGCTACAACCTCTCTCCATACCTAACCAACTGTGAACTCATATCTCCATGGATTTTATTGAGGGCTTACCTAAATCCTTTGGTAAAGATTCAATACTAGTGGTGGTAGATCGACTGAGCAAATATGCTCACTTCATTGGCCTGACTCATCCTTTCACTGCTGAGGTTATAGCTAATCACTTCTTTGATGTGGTTTTCAAGTTGCATGGGATGCCAGAGTCCATAGTGAGTGACAGGGACAAGATCTTCTTGTCACACTTTTGGACTAAGCTCTTCAAACTATTAGGGACTAAGCTTAATCACAGTACAACTTATCACCCAGAAAGTGATGGTCAAACAGAATGAGTTAATCACTGCTTGGAAAACTATTTGAGATGCATGTGCAGTGAGAGGCCTAATCAGTGGGCTAGGTGGTTGTCCTTAGCAGAGTACTGGTACAATACCAACTATCACTCAGCCATCCAAATGACACCGTTCGAAGCTGTATATGGTTATAAACCAAGACTCCCTAGTCTCACCTCTCCTGAAACCACCAATTTTGAAGAGCTGGACAACTATTTGCGCAGCAGAGGTAAGGTGCTAACACTACTCAAGGACCATTTGGTCCTAGCTCAGTCAAGAATGCGGCAATATGCTAATTTGCATAGGACTGAAAGATCCTTTGATGTTGGCGATTGGGTTTACCTTAGACTGCAACCTTACAGGCAAACTACTCTAGCACTCAGGAAGAATCTTAAGCTATCCCCAAGGTTTTATGGGCTCTATCAGGTTCTGCAGAAAAATTGGCCAGGTAGCATACAAATTGTAACTACCAGAATCCTGTTCAGTTCATCCAGTTTTTCACGTATCCTTATTGAAGAAACGGTTGGGACCTCATGCCCCTACCTCATCCCAATTGCCTCCCCTTGGCACTGAAGGTCAGTTTTTAATAGAACATGTGGCCATCATGGATCACAGAATTGTTAAACGAGGTAATGAAGCAGCAGCCCATATATTGGTTCAATGGTCTAATGCTAGTCAGGGTGATGCAACTTGGGAGGACTGGGACGTTATGAAGGCTCGCTTTCCTAATTGGAACCCTTGGGGACAAGGGTTTGGTAAAGGAGGAGGGAATGTCATGTCCCCAAGACCTGCAGTGGAAGAACAGATAACTGAGAGTGAGGCTGCAGTGGAGGAACAGATAGCTGAAGGTGAAGATCAAGGTGCCAGTGAGCTGGAAGGAGCTAAAAGGAGCAAGCCCAAGGTCAAGATTCGCATTACAAGATCTGGCAGAAGACTTATAATCAATCAAGAAGGAACAACTCCAGCTTAAGGTTTGTAACAGAGCTTGGCGGTAGTTTCAGACGACATCGTTTGAACTTGGCCACAATAACAGGAGACGACAACGTTTAGTTCCAACTTGTAATTCTTTTAAAATGACTTTAGTGACCATTGTTTGTATTCAGTTTTGGCGCTTGAGCCAAAACTTTCATTTGAATTCTGTTTTGCTTTTAGGCGTGGGGAAGCCAGAGACATTCACGTTTTTTGCATATTGGAATTGAAACTCTTCTCTCTACCAACTCTCTGTTCTCTCTCTCTTCTGAACCCTCTTCTTCTGCATTAAGCTTCTCTGTTTCTTCCTTTCTTGCGTAAGTGTGAGATGAATATGTTATCCATGGCTGCAAAATTCAGTAGCATCTCTCTGATATGCTACATATACATGGCCACGGGTATATACACTGTTGAGTACGAGAACATGTGAAGAAGGGGGGAAATTGCTGAGTTTTGTAATGGGTTTAGCATTTTGCCATGAGAGTGCCGGGAGGGTGAGTGCATGGTGATCACGGGTGTACGGGCAGGAGCCATGAACGGCCATGGCTGCTTGCATGTTGATGGGGCGTAAGGTGGGTACTGCCGTAATGGATCTATGTGGTTTTGGTTGAGCCTAGTGTATGATTTGTGTTTGTGAGCATGAGGGTGTTTTGGGTTGTTGTGAGTTGACGAAAATGTTGGTTTGTGATTGGGTTATGGGAGGTGTGGGTTGTGCGTGAGTGGGTTATGTGAAGGAGAAGATGGTGGGTATAATTGTAGGAGTGGGAAGAACGAGTTAGATAAATATGGAGATATGTGTGTGTGTATTAGTGAGTTGCAAATTGTGTAGTGGGTATTAGAGTGCAAATCTAGTGTTTACAAATGAGTGTTAGGAGTGCAAGTGGGTGTAATAGAGTGCACTGTGTGCGTGAGAGAATGGAGAGGGGAAAGACCCACTGTCATGCGGCAGTGGGTGTGAGAAAGAAATGGGGTTTTGTTAATATATATATACATGTGTGGGTGTGGAGATTAGAGATATAGATATGGCTGTGTGAAGTTGCTGTGTTGGTGAGTTTTGCATGTGAGGTAGTTCGGGTGAAAGATTCTGTATTATGAAGGAGAAGAAGATAGTGACAGAGAGAGGGAAAAGCTTCAGTTTAAATTGAACTCAAAAGTGTCGCTAAAAAGCTATCTTATTCCAGCAGTCTCTTTCGAATTTTTAAAATATTTTAGAATATTATTTGGACAAAACTCAAAGAAGTAACTTATGTTAATTTTGTAAGATCTACACACAGTAAACTTTTCAGATTTTTCGGAGCTCGATAAGCATGCTAAGTAATTTTATTCGTAAAAGAGATTTTTACATATTTTAAAATAGTAAATTAAGTTATTAAATTATGATACTTTTATAATAGTCTTACGTAGCTATGATAATGTATATTCCAGAATTTCAAAAGTTTTGAAAGTCGTTTGCTATTTTTAGCATTCTTAGTAGTGTAGCACCTGAACGGATATAGCGTGGCGCTTTATTATCACGATAGTTATTAAATTATTTCTAATGACTCTTTTAGGTTATATCTGGGTGGGTAAGATACTTAGGCATTGGGGACAAATAGGTAATTATTCATAAGTCGGGAGACAGTGGGGTAAAGTTTACTCATCTAAAAGAAACATAATACCTAAACGTGCCCGAGCGTCAATAAATGACATCTGTATGATTTGTTATTTAGGTTTTGATAGTCAAGAGCTAGGACCGGCATTTGAGCAAATACCAGAAACAGATTTTGAGCGAGGTAAGTACCCCTGTCATGTTCCTCCGTATACTTATTTGCAAAACCTATAATATGTATTTATGATTTGATCATTTGAAGTTTAAAGTTTTATTCTGCATATGTTTTATTTCTAAAGTATTTGATGAGAAATGTAATTTGAAAGAATGCCATGGAACGTCGTGTGAGTCATAAAATTTTACTGAGTACATGTTAATGAGCAATGAAACTCGTCTTGGTTGCCGTGCCCCATATCCAGCGGGGGAATGTTGGATTTCGGGCCCTGGTCAACGGGGCTCATACGTTGATGCATAGTACTATGGCTGGTGGTGCGCCCTTGCGTCCACATGATTATTTTATCTCGGGTGTAGGAGGGATTTCGGGCCCTAGTCAGGGGGGCTCGTACTCTAACCACAACATACCTACGAAAAGAAATATATGCTTCTGATGTGAATGGAATGAACGATGATTGTATTCAGATTTGAAAATCTTTTCTTTTGAAATTTCATGTATATGTATATATGTATGTGTATGAAGGACGTTTTTTTTTTTTACGAATGAAAACAATCGAATGTTTGATTTGTTGAAAGAAAACTCATGGCATGTTTTAGAAATTTCAAACTTATTTTAGGAACATGGCTGGTGTATTTGCTGGGCTTTCGCTCATTCCTTACTTTTCAGGTGACGACTTAAGGGAAGCGGAGCCGTATGAGCCACACGGGGGAGTAGTGCCCGAAGAGAACTTTTAGAATAATGAGTGTCCATTATTCGAACATTTTAGTCTATGTTAATTTACGTTATGCTTGAATTGATGTAAGGAGCTTAGGTCTCCTCGAGTTTTCTTTATAAGTTTTAAAGACATGTAATGAGAGTTTTATTCGAATTTTTGGAGGTCCGTAAATTAGAATTATTTTTGGAGTCACATGATTGTAGTAAGGCCTGGCAGAGCCCTCGGTTGGAGCCTATTGGGTCTGCGGCCGGTCACGTGCCTAGCTCACGGGCCTACCCGTGGGTTCGGGTCGTGGCAATAGCTGTGTGTGAGTGTATAGGCAAATAATACACTCCTGTATGATTGTAGCAATTAGGTTAATGATGGTGTTTTTTATTGGATTCAATTTTTGGGTAGATGAGCAGGTGGTGGGGTTTTTAGTAGTTCAAAGAGCTCTGTGTTATGATGTCCTCTTGGTGCTCTTATGAAGAGCAGGAAAGAAAGAGAAAGTGAAAGAGAGTATCATTTATGTATGTAAAGTGATCTTGACAGGGCTAACATGCACTGGGGGCTGGGGTTTTTGAATCTAAAGTAACTCTAAAAGTGTGATAGTAATGCAATGTAGGATGGCAGTAAGAAACAAAAAGAATGGTGCTAAAATATCTTTGTTCTTTCAGAATATTTGTATCTTTGTTCTTTCAGAAGAAAATATAAGTGCTATGTAGTTCTCATTATATACTTAAAGCATTTTTCATTTATATAATGGGTAATGTACATGTTCTTTCAGGCGCAATTGGATTTGGGTGCCTATCTTGGGAGTATTGTGCAGGCTTTTGGAGCAATGTTCTGGCTTACATTTTTTCGTTTCGATGAAATTCGTAATTTTATTTTGGAATATGTACAATGTGATCTATTATATTTTTAAAAAATTAGTATTATGTGTTAATTGATGGTGTATGACTTAAATCTTATTCGTATGACGTGAAATTTGGTGAAGAATGAATGTCAGTTTAAAGAATAAAATTTTCAATATATTGGTTTATTAGGGTTGATTGTCGATGGATTAGTGGATGTAATTGGTCGTATGAATTCAAATGCAGAAAGCAAGTTTGGATTTTTAAAACATAAAAACAATTGAAAAACATTTTTTTTTAATTTTTGCTGATGGATTTTCAGCGACGAAATTACGTTGCCATAAGTATTTTAAACAAATCATAGATGGTTTTTCACGACGGAAATATGTTGCAAAAGGTTTCAAATTTTAGGAAAAGACTTTTAACGACGGATTTTTCTTCGCTAAAAAGTCTTCTATGCTGCTAAGAATTTTTATCGACGGACTATCCGTAGCTAAAAATCGGTCGGCAATACTTTTAGCGACGGACATAGTATTTTCAGAAATTAATTTCGAGAAACATAAAAAGCGAAAATACCAAAACTACCTTTAGCGACGGAAAAATCTGTCGCTAAAAGTTAGATTATTTTCGACGGATGACAAAATTCCATCGCTAAACTTTTAGCAACGAGGTTTTTTACAACTGACTTTTAGCGACGAACATTCTGTCGCTAAAAGTCTTTTCCGACGAAAAGGGGACTTTTAGCGACAGAATTGCCCGTCGCTAAAAGTCTTTTTTGTTGTAGTGCATCAATCAGATGCCCTCTCATAAAAGTCTCTCAACCTCTTTTTCCCAACTAGTATGGAGCAAGTGCCTTGCACATGGATATGGTCGAGAGTAATTTTTTAGGTGATATTATTAGCTTTTTTGGATCAAATAATATGATTCAATTATGTTCTTATTTATTTTGTGACTTCTTCTAGAAGAAATGTATATTTGATGTTTACAATTGTGATCAATTTTTGGAAATCTTCTTTCCAGGCTTCTGGATTGAAGAAATGTTTGATGTTACTGTTGGAAAGAAAAAGTAAATGGAATTTTTTTTAAAAGAATCAATCTTCGTCTTTGTTCTTGTAATCTATTACATTGGTTTATGGTATACAGTTAAGATTTACAATTTTCATCATTTTATTGTAGTTTGGTTTGGTTATGTGAGCTTTTTATTTTTTTCCTATTCATCACGAAAAGACAAAAATAAAGATTTTTATTTATTTTAAAAAATAATTCTATTGAATAATAAACAAGAAAGAAGAACTCAAACCCTTATAAAGACAATTTTTTTCCTTTTTCTTTTTTGGTTTAAACAAAGAAGTTTACAAAGAGAGAACTATTGTCTGTTGATTGCGGCATTGAGGGAGAAGGCCACTTCCTTTTCTCTTTAAACACCAAAAGAGAGAAAGAGGGTTTTTAGCGAACAATCAGTGAGAAGTTGTTTGAAACATTATATGTTCAAGCCACAAACCAACACTCACAATATAGACAATTATTATGCATGTGTATATAAATCAATTATACATAAAACAATATATAGGAATGTTATGATTAATGTACGTTTCTTATTTCAATAATAAGATGCACTAAATGTGCATAAAATCAATAATTTTGTGTTATTAAAGTCACTCATGATGAAGGCAGTAGGCTTTCAGCTTTTAGCATGTAAAATGAGAAGATGTAGTTTTACTTTGTTATATAATACTATCATTTTAGTCTTCATTAAAGTGATCTTTTTTTTTTGCACACTGGATTTTCAGCTGTCATTGGATGGTTTCCATCATTTTTGTTGGCAAATCAGAGGTTGGCCGCGTCCATCTACTCCCTTGTGTACTCGACCGTGTGCGCTGGCTGCTGTGCCAGGATTATAAGGAAATAAAGTTGTGCTTTTACTAACTGTAATTGCTTTTGGTGCAGTGGTAAGCGCTTGATCCTAACAATTTGTATCAGAACAGATCATGGGTTCGAGTCCCTCGAGGTGTATCTGAGGAAAGGATTATTGGTAGATCAGAGGTTGGCCGCGTCCATCTACTCCATTGTGTACTCGACCGTGTGTGCTGGCTGATGTGCCAGGACTATAAGAAAATAAAATTGTTCATTTACTAACAGCAATTGCTTTTGGTGCAGTGGTAAGCGCTTGATCTTAACAATTTTTTTGTGTTGGATTAGGGATGGCAATGGGGCGGGTCGGATACGGATCTTGTTAAATCCGAACCCGCCCCACTAGTTCAGAAATCCCACTCCGCCCCGCCCTTGTGCCGGTTCAAAAGCATGGAATACCATTCCCGATCCTAAGGTAATTTAGGAAACCCGACCCCGCCCCGATCCGCCCTGCTCTTTCCTTACTCGTAGCCACAATCAGTCTGAGCAACCCCTACCCACGGCACAACCGGCACACACTCACCATTATCAGCCATCACCTTGATGCCCATCTCTCTCGCTTATAGATTTTGGACGCATGGTAATCATTGAAGGACTTCTTTTTTTATGGAAGACCTTACACGTCCTGACTTTTCTCTGGTTCGCGAACTTTCACTTCCTCTTGTCACTTTTCAGTTCTCTTTGTTTCGGTTTCCCAAGCCCCAAAAGCAACATTCTTTGACAAGTTGAAGTAGAAATCGGAGATATCAACCTTTTTTGTAACCTTTTCACACAGTAAAAGTGAAGTAAATCAGATCAATAAGAGGAGAAACATGCAAACTCAACCGCCACCGGTATGCTTTGCACCATCTAAGGCTAGGCTTAGGCGCATAATCTCTAATCTAATTGTTGAGATAGTGGTGGCAGTGGACAGAAGACCGGTGGACGTGGTTTGTGGCCTTGGAGGCGGTGACGGTGAGAACGATGTTCGGTGGTGAGGCTGTTTGTGACCGTGGGGGGGCGATGGTGAGGACAATATTTGGTGGTGTGGAGGAGGTGACGGTGTGGGGAGAGAAGAGGGACGGCGGCTGAAGAGAGCCTGAGAGAAGAAGAGAGAAAATGAAGGTAAGGTAGGGTTTCTAATTTGTGAGCATATATATACTACCGGATGGACGGTAGTGATTGCACATAATTTAGGATTAGTATTATATTAAACCGGGGTGGGTACGGGTCGGATACCGGGGTGAATCAGAGAGAATACCAAACCCGCCCCGTACCCGCTGCGGGTTATTAATATAAATACCATACCCGCCCTATAACCCGGTCAAAGTAAAAAAAACCCACTTCTAACGGGGCGGGGCGGATATCTGCCGGATCGGATTTAAATTTCCATCCCTATGTTGGATAGTATTCCTGAACTTCGTGTGCTATCAGCCTTACTTGGATTCTGTCATTTTCAGCCTTTTTGTCCATCTTAATGATGAAGTTGAATTTTTTCCCTTCCATTTTCTCAAGGTTCTTTCCATTTTGCGTGTAATTTTTAGTGTTAGACGTCGTTCTTGCCTAAATTTTTACAAGGCATATAGTTATGAATTTGTGTACCTTCTTTGATTGTATCAATTTTGAGACTGGATATCCAATTAAAATTTTGATTGCGTCGAACAATGTTATGAATGCATGTTGAATGTCTCCAATTACGACAAGTTTCAGCATGTACCTGTTTTTATCAATATCATTGAATCAACAATATTTATGTTAAAATAAACAGATATTCTTAATTTTTCTAGTTTACCTTGATTCATAAGAATTAGAAGTTCACATTTCTCATCCTTACAAGCCCATCCTTTTTTTTGTGATTGTAACTTTCTTGCAGCATCTTTTGCATGCTTAGTACCATGGTTCTTCTTTGTTCTCAATAGTCAGTAATCTCGCTTTAAAGAGCAGTACAATTTATGTATAAAACTGTTATTAATTTGCGCCGTATTTAAGCCTTGTTTTTTTCCCCAATTTTTATGCATATTAACCTTGTTTTTCATTTTTTTCTGTTTTTGTTTTTACTACAATTTTTTGTTTCTTAACTGATGATTCAAGTATATCAGTTTCTTTGTTTTGTTTTTGTTTTTCAGTTTTACAATTATTTAATTGTTTATTAACCCAAAAGTACAAAGAAAAAAAAGTATATCACAGTTCTCATTACCCAATATTTAGAGAACATTCATTATCCAATGTTTATTTCATTTCAACCAAATTAGAAAGGGAGTAATAAAGGGATTTCTTTGTTTTGTTTTTCTTTGTCGTGAGACTTTTCATTTTCCAATGTTAGAACATGTTCATTATCCAATGTTCATTTAATTTTAACCAAATTTAAAAAGAAGTCATAACTGGAGGGTATGATTGTTATTAGCGTAATTAACAGAGGACATAATCGTCCAGAAATGATTTACAACATTAGTACTTTTATAGGTAGTATATATATATATATATTATCCTCCCTCATCTTCATTCATCTCCTTTCTCTAATATTGGTGGCAGCATGAACAAGAGCAATGAGTGGTGGGGTGGTTAGCAGAATGAGGTGTGGACATGAGTGTGTGGTAACGAGGTGATTTGGTGGTGATGATGCGGTTGTGGTGGTGGATTAGTTACGTCGATGATGGGATGAAATATGCGATGCTTTGATGGTGATGATTTGAGGTGGTGAGAAAGACGATGGATCGTCGTTGCTATGAGACGTGCAATTTGTGGTGGTGGACAAGAATGGATGGTGGTTGTTCTTCGGGTCAAATTTGACTTTTGATCCAGTTTTGTTAGAGAAGTTTAGGTAGAGCAATGACGAGAGTATTACAAGGTGTCGGAGGCAGACCAAGAACGTGCAAGTGATGGTCGTGCTGCGGATGAGTGGTTAAGGTTGATGATGGAGGTGGTGCTGCAGCAATTGGAGAGAAATGGGAGATATAAGGGATATCATTTCAAGAATTCACCTTCCAAGTCATGAGCAATATAGTCATTTTGTCAAACGTTATGTATTTCATGATTCCATTTGGAAAACGACATCACAACTCTTTGTCCAAACCAGTGGTTATGCATGTAATTTTACCCTAATCTCATGAACATGTGTTATGAACACATTTTAGCTTGTGGTTTTGTCTGGATTATGAGATGAAATTGAACTACCAATAAATCGTAATTTTGTCTTTTAAGTATGTGTTACCACTATGGGTTAAGTTTTAGACAAAATAGACTCTAAGTTTCAATTAGTCTAATATGAGATGAGACATTAAAAGCCCAATTTATGATCAAATTAAATGGGGCTGGGTGCCTCGCATTGGCACTTATAAGTTAGTGATATAATATCTTTAAATTCATTGTGGTTGGGGAGTGTTCATGTTCATGTTTGGTGACTATTTTACATATTAAATACATTTTTTTGGCTCAACGGAATACAAATAGAGATAACAGATTCCGTCAAATGAATAGTTTAACCCTATCTTAATCTTGTTCCACCCCCCCCCCCCCCACACACACACACCTCTTTTTATCTTCCTCTTTCATTCTTTTTATCTTTTCTTATTTTTGTCTTCAATTCTTCACCATCAATATTAGCGACTATTGCCACCACCGCTAAGTTCTATGCTCATTTGGCCACCACCATGGACCTTCTTCAAGGCTCCATTATGTCCCCTCGCATGCGCATATATGTGAAAATAATCGATCATTAAAGCTATAAATCCACTTAATTATTGAAATTGACTGGATATGCACATAAATGTGGTGTGTTACATATGCTTACATATTACTCTCTATGTCTATGATTAAATGTACAAACCAATGCATATACATGTAGCAGCTAGCAGCAGCAACACCATTCTTATCTGCATGCTCATATGGGTGCGCCGCAGCTTGAAGTCTCCCATGATCTGAGACAACCTCCTTTTCACGGATCAGGATCCCTTGCTGTAACCCATGGTTACAGCAGGGGTGCTGTGATCCCAAATGAGAGAGGGGGAAGAGAGAGAGTAACCATGGTTTACATCCCCCTCTCTCTCTTCCCTCTCTCTCTCTTCCCCCTCTCTCATTTGGGATCACAGCAGCCTGCTGTAACCTTGGGTTACAGCAGGCAATCCTAATCCCTTTTTCACAGTTAGGACACTACATTGGCAGGAGAGATTCTTGTTCCGAAAGATTAGTTAGGTGTCCAAAGTCTTGAGCTTTGATTTTTAGGGAGGGTAGGTTCTCATAATGGAGGGGCTTAACTACCCACTTGCGTTATGTGATGGGACATTAAGGTAAACCTACCTACCTACCTACGCGGATACTAATTAGGCAAGATCCGGGAGTTACACTTGACCTAAAATGGTCTAAAAGAAGAGTAATTTATGGTTAGCATATATATATTTTTATAAATTAGCACAAAATATATATATATATATACACAATATATATATATATATATATATATATATATATATATATATATATTCAAAGCAGTATCCTGTAACGTGGCAGCTACACTTACCAGTAATGAACTTGTACTAATCTTTCGGTTGATGAAATATGAAATATACTCATTTATGTTTGAGTAGAAGAAATATTCTTTTAGAAAAGTTGCCTTCTTGATTATGCAACCTTAAAAAATTAGCATGCTCCGAGTTTATTCACCACCTTACCCGAGGCTGCTACTTCACCTGAGCCTTCTCTTTCAATTCAAACTAATTAAGAAAAAGCAAAACGTTGCCATTGATATCTCCACTCTTTCGACTTGTAATGTTTCAAAATACAACGGGGTCACAACTCTTGGCCCTAGACTAGGGTTATTCTCTTTCTGAATTCCGAGCGTTTTGAAATCATTTTTTTTTCTCTACAAACCTAATGTTTACCTTCTTCTTTACCAACCCTGAGGGTTATTACTTCTCTTTTGCAACCCCGAGAGTTGTTATCTTTCTTTTCCGACCCTGAGGATGTGTTAGACTCGTATTACTTCATTATTATCAGCTCACATTTGCTCCTTAAACTGTTTAATTTTTGTCCAACGCTAGCCTAGAAGGCTCGAGGCTTTTAACAGAGGCCACCTTTGGTTTTGACGACTTCTTTTTTTACTCGTCTATTAACCATACACGTTCCAACAGGCGTACCTCTACAGGTAATCTCTAGATCAAATGGTACACTACACACAAGATCATTTGTAAGACTACAAATGCTACATTGTGTATTTCCCTTTCCAACAAATTTGAGCAATACTTGGGTACTTATCTGGATGTAAGAAAAGTGAATAAAATACTTTCGTTTCTTGGTCTGAAAGGTCCATCTCTGTTGTGGTGCTTGGAGGGGAACTTTGCTAAGCAAGGTTGGTAGACTAAATTTGAGCAACTATGTTCTATCTAAACTTATAATATATATGTAGGATTTTTTCCTTCCATCGTGCATCTGCAGGGAATTGTTAATATCTGCAGTTGCCTTTTATGGTTTAGAGTAGAGATGTCAAAAAGGCCGGGCCGCCGACCCGTCCCTAAAATTGCCCAGGCTGGCCCAACCTTAAATGGTGAACAGTACGGCCCTGGCCTGGGCCAAGCCATAAAATTTTCCAAAAAAGCCCGGCCCGGCCCAGCCCTAAAAAGGCCCGGGCCTGGCCCGTCCCTGGCCCTCTTTTCGGCCCTATTTTGGCCCGACCCTGTGACACCCCCAACCCTAGTGATGTCACCAGAGCTGGGTTGTCAGTCATAACTGCATTATAAACCCTGTCGATACAGAGCAATTCTAGAAACATCCTTGAATATACATAAGGTTTCACAAAAGCCACCCTTACAAAAAAATTCATCATAAAGCTCAACATGAGCATAGCGGAAGTATTTACACAAAATATCTAGTCTCCCAAATACACATATCATTGTCTTACTTCCCTATTCACCGATCAAGTGCTTTCTCTTTCCCTTTCTTCGAATTTTCCCATACTTCGCCCTGACTGCCTGAAACATTATAGGTAAGGAATGAGCTCAAATCGCCCAGTAAAGATAATACGAGGAGCAACGCAGACAACAAAGTGACAGCCTTGGGAGAAATAATAATCAATCTCAACAATATCAAGAATTCAGAATTCCAAAGGAAGACACAACATCAATTCAACGAATCAAGCAACATATTTCTTTTTCTTTTAGCCAGACTGAGCGGCTTTAAGGCCCAACAGAACAACATTATCACCACATTTAATGAACTGTACTGACGGAACCGACTGACCGACTACCATGCACGTGAACACCAAATCGCCAAATTAAACATCAATAAAATACAAGCCATTAAAATCACAATGTCATAGTAAAATCAAATGCAATGCAGACACCGACCGGACTGACTAGACTCAACCGACACGACTGACTCGAACCGCGCGCCCTACATCCGGTTTACCGGTGATTACATTTCATTGGCCTTCCTTTCACATAATGTCCCGTACTCCGGGATGTTCATCTCAGTCTCAGACAAATAAAAGAGACAGCAAGCACAAGAAGGGAACTCACAAAGAGTGTTCGTCCCTGAACCACGTTATCGCCAAAGCACATAATACAACAACTGAACGGACTAAGAGAACTGAGTTCACTCCATGTCCTCGATTCAACAAACCACTCAACAAGAAATTTCGGTCAAGTATGCGACCGAGGTTCAACAAGGTAACCTGAAATCATCATTAACGCACACATAGTAGACTAGGAAACAAGCTAGTCGAAAACCACAACAATATTTCAAGTACGAGAGGTACAAGCACAACAACCACCGATACCTCATATTCACCATAAAACGTTCATCATACTTCACCCTAACAATGATGGGTATGCCACGAGGAGCAATTTCGTAGCATGCAAAGAGCCGTACTATCCTTACCTGGCTGGCTTTTAACCGACGAGCCCAACAGCTTTAAAGCGCCGTGAGCGGGGTCACCTAATCAATTAAGACCCTACTCGTTAGTCACTGACCATCATAATACAAAATTATTTTATTTTCATTTATCAGCTATTACCGTGTTCTATAGCGGTCAGCTACTCCGGCCCGACAGCCGGGTCTTTAGCCTAGCCTGGCACCGTACCAGTGCTAATACCCTTCATTTAGGGATTTTATCCCGTTCCCCGCTTCTCGTTATTCTAGAACACTCAATTAAGGCATTCGCGAAGTTCGGAGTTCACGTGATAAAATTACCAAAATACCCCCGTATAGTGGCAAATTACCAAAATGCCCCTGAGGGTTTCCGACGCCGGAAAAATCCCAAGAATACTTAAAAATGTTATTTTTATCCTCTGGAAGTCATCCTCAGGCTAAAAAGTTTTTTAGAAAATTTTCGCCCGAAAATCTCAAATCGGTGTCCGGATAGAGCGCTTAAAAGTCCGTTCGGCCAAAATTACAAACGAATTCGGAATGGCCCAAAATATTGGAAAAAGAAGCTTCTTAACATCCTAGGGTTCCCATAAAATTTTCGCACAAAATCGCGCTAGTTTGGTATTTTAAATTACATTATAAAGTTTCAAGGTTCCCCGTGTCGGTTAACCCCTTTCTAGTCTTCGGAAAAATCTGAAATGTTTCCTTGATACAGATCTCCTAAAAATACCTAGGGTCTCTTTTTCACACTTTGGCTAAATCTGGCTCTAGATATTTATTAAAATTTATTGAAAAACTGCTTAATTAAGTTGCCACCTTTAGCGACCATTACATTTACTGTTCATGATCAACACACACTAATTCACGTTTTTCACACACACCACTCTTCTTCAACCTCACGCCCGAACTCACGCAGCCATGAACACCCCTCCCTTCACCCACGGCTATACCCCTTCTTCCCCATTTCTCTACCTAAAACCCACATCCAACATCACCAATACATTACAACACCTAAAATTCATAACCTAGCCCATCTGAAACACACACTTACACACACCCAAACTGCACACACTTAAGAACACACCCTGCTTTCAGCAACACCACCTAGCACCTCTATAGCCCTAATTCTCACCTTAGCCCATACCACCACCACTTATACACGACATACATACAATTACACGCACCACCCAAGCCCCGATGCGCACATATGCTGCAAACGCACGCACGTCACCGACCCGTCCAAACTTCATCACCATCCCTCCTACACCCTGCGCACAAAGAATTCAGGCACGCAGTCACCCAACGCACACACAGGCACACTGAACGCACCCACTTACACACTTTTATTCTTCCCGCAGATTCATACTGCCACACTCATATGCATATACATCTATATATACACGACCAAACCCACATGCTATATAAACCCACCAAGATGGAATCATTTGTTAAGCTTGAAATAGAATTAAATCAATGAATAAGGGTGTTTACAGTGAAGCTCCTTACTCGTTGATCCCTGTTTTTTTTTGTTTCCCCTCCACGATCTTTGTTCTTCTTTTTCCTCTGTTTTTTTCTTCTTCTCTGTTCTTGGTTTGTTTTCGTTTTCTTTTCCCTCTTCTTTTGGTCACCCGAAAATTCAACCCATTCATTATTTAAATTCACTTAGTCACCACCCTAGCATGAGGTGGCAACCGGTAAGAAATTCTGCTTGAACACTTGGCATCTGGGCATGCTTTTCAAAATTTATGAATTGACCCCCAATGGTTTTCATATTTATAAAATGACCCCTAAACTTTATGTAATTAACTTTTTGCCCCTCTAGATTAGGAAAATTTCACTTTGACCCCAAAGCTACACTGACACCTCTTCCCACTTCCTGCCACTTAATTAACACCAATATGACGTTACTCAATAAAAAATTCCAGTTAATTAATCAGCTTAGTGTTAAATAATTTTTCGATACGTCCGGGGTATCACAGGCCCTTTGGCCCTAAACCATGTTGAGTCACTTACTTTTTTTTCTTTCCCCTTCTTTCTCATGCCTCATTCTCTCTCTACCTCATATTTTTCTCTTTTATTTAACTTTTTGGACATGCACATTTCTTTTCAGCTCATGATGATGATTCCTACTTCTTTATCAACTTTTACTTGCAATCCTCTTCTGTACTAGTTTCGTGGAATTATGAAGTGAAAATACATCTTTGTTTGTCTAGGAACTAGAAAACAACACAATTTCGGCAATGAAAATGGGGAAAATAACTCCAAAAAGTACAAAAAAGTTCATGGTAAAAATGGTCTAATGATGCATGCTTCTAATGATACCTAATACTATGTAAAATGCAAAGCTAGACGTATGCTTGAAAGAAATTTTTTTCGAGATATCATTGAAAAAAGTTTTGTAGGTATTCATTGTTGAGTTTAGATAACAAAAAGCAGTAGTATGAAATTAAGTAGAATTGTCAAGAGAAAATGCAAAATGCTTGATAAGAGAAAGTAGAAGCAGATAGATTAGATGAAAATGCTTAATTAATAATTTGCTAATCATTCTTGTTTTTCCAAAATTACAAGCAGTTGGTCCCAAGCCCGCATAAAAGGAGGAGGGTCTATCAAAAAATTTATTTCGTGTGTTAATATTTTCACAACACAAAACAAGAATATATATATAAAAAAATAGGCCCGAGCCCTAAAGTTAAGGCCTAGGGCTTGGGCTTGGACAGGGCTTGGATTTCCCAATTTTGGGCCCGACCCGATTTCTCGGGCCCGATGCCCTGTCTGGCCCAGCCCATTTTCTAGCCCTCTGGGCCCGGGCTGGGCCGGCCCAAGCTCGGCCCTTTGACACTTCGAATTAGAGATGTCAGGGCCCGACTCTAAAGATGAATAATGCTGGCCCTAACCCTTAGGGCCTTGGGCTAGGGCTAGGCTAGGCCTAATATTTTCCAAATTTGGCCCGGCTCGGCCCTAAAAAGGCCCAGGTCAGGCCCAGCCCTCGGCCCGGTTGTGGCCCTCTTTTCGACCCTATTTTGGACCAGCCCTATGGCCCTAAACCATTTTGAGTTTTTTTTCCTTTCCCCTTTTTTCTCACGCCTCCTTCTCTCTCTACCTCATATTTTTCTCTTTTTACTTAACTTTTTGGACACGCACATTTATTTTTCAGCTCATGGTGATGGTTCCTACTTCTTTATCTGCTTTTACTTGCAAGGCTCCTCTGTATTAGTTTCATGGAATTATGAAGAGAAAATATATGTTTGTTTGTCTAGGAACTAGAAACAACACAATTTAGGCAATGAAAATGGGGAACTTAACTCCAGAAAGTACGGGAAAGTTCATGGTAAAAGTGGTCTAATGATGCATGCTTCTAATGAGATACCTAATACTATGTAAAATGCAAAGCTAGAAGTATGTTTGGGTGAAAATTTTTAGAGATATCATTGGAAAAAGTTTTGTTGGTATCCATTATTGAGTTTAGATAACAAAAAACCTCATGACTAAAAGTTATATTTTCTCTTGTGAAAAGATTGTATTTTTGCGAACAAAATTACTCTTTGTAACTAATCAATATTCTCAAATAGAGTAAAAGTAAAGCTCTAAGGCACTTCATTAGCCACGAGAGAGATATTGAATGGTTTATTAGGGCCTATCAATTGCATTTATTTCGTTATATTTTTACAACACAAAAAAGGAAATAAAAAAAAGGCCCGGCCCGGAGGTTAGGGCCTAGGGTTTGGCACTGGGTAGGGCCTTCATTTCCTAGATTTGGGCCCGGCCTGGTTTCCAAGGCCCGAAGCCGTAAATGGCCCGACCCTTTTTCTGGCCCTCTGGGCCCGGGCTGGCCTGGCCCAAGCTTGGCCCTTTGACACCTCTAGTCTGGAGATGATATTAAGCAAGGTATTTATTGGTTTAACTGGCATACAACTCGCATTCCAAACTCCAGAAAGGGTTTAAAGTGTCTAGATACGAGACCTTACTCCTTGGAAGTTAGTGCTGAAAGATTCTACCAATCATCCTTTTTGGCATTTGTTCTACTATAGGGAAGTATTTTCATTTGGGATCCCTAATTTTTGCTGCGAGGCCTAGTTCCTCCTCTTGAGGATGAAAGGGTATTCAAGTTAGCAGACTTATTGTTATTCAGGGCGGGTTAGAAATGGTAGAAAATTTTCTAGTCGTGACGGACATTGGAAGCTCAAAGTCAAAATGGCCTCTTTTTCGTTTGGTAAATCAGCCGCTCAACACTATTGCTGACTTGGCCCCCTTAGGTATGTGGGATTCAAACTTTATTATATAATAATATTTCCCCAAATCACATTGGCTCCAGCATCTTAGCTCGTCACTTTGTTTTTGCTGACTGTGAATATGAATTGATATGGGACCTCAGTGATTCTGGCTATTTATCAGTCCACTCTGCATATATATGACTTTATTAATTAAGGGGAAACAATGTGTTTGTTTCAACATGGGCAGCTTCAAGTGCAAGCCACTGATGCCTCACAATCAGCGGATGTCATACATTTGGCAAGCTCTATTGAATCACCTTGTATTAACATATATATTCCTATTTAGGTTCAACATATGGAGGCCTCTTGGGTTCATTTAATTTTAAGCTGAAGTAATGAAATTATTTTCCTAGAGTGTGCGTAAGACGTGTGATTTGGTCATTTCTCTATTGGCATGTATTGCACGTGATAACTTCTTGTTTGAGTGGCTTAGTGGTGGATTCGCTTCCCAAGCTAGGGGCGGATCCAGAAAGTCAAATCGAGGGGGGCGAAAAAGACATAAAAAATGGCTAACATAATAGAATTGCTTAATTTGACTATTAATCATTTAATTTTGCTTCTCATAGTGATTTATTTAACTTGATAAGGTTAGTCAATAACGAATTAATAATCTTGCATGAAGAAACTTAACTTTACTCTTTAAATGTATTACTAATGTGATTATTAACTATACGAGTATAATAGTCATGCGTAAGTTAACATACTATAAGAATTTAAACTTTAAAAAAAAAAAATAATAATAATAACCTTGATCAATTCGTGCTTTTTCATAATCTGGATATTTGGAATATAAAATTAGGAAGAACGAAGATGAAGTAAAATAAAGAGAAAGAAGAAAACTATGACGACTGGTGGCATAAAAAGTAAAAAATACAACAAACGAAATCCTAATTAATTAATATTACGAGTAATGGCATTTGTGTAAATATAAACAAAAAAATTCTAAAAGTTAGGGGGGTGCATTGCCCCCCTGGTCATGCAACAGTTCCGCCCATGCAAGCTACCGTAACAAATTCCAACAAAAGTCGATCTTTTCATCTTCTTAACATCACAGCACATTGTACTCCAACGAAATGAAATCATCTTTGATAATGCAACACTTGATCCCCACTATATATATATATATATATATATATGGGAGCTGATCCGTTGAGAGCGCTAGCAGACTGGGTTAAGTTGCTGGCCGTCCACGCGCGATCTGTGGACGGCCCAGATCTTTTTTTTGCGTTTTTTTTAAGTCTGTCCGTCACATTATGTAACGGACGGTATTTTTGACAAATATACCCCTCAATCCCAATTACATATGTCCGCTACATTATGTAGCGGACTATTTTACTTTCTCGAAAATAAACATCAGTGTTGTCAGCTCTGGAAAAGAGACAACCAACTTTTATTTTCACTTTCCCCCTCATCTCTCATCTTCTCTCTTCTGGATGAGCTCTTTCAAGACGGTAGTTCCCTCGGGATAGTTGGACAGCACCTCATGTGTCCGGCGATCGAGGGCACAACCATCTTTCCCCCTTATCTCTCATCTTCTTTCTCTCTCTCTCCCTTGTGAGCGTGCGAGTGGCGATCGAGGCACAGCCAGACCGTGGTGGCGCCGGCATCGTCGACGTTCTGGATGAGCTCCTTTAAGACGGTGGTTCCCTCGGGGTAGTTGGACAGCACCTTCCGTGTCCGGCGGGGATCTTCCAACATGAGGGACTCCAACGGGGATCCCGGCGGCAGCAACTAAGCAATGCTTTTCTTGCTCCAACCTTCCAAAAGGGTTCCCTGTTCTATGTCCGGTTTTGTGGCTATGGGCCTAGCAAAAGAAATTTTGGGCCACCGATCAAGCCACTGTCTTCCTCCTCCGCCGCCGCTGTGCCCATCGACTCCGCACCGGCCTGGCCGTTCCTGTCTGCGCCTCCGGTGGCTCCGGCGAAGTTTACATAGAACAAGGGATGTCCTATAAAGATCACAGCAAATCTGTGTCGAAATAGCAAACTATTGATGATTTGAAAACTCTTCCTTCCCTTTCTATCTTGCCGCTTCAAATAGTTATGGTGTGCTTTGATTTGGTTGTCATGGGTTTGATATAGGGTGATAGAAATGGAGGAGGTTGAAGACCCTAGAACAAAATGGCAATCTGTTGCTAGCCAATTTCATGAATGGTTCCAGCCTGCAGGTGGATGTGCTAATTGGATGTGCTCGTTTTGGAGTCTTTTTTACCAATGAGGGCAATCTGTTGCCAGCGAACTTCATGAAGATTAGTTCATCAGGATCAAAGTAAGAAGAGAGAGAAAAAGAAAAAGTCAGAATGAGAGAAGGGAGAGAAAAAAAGAAGACTAGTCCGCTACATAATGTAGCGGACACATTAATGACACAGAAAAAGTCATACCTCGTTAAGCAGCTCGAGGATACTTTCGTAAAAAATACCGTCCGCTACATAATGTAGCAGACGGACTTAAAAAAAATGCAAAAAAAAGATCTGGGCCGTCCACAGATCGCGCGTGGATGACCAGATCGCGCTAGCAACTTAACTCAGTTTGCTAGCGCTCTCAACGGATCAGCTATATGTATATATATATATATATATTAATCCTTGCCGACCAAGTTCACCATAGCTGAAATCCTTTTAGCCCTCAAATACAGTAAAGGAGAATCTCATATATCATGTAAACTTGATACTATGTCCAATGCTTATACAAATCCAGGTGTACCCCCGGTTCAAATTCCCAACGGTGATACCGTACCGGTTCATGCTTTGGGACGAGTAAATCTTGGCCGCAATTTGCATCTCGAACAAGTTTTGGGAGTGCCTAATTTTTGTTTTAACCTATTATCAGTCAGTATATTGACTTGAGAGCTTAGATGTGTTCTAATTTTTGAATATGAATTTTGTGTGATGCAGAACTTACTCTTGATGAAGCCGATTGGAGTGAGTAGAGTGTGAAATGACTTATATCATTTGGAACCAACAAGGGCGGGGAAGGCGCTTCTGTCAAAAGGACATAACACTACGGATTTATGGCACCGTCGTTTAGGGCATCTACCAATGAACCGTATCTCGCTGGTTTCCAACTTACCTGTTACTTTCAATTCGCCAAAACTTTTATTTTATGATGCATGTTGCAAGGCTAGACAAACTAGATTGCCTTTTCCACATAGCAAAAATAAATCGATGCACAACTTTGATTTAGTCCATTGTGATATATGGGGTCCATATCGCACTAAATCTCATTTTGGGTCACATTATTTCCTCACAATTTTTGATGTTCACAGTCGAGCCACATGGGTCTTTCTCATGAAATTCAAGTCCAAAACCAGACACTATCTCTTGATGTTTTTCAACTGGGTTAAGACACAATTTAACACCAGAATCAAGGTTTTTAGAACTGATAACGGTCTTGAATTTGGACATCGTGAATTACTAAATCATTACTTTGAGAATGGAATGGACAAACAAACAAGTTGCACGGATACACCGCAACAGAAGGGAGTGATTGAGCGAAAGCACATACATCTCTTAGAGTTAGCTAGAGCTTTACGATTTCAGGCCAAACTTCAAGTCATATTTTAGGGGGAGTGCGTACTTACCGCTGCTTACTTAATTAACCGCATGCCACTTTCTGTGCTACAAAACCGGACACCTTATGAAGTCTTGTTTCGTAAGGTACCTGATTATAATCATTTTTGGACTTTTGGATGTCTCTGTTATGGGCACATAAATAGCAAGCCACACGATAAGTTTGCCCCTCGAAGTAAGCCTGGCATTTTTGTTGGTTATCACAATAGGCAAAAAGAGTATATGATTTATGATTTGGACAGCAAAGTGATTTACTCTTCATGAGATGTTCAGTTTTTTGAAAGCATAATTCCTTTTGCTAGCACAAAAGATAATATTGCTGACCTACAAGCCTATCACACCCTTTTTGGGTTAACAAATCATCTTCCAATTGATTGGGAGTGTCAAGCAGCTAGCCATGTACCCACGACTCAGTTCACTCATGTACCTAGTGAATCAACCCAGACCAGTGATGTGCCAACTAAATCTAACTCACCCCACAAC
The DNA here is from genome assembly GCA_033065855.1 of Escallonia rubra. NCBI lineage: Eukaryota > Viridiplantae > Streptophyta > Magnoliopsida > Escalloniales > Escalloniaceae > Escallonia > Escallonia rubra. The sequence goes on from JAVXUO010001818.1 coordinate 93,519, forward strand.
ATCGACCTTGAACCTCTATCTTTTGGATCATCCTCATCCCAAGACCAGTTGCCCTTGGATCAAGCAATAGGATCTGCTGAATTCACAATCGATCTACCATATAGTCACCCATCAATACTGAGCAGTCTGCCTTACCTATGAATGAACCTCCAGTTGTTCCTTCTAAGCGCACAAGACAAATCTCCAAGAATCCTTTTGGGTACAATTATATACATTGCCACCATCCCTTGCTCAGCCTTCCTCTACTTTGCACTCTTCCTCTCCATCGGCTGACTTGATAGTATATCCCATGTCTCATAATATTTCTTATTCTAAATTTTCTAAAACTCACTGTATTTTTAACGGCCATCTCTTCGGTCGATGAGCCCAAATATTTTTCTCAGGCAATGAAACATGCTCATTGGAGGGATGCCACGGCCAATGAGATCTCCGCTTTGGAAGTTAATAACACTTGGACACTTGTGCCATTACCATCTGGGAAACGTGGCATTGATTTTAAGTGGGTATAAAAAGTCAAATTCCACCCAGAGGGCACTATGGAGAGATACAAAGCGTGACTGATGGCTAAGGGATACACCCAAATTGAAGGTTTAGATTTTCATGAAACATTTGCACCGGTTGCCAAACTAGTTATGATGTGGTGTCTTCTTGTCATTGCTTCAATAAAGAAATGGTAACTCCATCAGTTGGATGTCAACAATGTCTTTTTGCATGGCAATTTAGAAGAGGAAGTATACACGAAGATTCCACAAGGTTTTTCTAAACAGGGGGAGAATCGTGTGTGTCGTCTTTAAAAGTCTCTCTATGAGCTTCGTCAGGCTTCAGTCAATTGGTATCACAAGTTTACTCAGTCCTTACTTGTAGTAGGTTTTATTTAGTCTCAATCTGATCATTCTTTATTCGCATTCACTCGTCAAAGATCTTTTCTTGTTGTCCTTATTTATGTTGATGAAGTGATTGTCACAGGGACTGATTCAACTAAAATTTCTTGGCTAAAACACTACTTGGATACTAAGTTCCATATTAAGGATATCGGTAAAATCAAGTACTTTCTCAGCATTGAGGTGGCACGTTCTTCTAATGGCGTCACGCTAAGCCAACGCAAATATGTTCTTGACATTTTAACAGAATGTGGCTTAACAGATTTTAAGCCAACTTCCTCACCCATGGCTGAACAACATCAACTTGATCTTAATTCAGGAGAACTATGTGATGATCCAGGACAGTATAGACGTCTCATTGGCGAATTACTCTACCTCACGATCACTCGTCCAGACATAAGTTATGCAGTGCACATCCTAAGTCAATTCAAGCATAAGCCAAGACGACCACATTATGATGTTGCCATGCGCGTTCTTTGCTACCTAAAAAATTTGCCCGGTCAAGGTATATTGCTCTCCTCCGACAGTTCCCTATCCCCGTGTGCTTATTGCAATGCCGATTGGGCTGACTGCCCAACAACTTGCAGATCTACCATTGGGTATATCGTGTTTTTGGGATCTTCACCCATTTCCTGGCGCTCAAATAAACAGTCCATAGTCTCGTGTTCCACTGCTGAGGCAGAATACATGGCAATGACCACCACTGCAAGTGAGATTATTTGGCTTCTTCGACTCATCTCTGATTTAAGGGTCTTTCATCCAAATCCAGTTTCTTTATTTTGTGACAATCAACCCTCATTACACATTGTGGTCAACCCAGTGTTTCACGAGAGCACAAAGCACATTGAAATAGACTGTCATTTTGTTCGGCGCCATACTCAGTCCAAAGCTTTATTACCTTGTCGATTTCGTCTCAGTATCAGTTTGCAGACATTGGCACCAAGGCACGTGGTCAGGAACGCTTCCACAGTTTGCTGGGTAAGTTGGCCATTTCAACTAGCCATGCTTCAACTTGAGGGGGAGTAAGGAGAATCTCATATTCATGGAAAAAAATAGTTGACTTTCAGTGAGATTTTTGTAGGTCCCTAAATACACCTAGAGGGGGGTGAATAGGTGTTTTACAGCTTTGAGTATAAATTAAAAACGAGATTACAAAGTAATGACAGATATAACAGTAATAAATTTAACACAAAGATTTATATTGGTTCAACCACACAAGCCTACGTGCAGTCCTCAAGCACTCCACGCAAGGGAGACCTACTCGAGCCTTTCACTAATCCAACTAGCTTCGGGTGCTAGCTCAAACCGCAGTACAATTTCTGAAACCCTTCCAAGGTTTCCAACAGTTTACAAATGAAAAGAGATTTACAATTTGAATACAATAAACAAGCTCCTCCTTGAGCAGATGTTACAATGAAAATTTCAAGACTAAGCTTTCTTAGGTGGGAAGATCTATATTCTTTCAAGAACCAAACCAAGAAGCTTACAAAGAACTTTCTCAAAGGTAAACTCACTCAATAGAGAATAGATGAGAATTAGAGATTAAGATGATAGAGTTTTTGGAGTAAGAAAAAAGTTCGCGAGAGAGAGTGTTAAATGCTTTCAAGGACCTCTATTTATACAAGTAACGAATAGTGAACCGTTAGGAAGGGAAAGTCCAAAAAGAAGGATTCGATGAAAATAAGAGATTGAGTCGACTAAAAGTTTTGGTTTCGACTAAAATATTTAGCTTCGACTAAAAGTTTTGCCTTCGACTAAAAGTGTTGGCTTCGACTAAAACATTTGGCTTCGACTAAAGTGTTGGCTTCAACGAAAAGTGTTGGCTTCGACTAAAAATGTTGGCTTCGACTAAAAGTCATGGATTCGTCTAAAAGTGTTGGCTTCGACTAAAAGTCATGAATTCGACTAAAAGTGTTGGCTTCGACTAAAAGTCATGATTTGGTTCTTTACTAGAATTTCTGTCAGATCTTTTAAGAAAGACTTAGAAATGCTAACAAGAAAAAAATAGACTTCAGGTTCTTGTGTCTTCAATGTAGTCCAAGTCTTTAAATCTCAAGTCCAACCAAGTCCAAGTTCAAGCTTTGTCCATAACAAGGTCTTGTCTTTGTTTGATTAAGATAAATCCTGAAATGTTTATCTTAATAATATTGTCAGATTAATGTTAGAGAAGATAAGTCTGGAATCATCAAAATCAACAAGTCAACAATCTCCCCCGTTTTGATGATGACAGTATTAGTTCTAACCTTATAACGACATACCATCCCTTAATCAGTTAACATTCACACAAAGAGATAACTAAAAGAGAATCTATTGATATTCAACAAAAGAAGTAATGAAAAGGCATGCAAAGAATGATTAATTAATACACGTTCTCCCCCTTTGTCAAATCAAAAAGAGGGGTAGCCAGAGCAACAATCAAAAGAATAAAAAAAATAAAATAGAATCTAAGGCCGGCGGCGACGAGCACCCTGGGCAGAGGAGGAGGGATCAGCGGGCGGCAGAGCAGATCAACAAGCACCTTGCACAGAAGAGGAGAGATCAGCAGGTGGCGGAGCGGTTGTGGGACATTCAACCACTTCGATGACACGAAGAGAGCGCGATGGCGGAGGGTCGTATGGGAGATACGGGTTAAAGAATCATTCTTCCCTGTCGTTGCCAGTATGCCAAGAAGGAAAGATATCCGAACGAGTCACCCGAAAACCATGAGCCTAATCAAAAATCTGATGAGCCAGATAACGGTTTTGTTCGGTCAGAATGCTTGTGGTAAGATAGGTCTGGCGACGATGAGCCTGAAAGGCAGCATCCTGCTGACGATGAAGATCATGCTGCATCCGAGTCAAACTTTCCAGGAATGGAGTATGATTTAGAAGGAGAGAGGAAAGGTTAGCGGTAAGGTCATTGAGAAGGTTGTGAAAGTCAATTTGGTTCGAGAGAAGCTGGGCGGAAGAGTGTTGAACCGACTGCTGAAGGGCAACAAGCTCATGAAGGAGAACAGTGTGGTTAGCGGTAATAGAAGCAACAAGGGTGGTTTGCGATTCAAGTATTAACTGAATTTAAGTAGAGAGACGAGAAAGAGTGTCAGAGAGGTCGGGGGTGTCGAAAGAGAGGAACTCATCAAAATTGATATTTGAGAAGTCGTTTAGCGGACTACTGAAGAAGGGATCAGCATGGTGAGGAGGGGTGAGAAGGGGTGGGACCGAGGAGGAAGGGTCAGAGAGAGGGAAGGGGATAGAGCTAGATGGGTCAGTAGCTGTAAGGGGTATAAACTAAGTAGAAGGAGGTGGAGGTGGTGAAAAAGATGGGAAGGGAACAGAAGGTGGGGCTGAGGGAATTGCAGAAGCAGGGGAGGGAACATGAGTAAAAGCAGAAGCAAGAGCGGGGGCCAGAACAGACTGGGTGTGGGAAGGGTAGGTAACAGTGATGCACTCAAGAAGGACAATGTCGGAGGTTAGATCAGAGCGAATGGCAAAACTGGCACGACGAAGAGAAGTTTCATCGAGAATATGATGACTCGGAAGAGGGATACATTCCGAGTTAGAGGTAGGCAGAGGGACATGAAAATGTTCAAAAACACGAGTTAACAGGAATTCGAAAGGAAGATTAACAGATGATTTGTTGTTTCGGGCATTCATTATGAGCATGATAATGCCCGCAATGTTTAAGGGAGAGCCCCGAATGAAGTGGGTGAGAAGAATGATGTCTAAATATGAAAAAGTAGCATATGAGCCGGAACGGCCCGATAGATTGTAACAGAGAATAAGATGGAGGACACGATGAAGAGGAGACATGTCACCTAGACTAGGTTTGTGGGGTTGAGAAGTGGATGGGTCGCCTAAAAGAGTTTGTGTCTGTTGGAGGGGGTAAAGGAGCTGGTGGTACACCACGTGTTTGCGGTGAAAACAAGAGTAGAGGATTGATTTGTAAAACCGAGTATATGGGCTAAGGTGGTGGCATCGAGACGGATGTGGACCCCATTCACATATGTGGTCAAAAAGGTAGGTGATGGAGCAATAAAATGCATGTTAGAGTAGAACATGCGAACAAGAGCAGGGTAATAAATAGAAGGAGGAGAGAGAATGGAGAGACAACCCATTCGCTCAAAAAGGCCCGTAAGAGCAAGTTGAGTCATTAGATTGACATCACTTGGACGACCGGGGATGACTTCCCGATTGACGAAAGTAGGTGATTTGGTCGTCGACAGTCGGAAAGAAATATGGAATGTGAAGTATATCGGTAGGGGAAGTATAGGGGCAGGTAGGGGGTGCACAGGTTGGTGGAGGAGCAGATGAAGTAGAGGCAACATGTGGAGGTGGAGGATGAGGATAAGTAAGAACAACAGTACCTGAAGATGACGGAGCAGCAGACGGCGGAGGGACAGGTGCAGAGGACGATGGACGTGGAGCAGCAGTTGATGTTTGACGAGTGCGGCGGTGGGTGGATGGTGGTGGTGGAGCAACAGCAGCAACAGTAGAGGCAGGAGCCACGACAGATTCATCGTCAGAGTCAATGACAAGATGACGCCGACTACGAGGGCATGGGTTGGAGTCCATGTGGGTCCTTGGAGTGACAGGTGGACAAGAAAGAGAAGAAGAAAAGAGACTGTGAAAAACGAAGGACAAACAGTGAAAAAAAAAGGAACAGTAAAAAGTGAAAGTGAAAAAGGGGACATATATATAGGCAACAAACTTTTAGTCGACTGAAACATGACTTTCAGTCGACTGAAAAGGTTTTAGTAGACTGAAAGTGGACTTTTAGTCGACTGAAAGTCCAACAGGTTGAAAAAGGGAAAGAGAACTTTTAGTCGACTGAAAAACTTTGAGTCGACAGAAATGACTGTTGAAGCAGAAGAGAATCATCAGAAGGAAGACTGAACATTCAAAGAGAAAGATTTTGGCTAAAAAAAAATTAGCTAAGATCACGCATTCCTAAACGACGATGAAGAGAACATAAGGATGATTCAGCTAAGGGTTTTGTAAAGATATATGCGAGCTGATCTTTAGAGCCAACTTTCTTGAGATCTATTAACCCTTTCTGAACTTTGTCTCGGAGAAAGTGGTGACGAATATCGATATGCTTAGTGCGCGAGTGTTGGACATGATTTTTACTAATGTCTACAGCACTGCTACTGTCGCATATAATAGGAATATGGTCTATTGAGACACCAAAATCTCGTAAAGTTTGACGCATCCATAGTACTTGGGCACAACAGCTTCCAGCTGCAACATATTCCGCTTCAGCTGTGGAGAGAGCCACATATGTCTGTTTCTTACTGTGCCACTACATTAAAGCATCGCCGAGGAACTGGCAGGTGCCACTAGTACTCTTTCGATCAACAAGACATCCCGCATAATCAGAATCAGAGAAACATACCAGATCAAGTGAGGAACTACGAGGATACCAAAGACCTAAGTTTAAAGTGCCAGAGAGATATTTAAAAATACGTTTAACTGCAGATAGATGAGATTCTTTGGGACAGGCTTGAAAACGGGCACAAATGCATACACTAAATATTATGTCAGGTCTAGAAGCAGTAAGATAAAGTAAACTACCAATCATACCACGAAAAAGTTTGTTATCTACATCTTTACCGTTTTCATCTTTGACAAGATTAACGTTGGGAGAAATAGGGGTACCTCTAGGTTTAGCATTATCCAAGCCAAACCTTTTCAAAAGTTCCCGTGTGTACTTAGACTGACTTATAAAAATTCCTTCTTTTGACTGCTTGATTTGAAGTCCAAGGAAAAAGGTAAGTTCACCCATCATGCTCATCTCAAATTCCCTGCGCATATTCTCAGCAAACTCTTGGCATAGATCATTGTTAGTGGCACCAAAAATAATGTCATCAACATATATTTGAACTATTAAAATATGCGAATTACGAATTTTCGTAAAGAGAGTAGTATCGACTTTGCCACGAGAGAATCCATGATCAATGAGGAAGCTGCTAAGACGATCGTACCAAGCTCGAGGAGCTTGTTTAAGACCGTACAAAGCCTTTTTCAGCTTAAAAACATGATTGGGGTATTTTTCATTTTCAAAACCGGGAGGTTGTTTAACAAAAACTTCCTCCTGTATTACCCCATTCAAGAAAGCACTTTTCACGTCCATTTGAAAAAGTTTAAAGTTCATATGACATGAAAATGCCAAAAGCATTCGGATAGCTTCAAGTTGAGCAACTCGGGTAAAGGTTTCATCAAAATCAACCCCTTCGACTTGATTGTATCCTTGAGCAACTAGTCTAGCCTTGTTACGAACAATATGACCATTTTCATCAAGTTTGTTTCGAAAAACACACTTTGTTCCAATGACCTTTTGTTGAACAGGAGCCGAAACTAGTGACCAAACATCGCTTCTCTCAAATTGATTCAATTCATCTTGCATGGCAAGAATCCACTCAGAATCGTTTAGAGCCTCTGAAATGTTTTTAGGCTCTATTTGAGAAAGAAAAGCAAAATCCGCACAAAAAAGATTTACCGTAGATCGTGTTGTAACTCCGCGTTCCACATTACCTATGACTTGTTCTAATGGATGACTAGAGGAATATCTCCAGCTTTTTGGAAGAGGCAGAACCTCGTCACAATTATTGTGAGAAGATGTTGAACACTCCCCCTCAGTTGAGGAGACATTAAGTTGGTTGTTCAAATCCAGGGAGAGTTCTTCACTGTCATCACCTGCATTCTTACTTGGTTTTTCAACGTTAGATTCTTCAAATACTACATGCATAGATTCTTCAACTGTCATAGTTCTACGATTATATATTCTATATGCTCTACTTTTTAATGAATAACCAAGAAATATTCCCTCGTCAGATTTCGTATCGAACTTTCCCAAGTTCTCACGATTGTTCAAAATAAAGCATTTGCAACCGAAAACCTTGAAATAATCGATTTTTGGTTTTCCATTTGAGAACAGTTCATAAGGTGTTTTATCAAGAATTAGTCTGAAGAGTACTCTGTTTAACACGTAACAGGAAGTGCTGACAGCTTCGGCCCAAAAATATTTTGGCAGAGAGTTTTCATGAAGCATGGTTTTGGCCATTTTTTGCAAAGTACGATTCTTTCTCTCTACAACCCCATTTGGTTGGGGTGCCCGAGGAGCAGAAAACTCATGTGAAATGCCATTTTGAATACAAAAAGGAATAAAATATTTTTCAAATTCACCGTCATGATCACTTCCAATTTTTACAAGCTTCAACTCCTTCTCATTTTGAAGCGGCTTAACAAGACTGAAGAATTTTTCAAACGCTTCATCCTTATGAGTTAGAAAAAGAACTCAGGTAAATCTGGAGAAATCGTCAACAATGACGAAAGCATAAAATTTTCCACCTAGGCTGGCATTTCTCGTAGGGCCAAAAAGATATAAATGAAGGAGTTGAAGAGGGCGAGAGGTGGAAACGACATTTTTGGCTTGAAAAGATGTTTTTGACTGTTTACCATATTGACAGGCATCACAAACTTTATCCTTGATAAACCTTAAATTTGGTAAGCCTCTGACGAGGTCTTTCGAGAGAAGTTTCTTGATTAGATCCATGTGAACATGACCTAATCTACAATGCCACAACCAAATATCATTATGCTAAACATAGAGACACACTTCACGAGAAGAGTCAGATGCATCAAAAGATAGAGTATAGATATTACCATCTCTCTTACCAACCAAGGTACCTCCATATGAGGCATGACTGATAAGGCATCGATCGCCTTCGAACTAAACTTTGTGTCCACTATCGATTAGTTGATTGATACTTATCAAATTGAACTTCAAACCGTCAACCAAAGATACGTTATCGATAGATATGGAACCGGTGCCAATTTTACCTTTACCGATGATCTTCCCATTTGAGTTGTCTCCAAAGGTAACAAGCCCTCCATTTTTCGGGGTGATATGTGAGAAAAGAGAGCGGTCACCTGTCATATGTCTTGAACATCCGCTGTCGAGAATCCATTTGTTGTAATCTACCCTTGCTTTCAAGCATACCTACAACAGATTCTGGTTTCATTCCTTTAGGTACCCACACTTTCTTGGGTCCTGAAAGATTAGATAAACAAGATTTTGGCACCCAAACTTGTTTCATTTTATTCTTTGTAATAGAAGAGAATGACTGATTTTTAATAACATTCAGAGGACAATTTTTAACTAAGTGTCCTTTCTTGTTACATACTGTACAGAGTGTGAATAGAGAGCAAGAAGCTAAATTTTTGTTAAAGAAAATTATATAATCCTTTTGCTTCTTTGAGGGATCGTATCTGATTCCACTTTTCTCAAAAACACATCTTTGTCTTCCCAAAAGAATATCCAAATTCTCTCTTCCTTGGGTAAATTTTGAAAGAGTAAAATTCAGATCTTCAATCTTCTTTTCTAAATTAATTTTTTGTATACAAATATCTTCCAGTTGAGATTTTAAGAGTTCGTTGTCAACTGGAACTTTTACTCCTCAGAGAGATTGGATTTCAGAAGACAGAAGGAAATTTTCCTTTTTAGAAGCATTCAGATTATTTTCTAAAGAAGTATTTTCAGAAATATAAAGTTCAATCTTTTCTTGAAACTCTTCATCTTCGCCTTCCAACTCTTCAACAGTATTTATCAAAGAAAGGGCCTTAATTTTTAGATTGGCATTTTTAACTTTTAACTTTTCATAATTTTCACTGAGTTCTAGAAAAGCTGACTTGAGTTCATTATAATCAGGATTCTCAGAGATTACCTTGGAATTATCATCTTTGGCCATGAAGCAAAGTTGAGCTACTTCATCATCTTCGCTAATTTCTTTGTCACTTTCATCAGAATCATCCCAAGTCAGGAGAGCTTTTCTGGACTTGAACTTCTTTTCTTTGAAATCTCGACTGTTGCTGCTTGCAGTCTTGTTCTTGAGTTGCGGACAATATTTTTTTATGTGCCCAGTTCTGCCGCATTCATAGCAGGCATCAGGATTTTCCTTTACATTCCAATCACTGTTATTTCTCTGATATGATTGGTTTGTAGGATTTCTCCTAATCTTCCCATCTCGCTTGCTTGCGAGAAATTCTTGAACTTTTGAGTGATGAGAGCCATTTCAGGATCAGAATCGTCGCTGCTCTCTGAAGGTTCATGAGAGGTCTCAGCTTTAAGAGCTAAGTTCTTCTTCTTGGAGGTGGTTTCTTCTTCGTCATGAATTTTCATTGTAATTTCATGAGTCATTAGAGAACCCACCAATTCTTCAAGCTTCAGCACATTCAAATCCTTTGCCTCTTGAATGGCTGTGAGTTTTGCTTCCCATCTCTTTGGAAGAGATCTGAGAACTTTTCGGACAACTTCTTTTTCTGGGTAGATTTTACCCAAAAGCTTCAGTCCATTTATAATGAATGTGAATCTGGAGTACATCTCATTTATGGACTCGTGCTCCTTCATCTTGAAGGCCTCATATTGCTGGACCAACATGTTGATCTTGGTCTCTTTTACTTGATTTGTTCCTTCATGAGTAACCTCCAACAACCTCCACATTTCTCTAGCAGTCTCACATGCTGAGACTCGATTGTACTCATTTATGTCAAGGCCACAACTGATAATGTTAGCTTTATCATCCATGGAGAAAAGTTGCACCTCATGAGAGTCCATTTCAAGAATTCCTTTCGGAATCTAGGTTCCATCCGGTCCATCCTTCATCGGAATTATAGGACCATTTTCAACAACATACCACACGTGTGTATCCTGCCTCAGAAAATTCCTCATACGATTTTTCCAGTAGCTGTAGTTGTCATTCTTCAACAAGGGTGGCCTTGTGGTTGCTGATCCTTCTTCCATAACGCGATCTTTAGCTCTTGACAATTAAGTCACAGAAAAATACCAGAGCACACGGCTCTGATACCACTTGTAGGTCCCTAAATACACCTAGAGGGGGGTGAATAGGTGTTTTACAGCTTTGAGTATAATTTAAAAATGAGATTACAAAGTAATGACAGATATATCAGTAATAAATTTAACACATAGATTTATACTGGTTCGGCCCCACCAGCCTACGTCCAGTCCTCGAGCACTCCACGCAAGGGAGACCTACTCGAGCCTTTCACTAATCCAACTAGCTTCGGGTGCTAGCTCAAACCGCAGTACAATTTCTGAAACCCTTCCAAGGTTTCCAACAATTTACAAATGAAAAGAGATTTACAATTTGAATACAACAAACAAACTCCTTCTTGAGCAGATGTTATAATGAAAATTTCAAGACTAAGCCTTCTTAGGTGGGAAGATCTATATTCCTTCAAGAACCAAACCAAGAAGCTTACAAAGAACTTTCTCAAAGGTAAACTCACTCAATAGAGAATAGATGAGAATAAGAGATTGATGAGAGAGTTTTTTGGAGTAAGAAAAAAGTTCGCGAGAGAGAGTGTTAAATGCTTTCAAGGACCTCTATTTATACAAGTAACGAATAGTGAACCGTTAGGAAGGGAAAGCCCAAAAAAAAAGGATTCGACTAAAATAAGAGATTGAGTCGACTAAAAGTTTTGCTTCGACTAAAAGATTAGCCTTCGACTAAAACATTTAGCTTCGACTAAAACATTTAGCTTCGACTAAAAGTTTTGACTTCGACTAAAAGTGTTGAATTCGACCTTACTAGAATTTCTGTCAGATCTTTTAAGAAAGACTTAGAAATGCTAACAAGAAAAAAATAGACTTCAGGTTCTTACGTCGTCCAAGTCTTTAAATCCCGAGTCCAACCAAGTCCAAGTTCAAGCTTTGTCCATAACAAGGTCTTGTCTTTGTTTGATTAAGATAAAGCCTGAAATGTTTATGTTGATTTATGTCTTGTATTTATGTCTCACGTCGGTTACTCAAATAAGGTTGCAACTTGGCCTTTAGTATATAAGACATTTTGTCCCACATTGCTTGAAGAGAGAAGATCACTGCTTTCTCCAAGTATAAGTAAGGTGTCTTGTATTGTGTTTAAGGGCAAGAGAGGAGAGTCCTTCTTGGAGTAGGCTAAGAGAGAAGAGTCCTTCTCTGAGTAGGAAAGAGAGGATAGTCTTTCTTTGGGTAGGCAAAGAAAGAAGAGTCCTTCTTTGAGTAGGAAAACAGTTGAGAGATACACGTGAGGGAGCGTTGTAAATCTGACTTGTGCAAAGTGGATTTGAGTTCTCTCATATTTCTTGTGTTTTCATATTTGGTTATCGTGTTCTATACATATTTATCTAGAGCGATTTCGTAACAAGTGGTATCAAGTGCTTCCAAGTTTATTTTTTGGGCAAAATTGAAATCAATTTGAGAGGATAAATATGTCGAACAACACGACCATGAAGTATGCATGTGAACAATTCAATAGGAAGACGAATTTTGGCATATGGCAGAGCACGGTGAAGGATATCCTTGTGCAGCAAGGATTGCTCAAGCCTTTGCTGGGGAATAAGCCCGAGTCAATGGATCAGGACGATTGGGAGGAATTACAGGCTAAGGCTGTATCTACGATACGGTTGAATCTAGCCCCGAAGGTTAAGTACCAGGTTTTGACAGAGACTTCTCCAACAGCTCTGTGGCAGAAATTGGAGAAGATATATATGTCAAAATCTTTGTCGAATCGGTTATATCTGAAGAAAGATCTGTACCAATTACGGATGGATGAAGGTTCAGATCTGGGTGATCATATATCAGAATTTAACCAGTTGGTGTCCCAATTGTCGAGTATAGATGTTAAACTCGAGGAGGAAAATTTGGCATTTTGTTGTTATCTTCGCTTCCAAAATCATATGAGACCTTGAAGACTACGTTGTTTATTTGGAAGGAGACGTTGCTTGTTGATGATGTTATGTCGGCTCTTATAGACTTGAGCAGAGTTAATGGTACGAGTTCAAGCAGTCAAGGCGAAGGTCTGGTGGTAAGGTATGAAAATTAGTATGGTCATGGAAGAGGCAGAGGTCGGTCTAGAAGCAAAAATTCAGGACATGGAAAGGACAGGTCTAAGTCTCGTGGAAAGCAGAATAAGTCCAGTATTGAATGCTGGTATTGTAAAGAGATTGGTCATATCGCAAGGAAGTGTCCAGAAAGGAAGGACAAGAAGAACGGAAAGAAACATGTGAACAATGCTAATGTTGATGAAGAAGATGACAAAAGCAGCGGTGGTAATCTCTAGTTGGTTTCCTCGGTTGAGCAGCAAGAAGGTAATCTCTTATCAGTTAGAGACAACAGTTTTTCTATGGAATGGTTTCTTGACTCTGCATGTTCGTTTCATATGTGCCCACATAAGGAATGGTTTGATTGTCTTACTCCATGTAACGGTGGTACTGTGTTAATGGGTAATGACGCTGTTTGTGAAGTCATGGGGATAGGTACCATTAAAATTAAAATGTTTGATGGGATTGTTAGAACCCTAGGTGATGTAAGGTACATACCTGACTTAAAGAAGAATTTGATTTCCTTGGGCACACTCGATTCTATAGATTGCAGTATATCTATAAAAGGTGGAGTCATGAAAGTTAGCAAAGGTGCCATGGTGATAATGAAAGGTCAGAAAATTGGAAATTTGTATAAACTGATAGGGAACACAGTTATAGGTGGAGCTTCAGTATCAACTCATGTAGGTTCTAGCAATGATAACTCTGAGTTATGGCATAAACGGCTGGGACACTTGAGCGAGGGAGGTATGCTGGAACTTCACAAACGCAAATTGCTGCAAGGAGTGAAATCATGCAACGACTTCTGCAAATTTTGTGTTTTTGGGAAGCACAAACGAGTTAGTTTTAAAGCAGCTTCTCATACTAGTAAAGGGGTTCTGGACTATATACATTCGGATGTTTGGGGACCAATCAAGCATATCTCAAATGGGGGAGCTCGTTACTTTGTTACGTTTATAGATGATTTCTCAAGAAAGGTATGGGTGTACTTTATGAAGCACAAGTCTAAAGTTTTCAATGTGTTTAAGCAGTGGAAGGCTAGAGTTGAAAATCAGACGGGTAAGAAGCTTAAGTACTTCAGATCAGATAATGGCATGGAATACAAGGATGAGGAGTTTCTGAAGTTCTGCAAGGATAAGGGTATCATCAGACACTTTTCAGTGAAGAGGACTCCAGAGCAGAATGGGGTTGCCGAAAGGATGAACAGAACCTTGCTGGAGCGAGCTAGATGCATGAGGTTGAATGTAGATTTGCCTAAAAGTTTCTGGGCTGAAGCTGTTAACACAGCTTGTTACTTGATCAACCGTTCTCCATCATCTGCCATTAATCACCGAGTTCCCGAAGAGGTATGGTCTGGTAAACAAGTTAATTTTTCTGCAATGAGAATTTTTGGTTGTCCTGCGTATGTTCACCTTCAGAATGAAGAACGATCCAAACTTGATCCTAAGTCAAAAGAATGTATATTCCTTGGGTATGAGGAAGGAGTAAAAGGATACAGGTTATGGGATCCAGTGGCCAAGAAAAGGGTGATCAGTAGAGATGTGGTATTCAATGAAGCACATCTGTTGAATACGAATGTAACTTCTAGCAAGAGGCAGGGTCACACAGTGGAGATAGATTTGCATGAGCAGAGGACAAAATCAACTGATGAGTCTACAGATGAGCAGTCTTTAGAGGATCCAGATGAGCATCCTAGTGATTCTTGGAATCTAGTCAGAGATAGAGAGCCACGTACTAAGAAACCAACTCAAAGGTATGGTTTTGAGGACTTGGTCTCATTTGCACTAATCGTGGGAAGTGGAGATCCTACCAGTTACAACGAGGCTGTCAAGGCAGAGGATACTAACTTGTGGTTGACAACAAATGGATGAGGAGATGGAATCTCTACGGAAGAATCAGACTTGGGAATTAGTTAAACTTCCAAAGGGTGTGAAGGCTATTGGATGCAAGTGGATTTATAGGAAAAAGGAAGATCAGAAGTACAAGGCAAGACTGGTTGCAAAAGGGTATTCTCAAAAGGAGGGAATTGATTATAGTGAGATCTTTTCGCCAGTGGTGAAGCACACTTCTATCAGATTGATATTGTCCATTGTAGCAGCGCATAATATGGAGTTGGAGCAGCTTGATGTGAAGACAGCTTTCCTTCATGGTGATTTGGAGGAGAGGATCTACATGCAGCAACCCGAGGGATTTATTGAACCTGGGAAGAAGGACTATGTGTGCAAGCTGAAAAAGTCCTTATATGGTTTGAAGCAGTCTCCTCGGCAGTGGTACAAGCGATTCGACACATTCATGGTAACTCATGGTTACTCTCGTTGTGAGTATGATTGTTGTGTGTATTATCGAGTCCTTGATGATGGTTCACTGTTGTTGCTCACATTATATGTGGATGATATGTTGATTGCTGCGAAGAGTAAGTCTCATATTCTGTACTTGAAGAAATTGTTGAGCAGGGAGTTTGATATGAAGGATCTTGGTTCTGCCAAAAAGATCCTTGGTATGGAGATTCATAGAGATCGAAAGGCAGGAAAGTTGTGGGTAACTCAAAAAAAAGTTATGTTGAAAAGGTACTGGAGAGGTTTAGTATGCTCAATGCTAAACCAGTTAGTACACCATTGGGAGCTCATTTTCAGTTATCCTCACAACTTTGTCCTAGTACAGAAGAAGATGTTGAGTATATGTCTCGAGTACCGTATGCAAATGCGGTTGGTTGTCTTATGTATGCCATGGTGTGTACTAGACATGATATCTCACATGCAGTTAGTATGGTCAGCAGATATATGGGAAATCCAGGAAAGAAGCATTGGGATGCAGTAAAGTGGATCTTCCGTTATCTAGCAGGTTCGACCAACTCTGGCGTCATGTTTGATCGTGATGGGGCAAAAGGTGAGGTTTCTGGCTTTGTGGATTCTGATTATGCTGGGGACTTAGATTCCAGGAGGCCCACGACTGGATATATTTTTACATTCTATGGAGGGCCGATATGTTGGAAATCAGTGTTACAGTCTACGACAGCATTGTCAACTACAGAGGCAGAGTACATGGCATTGACAGAGGCAGCTAAGGAGGCAATATGGTTAAAGGGACTGGTAGAGGAGCTTGGCTTCAAGCAGCGTGGTGTTTTGTTACAGTGTGACAGTCAGAGTGCATTGGATTTGGCAAAGAATCAGGTTTTCCATGCAAGGACCAAGCATATTGATGTACGTTATCATAGGGTCCGGGAATGGATTAATTCTAAACAAATTGTCGTGCACAAGGTTCACACTAATGACAACGCTGCTGATATGCTCACGAAGACAGTCACGACAGAGAAGTTCAAGCATTGCTTGAGCTTGATTCATCTTCTTTCTTGTTGAGTTCAAGGTGGAGTGTATCCCTACCTTTAAAGGGGATGCAAGGTGAAGTACCTAAAGAAGGTACTGAAGGCATACTACACTTTCCTCATGGAGTGGTTTGTTAATACAAGCCAAGGTGGAGATTGTTGATATATGTCTTGTATTTATGTCCCACGTCGGTTACTCAAAGAAGGTTGCAACTTGACCCTTAGTATATAAGACATCTTGTCCCACATTGCTTGGAGAGAGAAGATCACTGCTTTCTCCAAGTATAAGTAAGGTGTCTTGTATAGTGTTTAAGGGTAAGAGAGGAGAGTCCTTCTTGGAGTAGGCTATAAGAGATAAGAGTCCTTCTCTGAGTAGGAAAGAGAGGATAATCTTTCTTTGGGTAGGCAAAGAAAGAAGAGTCCTTCTTTGAGTAGGAAAACAGTTGAGAGATACACGTGAGGGAGCGTTGTAAATCTGACTTGTGCAAAGTGGATTTGAGTTCTCTCATATTTCTTGTGTTTTCATATTTGGTTATCGTGTTCTATACATATTTATCTAGAGCGATTTCGTAACAGTATATCTTAATAATGTTGTTAGATTAATGTTAGAGAAGATAAGTCTGGAATCATCAAAATCAACAAGTCAACAATTTTAGGATCTAAATTAGCATGATTCTTGGATCTAAATTAACTTGATTCTTGAATCTAAATTGATTGTTGTGCAGTATATAAAGGCATGCTTTGCCATTTTGTAAAAACACACAATTGAATACAATTCTTCATTTCTTTATACAGCATTCACTTCCTCACATTTCCATATAGCTCAGAGCAAGCACATGCTCCCCGAACGCAAAGCATTTTGTTGGCTGTTGGCTATTGATTTGATTCTTTTCCTTAACAAATGGTATAGGGTTGATGATTTCTCTTCGGAATAGAATCATAAATGGATGCATTCAAAATCTTGCAAGGCCCTGGACCAGTTCTTTTAGCTTGTCTCTAGGCAAGAGACATGCGTCTTAAGTATATTACTATTCAACGGACTCAGATTCTTGTCTCACACGTAACAGGTGCTAACTAGATTTAAGTTGTGCCAACCCCGATAATTTTTACATTTGCTAGAGTACATATTTTCACTGCCTTAGTGCCTTAGTACAGATACAAGTTTAAAAAGGAGCTCCTTCACATAGCTAAATGCTTGCTCTTATATGCATGTTCACGTTGAAGATTGTTTGCGTTATGGGCTCTAATCTTTGGCACGCATGACCTTTATTGTTCTAATTTGAGTTAAATATCTATACTTTATTACCTGTGCACCTGTTTATTTTCATATTTGGTGCATTTGATGTCCATATGAAGTTACTCAAATTAATTGCTAATAGATCGTCAGTGACACCTTTATACCTCTTAAAAAGCATAAATTATGAATAAGAAGAAGTGTAACTGCAATCTCAACCCTTGAAAATCCCCAAGATAAAGTTCTTACAAGCCACGACCCACAAGGTCACCAGAAGGAGCCCAGACAACCTCGACATCCCCTGCATAAAAGAAAGTCATCTCTCCAAGTGACATGGTTAATTCCCTGCACACTTGTACGTACCCTCACATTTTGGTGAACATTAATAACCCGTTACGAAGTTGTACACATAGGTCTTGACTCCTGTACATCCAACATTGGACTTTTTAATGCTGCCTTTCTTGATCTCTACAATCCAAACACTTGAAGCCAACCAACTTTTGTTGCAACATTAATCTCCCTTCTGTTCCCTAGCTTCCTCCTTGTTGCGAGCAACATCTTATTGATTTTTGGAGGAAGAGCAAGAATTGAGCGTATTGCTTATTATTTTCAAATATTTCATGACTTAACTATAAGAATCACATTTTACGTCTTTCTTGGCGAAAATAAAATTAAGCAGAACAGGAAAAAATGGCTTTTTAGAAGGCAAATGACTTAACATATGTACTCATGAAAGGCTCAATCAATCTTTGATTTTCAACTATTACAAGTATGGACTGATAATGCAACCATCACCCCAGAACATTTATGCATAACAAAGAACAAAAGTTGTAAAAGAAACATATATATCGGAAGTATGTCGGGGGGGGGGGGGGGGGAGGGAGAAGAAACAACTTTTTGTAACTTTTATCGGTCTCTTTTTGTTCACTGCGTGGGTAAGGAGCCTTTGCTTTTGGTGAAGAAAACAGCTGACTGAATATTGTCAAAAGGCTTATACTTCAAAGGATGTTCTTCATCAATGAACTCTTCTGGAGGTTGAATCACCCCAGTCCCGTAGGAAAATAATGCAACAGAGTATCGCGTTTTGTCTCCTTTCATGACCACCTGATGCACAGGAGCATGTACCCTTCCATTGCTCCATACCTACCCAATATTCAAGAGAATAACTATTAGATGAAAGTTTATCAATCTAAGCAGGAAGTGAGGAAAAATCGATTACAGTAACCTAGACTTACTGTGAATGGATAACCAGCCATTACAATGAAGGAACAGTTGGTCGAGGGCGCTACGTCTATCCACTCCCCGTCTTTGGTTTTGATCTGTAGGCCGCTCACTTGATTCTGATGAAGTATGGTGGTGAAGCTCATGTCAGCATGAGCACCACAACCAATATTTGTCTCGCTGCTCTGGGGATCCCTATATTTTATGACCCTAAGAATGTAAGTGCTCGCCTCGACGTGGGATTTGTGGTACTTCTCCACGCCAAAATTGTCAAATACCATTCTCGTCACCATTTGATCCAGCTCCGCAATTTGCTTCGAGTACGAATATATAGTTTCGCTGCACAATATAAACGTAGAATTATTAGGCCAAGAGTTTTTTTTGCGGTGCAACATGTGTTTCCAACCACGATTATAAGGATATGCATGCTATTTTCCAAATTCATTCATAATATATAAGACAATCATTACCGAAAGGTTTCGTTCCCCTCAGGCCACATGAGATCTGTGAAGCCTTTAGCTTCCTGGAGAGTGCTGGGATCCAGTATGTGCACGCTCTCGCGGAGGGGTGCTTGGGCTGAAGGGCCAGTGTAGCCGTAGAAGGGCGTGTCGAAAGTATATCTACTTTTGTTTTCGGTGGGAAGGTCGAACAAGTCTTCCATTGCATGGCAGATTGATCCGTGAAGTTTGGGAGAGACTTTGCCGTAGGCGGCTTCGAAGCAGCCGCAGTCTTCGAGCGCCTGCCGGACCTCGTTGGAGGTGGAGACCCAGTCACTTGTTCCCGGCGTAAGGTCCTTGCCGGAGAAATCAATGACGGGAACCTTGAAAGGAGTTTGGGTATTGTTAACCATGTTTGGAGGACAGGACAGAAAAATGGAGAAAGATGTTAGAACTGTATACTTTACTGCCGCTTTAGCAAGTGATGGAGAGAGATGTTATCACAAGAGCCTATTTATAGCAGTGCGAGCCTTGCGCAACGAAGGGCGGGAAAATAATTTTTTATTCTCAGTGGCGGGCTGGTCAAAAGTCCAAACGGTGGCTGCGTTAGGAAAAGAAGAGTAAGCATAGCGATGATCGAAGGCTTAGATATGCTGGATAATCTAAAATATTGAAGGCATGGAAACAGTTAAAACAAAGTTGTATACCAAATTGGTACTTCAGCGTAAGTAAGAAAAAGTTTAACGGCCCGACTAGACAATCTCGAATCTTTTGAATCAATTTTGAGGAAGGGTTTTGTAAAGCCCCAAATTTATTTCCGGAGCATTAATGTCAAATATACAGAGATCAGATAAAATTCCATAATTATCAGAAGACTTCAAATTGGTAAATCAGAGCATACACTAAAATTCCAAACGAAACAATATCGAAAGTCCCCCAGACGAAAATCAGAAAACCTTAAAATATCAAAAATATCTCAAACGGTCAATCAGAGCATGCACTAATAACTCCCAAGAGTTCATCAATAACTGTCATAGGGGCCAAAACTTTATACAATCCAAAACTTTTCTCCAAGTTTCAAATCAAAACCTAAGCAATACTGACATGTCTTAATTAAATACACTTAAATGTCAATACTAACTCTGAAATAAGGCAGCTAACTTTTGGTCACACAGCTAGCCCTTCGAATCCGAAATCCCACCTACTAACCACCTGAAAGGAAAAACAATAAGGGAATGAGCCAAATGCCCAGTAAGGTCGCTCAAAGGACCAATCAGACAAAATCAAAATATCTGAGAAACGAAATTTTGGAAGCACAAAATGTTTCAACGGAACGGAGATAAGACCAAATGTCAAATGCCAGAATATATCAGAGTACGGAGACACACACAATCGGACCATATATCAAATGTCAGAATATATCTGAATACGGAAACAGACACTAGGGAGCCAAATAACAATGTCAAAATATATCTGAGTTCGGAAACAGATACTATCGAAACAGACACTAGAGAGCCATTCAGAAAGTGGTCACATACGTCATTCCTGACATATGAGGCCGGTTCGGAAAGTAAGATCGCGATCTCTAGCTCAACTCCCCTGAGCTAGCCCACGTTTCAATCCACGTGGGTAAGTCGGAAATAAGTCACATACACTGTGACATGGCTCATAAAGTCACCAAAAAAAAATCTCAAAATAACCGTTATCAAATATCAGACAAATCAAACAATATTCAAAAGTTTCAAAATCACATTATCAAACAACGAACTCGTCAAACAATAAGTGGAGTTCACGAAAATAATAACGATCATAAATCACTGAAACGACGATATCAATATGTCAATATTCTGAGGTCAAACAAATCCGACGGAATTTGATTTTTCACAAATCATAGAATTGACAACAAGTCATTCTTAACAAAGTTCAAAACAAAAACGAGATGAAGAATCACTTATCCCCATATGAAGAGATTCGGATTTCAAAAGAATCTAAAGACTTACATGAGCGATTGGTCCATCGCTGATTCGAATTTCGAAAGTAAACCCTTACCTTAATCAAGCCTCTTGAGAGTCACAAATCCTTAAGCTCCTCCTTAGAGCTTCCAAATTTTCCAAGTCTTCTTCTCTATCTCTCTCTTTCTCTCCCTCTCTCTCTCTCTCTCTCTCTCGTTCAAAGGAGAAGAAAAGAAATAGAGAACCCAAAAAGACTAGAAATGAAATAGAACACTATCTATAGGGGACAAATTTTTTTAAAGTTTTTCATTCGACTGAAAATCACCTTTAAGTCGACCGAAAACAACTTTGAGTCGACTGAAAACACATTTTAGTCGACTAAAACTACTGTTCAAAAACATTGTTCAAGTACTGTTCAAAAATACTGTTCATCGACTGAAACACTCTTAGTCGACTGAAACCTTTTTTAGTCGACTGAAACTTCAGAATTTTCAAAACACAATTTCCCTTCATTTTGATTTGAACAAAACCATTTTCTTTCAACCGGAATTGAGTTGACTTGAAACCTTTAAGTCGACCGAAAACTTCAGTTGCTCATTTACACACAAAAAACCCATTTTCATTCGAAGCCAAACTATTTTCATTCGACCGAATATTTCGGAACTCAAAAACTTTATCATCAATAAGTTTTGACTCGAATGAAACCACTTTCACTCGACCGAAAAATTCAGAAACAATCCCAATTCATTTTCTTAATTTTAACAAAAGACCACAACTAAAATATAAAAAAAATACTAATTCCGCACAAGGAAAAGAAAATTTTTGGGATATTACAGGTTTACCTCACTGCTTTCCTTGCTCCATTCTTTTTTTATTTGTTCCTCACAGTCAGCACGCTTCACCCACATTGCTTCAAACTGGAATCTTCTTTTTGCTCTGCTTTGGTATTTTGGTAACTGCTCTTCCAGTGTTAGGAAGATCGGACTATGATCAGAAACCAAAGTAGAACAGTGATGAACTGTCGCGTAAGGGAACAAATTACTCCACTCTACATTTGCACAAAAGCGACCAAGTTGTTCGCGAATTGTACGAGGGTAAGGTCTATTGTTGCACCAAGTAAACTTAGAACCATTATACCCCAAATCGCTTAAGCCGCAGTCATCCAAGGCACATTTGAAATTCGTAAGTTGCCAATTGGGTTTCCTCCTCATTCCTTGCTTTTCTGCATCAACAAGTACTTCATTAAAATCGCCACCACACAACCATGGCAGGCTATAGTTTCCATGGAGTTTTCTAAGGAGGGTCTAGGATAGTTGTTTTTTTTATGCATCAGGTTGGCTGTAAAAGCCAGTGAACCTCCATTTTCGGCCGCCATCCTTTCCCTCCACAGTTACATCAATATGAAATCTCGAATAAATCTGCACCAAAATATCGACATCCTTTCGCCAAAATAGGGCCAGACCTCCTGATTATCCTACGGGATTGATGCCGATACCGAACATTCCCCATTTATTTTTTAAAGCATCTACCTTACTACTCTTACACTTCGTCTCCATAAGGAAGACTAAATGGGGCACTTCCTTATTCCACCTATCTTCTAATTCATGAATTGTTCTCGGGTTCCCGAGCCCGTCACAATCCCAAGCTAGAATTTTTGTGGCTTTCGGTGGGATTGGCTTCCGGTAGCCGCCGATAATATGATAGTATCATCGCTTGCCTTGCATTTTTTTGGGTTGGAATCGACCTCCATCAACTCTACTTCAGAATCTCTTGCTTTTCTTTTGGATTGTACAGCCACACCCTCCATGGATTCCATTATCTGATTTCCAGCTCTCGTCTTCTTCTTCCACCTTCCATGGCCACCCACATTGCTAGATGCCTCAATTAGTTTGGATGAAACTAGTTGCACTATGACAAGTCAATGCGACTATATTCCATGAATGTAGAAAGGTCCAGAAACGATGATTCCGATCAATGGCACCGTTGAATATAAAATATAATAACGTTCGGTTTTTTTAACTGCTCTTCCCAGGACGTTAGCCCTCCTTGATTCAATGGTCTGGAGGAATAATATATACCCAAAAAAATGAGGCGCCTTTGTTACTTTCGGTTTCGTTCCTTAGCCTAGCTTATAGTGCATGCATATGAATGTAAATTTGGGTTGTCAGATTTGTCGAGTCAATGTACTCATAAATAGCCGGCGCACTAGACCCACGTTCTCATTGGACATGACTGAACCCTCCTTCTAAGTCTCTGTGGTCCTAACTTAAGATTTCAACTCTAACAGAGAGAGGACAATATGGTCTTCCATTCCATTTTAGGCAATCTACATTGATTTTGACACCAAATAAACTAATAAAGTAGTGACACCAAATAACTGATTGGCTAGTGAAACCAAATACCTTTTCAAAGTTTGACTGGAAGTTTCCAGCAGAATCATCGAAAAGATTAATATAAATCAAGTGGAAGGAAAATTCTTTTGGCTGATGCAACACTCTTCAAGTTTGAAGCCTCTTTTTGCTCTCCAAAGATGACTTGACTTTACTTTTTTCTTCGGTGAGCAGATGCACATCGTTGATGTTGCATAACGCAGCAACAACGCTGTAATATATTAAAAAAAATTAAATACGAGAAATAAAAAATAAACATACAATATATAAGGTTAATTTACGAGGTTCATAAATATAGTTATGTCCTCGAATTATGACCAGACTTCAATTACACTATTAAGTAATGTTGACAACCAGAAAGCCTAGCCTGGGCTCCCCTCTCTGTTGTCGTTTTCCTCTCTCTGTATCTTCAAACCCGAACATAAATATAAGATTAATATATGTATCTAAGAAAACTCTAGGGCAAAAAACATATATTATTACAAAAATAATTTTTTTTGGAGATCCGCAGCCCACTCACCGACGAGTAGGACCGTCGAAGTTGAGGCTTGGTGTAGAGTACTTGCATTGTAATAATGTTTCTGAGCTGAAATCAGGCTCCACATATAACAAGTTCTAGCAATTTGTACTTTTGCTATTAAAAGTGAAAAATTATGGTTGAATATGTGTTGGCGGAACTTCTTGAACAATCTTGGTATCGTTATAGCTACTTTTTTTAAGGAAAAAAAAACAATTTCACAAGGTGTCGCTAAAGACATTTAGAGTCAGATATGGCTGAATAGCCTATTGGTTGTACTCGTTCTTATTTATTTACTTAAATCGATAGGAAAATGCATTTTCAGGAAACAAGAAAATATGCATTCACTTGTTTGGATCATGTAGCGTTACTCTAGCAATAAAAATGGAGCTGAAATAGTTAAAGTGAAACTCAAATATCAAGTCCCATAAATAAAAAACCGGTAAAACCTTCCGATATAAAGTTAGGTTGACTTTCTGGCAAAAGTTCTTCTTTTTCGGTTGGTTACAACGATAGAATTTCTTATCCCCAAGTTTTCCGCTTACGCGATAATTAATAAAATATTTGACTCTATGAGATTAATTAACAAAACGCTTTTGGGGGATTAATCTCAATTTGGTAGAGAAATAAGTAGGGATAGCAATTAGATTCGTACATGGTGGATCTCCGCCCCGCCCTGCCCTCATAGAAGCGGGTTATTTTGACTTTGATCGGATTGTGGGACGGGTATGATATTTATATTTTTAACCCGCAGCGAGTTAGGGTCGAGTACAGTATTCTGTCTAATTCGCCTCACATTCGACCCGGTATACTAACCATATGCGTCAACCAATCTCAGTCGTCCATCCCATTCGTGCCTCACATTCGACCCGGTATACTAACCATATGCATCAACCAATCTCAGTCGTCCATCCCATTCGTGTAGACTCAGTGAGAGAAGTATACCCTACAATTTCTCTTCTTCTCTCACTGAGTCTACACGGCCGTCCCAGCGTCGCTACTTCCTTTCTCCTTCCCCCACACCGTTGGCCATCAGCCCCCCACGGCCATAAACCACCTCCACCTCACCACCACCTAATCGGCCACCCACCACTGTCGCCACCACCTAACGGTCGACCAAACACAGTCCACCTCCTGACCTCTATCATAACCACGTAACCGTCCACGTCCAGTGTCACCACCACTTCTACCATCGGCACAACATCTTTCTAGAGTTGATTGACCACCGAGAAGATTGGATCTGGATGCAAATTGCCGAATTTGAAGGTTAGCACTGTTGGGTAAAAATGGTGAGTGATGGGTGAAAATGATTTTGCTGAATTTTCTCTTTTCATTCGGTGGCGATGGGTAAGAATTGGCGAGTGAATGCCGGCTGCAGTTGTGGGAAAGGGGTGCTGTTGTACTGTGGTGCTCGGGGTAATTGCTGAGGCGGGGCTGGGTGGGGAAGGTTAGCACTGTTGGGTGAAAATTGACTGATGGGTGAAATTGGGTTTGCTAATGTTCTCTTTTCATTCGGTCGTGATGGGTGGAAATGACATGTGAGTGTCGGCTGTAGCTGTGGGAAGGGGCTGCCGCGGTGCCACCATGCTCGGGGTAATTGCTGAGGCGGGGCGAAGCGGGTATTTAGGACTGCAAAGAAGATTGGGACAGATCGGGTTTTATAAACTAGCTTAGGGTCGGGGATGGTATTGCACTCATCTGACCCGTCCCATTGCCATTCCTAGAAATAAGTTACTAGAAAATAATGTATAGTAAGCTCATCTATGGAAAAAAATCATAGAGTTGGACGTCTAATAGGAGTAATAAGTTTTCCAAAAGTCATGTCGACCTATTACAAATTATTGGTAGAACCTAGGCTTGAATAAATAATATATATATATATACCAATATAAAAATATATACAACTGTCAGATATTGTTGACTCAATATACTCATAAATAAACACTATGCAGCCGACGTACTCTTAAGGAAAAAGACAGTAAACTAAACCCGCGTTCGCATTAAACATCCTGAAGTCCACTGAACCCTCCTTCTAAGTCCCAGCTGCGGCTTTATGGACTATATCAGATACAGTCTGCGTGGTCCTCACTTAAGATTTCAACCCTTACACAGGGGACAACATGGTCTTCCATTCCATTTTAGGCCATCTAAATTGATTTTGACACCAAATAAACTAATAAAGTAGTGACACCAAATAACTGATTACCTAGTGACACCAAATACCTTTTCAAAGTTTGACCGGAAGTTTCCAGCGGAATCATAAAAAAGATTAATATAAATCAAGCGGAAGGAGAATTCTATTGGCTGAAGCAACACTATTCAAGTTTGAATATTTTTTTGCACATAATATATTTAAAAAACAAAAATATGAGAAATCAAAAACAAACGTACAACATGACAAACGCACAACATAAAGTTTACGAGGTTCATAAATATCGTTACGTAATCGAAGTATGATCAGGTTTCGATTACACTATTCAACAATGTTGATAACTAGAAATCCTAACCCCCCCTTCTCTGTAGCCGTTTTTCTCTCTCCCTATCTCCAAACCGAACATAAATATAAGAATATATGTAATGCATTATTACAAAAGTAAATTTCTTTTAGAGAGCTGCGGCCACTCACCGACGAGTGGGACCTCCGAAGTTGAGGCTTGGTGTAAGTACTTACATTGTAATAATGTCTCTGGGCTGAAATGAGGCTCCACAGGTAACAAGTGCTAGCAATTTGTTCTTTTGCTATTAAAAGTGAAAATTTATGTTGAATATGTCTTGGTGGAACTTTTTGAACAATCTTGGTACCATTATAGCTACTTTTTTTTTTAAAAGAAAACAAACAACAATTCATAAGGTGTCGCTAAAGGCATTTAGAGTCAGCTACGACTGAATAGTCTATTTGTTGTATTCTTATTTATTTACTTAAATCAGTAGAAAAATGCATTTTGCGGAAACAAGAAAATATGCATTCACTTGTTTGGATGATGTATAGTTACTCTAACAATAAAAATGGAGCTGAAGTAAAAGTGAAACTCATATATCAAGTCCCAAAAGTAAAAAACCAGTAAAACCTTCCGATATAGAGTTAGGTTAACTTTCTCGCAAAAATTCTTCTTTTTTGGTTGATTACAATGGTAGAATTTTCTTATCCCCAAGGTAATTAATAAAATATTTGACTCTATGGGATTAACAAAAAGCCTTTGGGGGATTAGTCTCAATATGGTAGATAAATAAGTTACTACTGAATAATGTATAATAAGCTCATCTATGGAAAGCCGTTAAAGCAAAAATCATAAATTTGGACGTCTAATAACAAGTCTTCCAAAAGTCATATCGACCGATTACAAATTATTGGTAGAGCCTGGCCATGAATCAAAAGTGAAGACTAAAAAGAACTTCACGTACAATTCCATGCCCTTGTGTTGGCATTCCTCTTTGAAGCCTTGAAAACTCCCATCTCTGGTGAGATTGCAACCTCTGTTTCTTGCCAAACCCACCTAAATCTGATCTTTCCCTTCATCACATCCCTCAACCGCCTTCTTCAGCTGTTTATCTCTTCTTTTATCCTCACCAAATCTCCTGACCACCATATTTAATACCTTGCCTACCACCAACCCCTCCACCCATTCAATGGACATCAATACCCTAATTGAACAAACCGATCGTCTTACATGCACTACTGACCCCATTGACTTGGAAATTAATACAAATCTCTCAGACAGCCTCAACCTCTTGATCATTATTGGGAAAATCATCAGTGATATCTAGATCCATGAACAGGACAGTCGACTGCTATTCACTTTCCATAGTGAATCTGACTACCACAGGATCTTGAATCGACCATGGATGGTCATGGGATCCCATTTGGTCCTCAGCGAGTGGCCACCAGATGTAGCCTTACAGGAGGTGAACCTTTCTAAATCTCCTTTCTGGTTCGCTTTCATAGAATTCCCCCAAAACCGCATGACCCGAAACAATGCCATTACTATAGGAGAAAGAATTGGCGATCTTCTAAAGCTTCACAGTTCAAAGTCTGGCAGTATAGGTGATAAGGGTTTTTTAAGACTCAGAGTTGAAATTGACATTGAGAAGCCCTTTCTCAAAGGTTTTGCTTTGAAAAGGGAAGGAAATGAAGATGTTTGGATTTAATTCATATATGAGAGGCTTCTAGACTTCAGTTTTAGATGTGGCTCCCTTGGTCACGTTAGAAAATGGTGCAACCGCCTTATTGGTCCAACTGCGGATTGGCAATTTGTATGTGCGCTACGCCCATACACTCCTTGGATTAGGGCCTCTTAAATGTGAGTACAACAGCCCCCAATCTCACTCTTTTCCGAAACAAAATACAGAGGATTTGGAAAGCCCAGTGAATGAGAAAATCTCTCAGGCACCAGAGGTAGGTGAGGCCCTCTCTCTCAAAGTTTCCAACTCCCCTCCATACCCTAACCCTACTTCTGACAAGGATACTACCCCTACCCCAACATCAGACACCCGTCCCACCACCTCTAGTCTACCTATCATACAACCCCTCACCTACCTCCCTGCCACCCATTTACAGTTTAGTCCCCAAGACTATCTTCCTATAGCCCATAGCCCACCAAACCACCTTTCAAACCAAAACAACTCATCTAACCACTTGTCAAACCAAAACAACTCTTCTAACCAACCCACCTCCACCTCGGCAGTCCTCTCCACTCTCCAAAGCAAACCAAATAGAAAATTTTCATGCAACCCTTCTCCCCCAACCTTCAACCATGATAAGCATCTGGAAAATCTTGAACCCCTATCTCAATTCAAAACACCTTCGGATATCTCCTCTCCAATCTTTAACCCCTCCAACACCAAAATCTCACATACCTCATAAAACCTTACCGTGTCACTTAACTAGCCCGATACAAAGTCCAACCTGAAAAGAAAATTCACCCAATCTGACCACCATCCCCATAAAAAATAAAAAAAATACCCCAAACAATTTTAATACCAACCCCCCTTCAACACCTTCTTCCTCCCTGATTTATCCTAAAAGACAGCTAACCTTAAAGCAGAGAGCTCGTCTAACCAAAATAACCAATCTCTCCCCTTCTCCAATCTTGCACCATGTTTGTTCTTCCCCGTTGGAAGGAGGCGATCCCCTCCAACCACCACCACCATGTTAATCATCTCCCGTAATTTTCGAGGGCTTGGAACTCAAAGAAAAATTCAAGCCCTCCGCCGGCAATTCCCCTCTGAAATTCTCATCCTTTATTGAAACAAAACTCCTCTCTCACCTTCTCATCCTCTCTCTTGGATTCCCGAATCATTATGTAGTTGAGCCAATTCTATCTGCTGGAGGCCTATGCCTAGCCTGGAAGCTAGGTGTAGAAATTGAGGTTATTTCTGTAACCGCTAACCTCATTTCTGTAATTGTTTTTTTTGACCCTCCATCAACCCCATGGATGCTATCCGCCGTCTATGGTCCCCCATACAGACAGGAGAAACCCAAGTTTTGGGATAACCTATCAAAAATTGTAGATTCCTTTGCTGGACCCTGGTTTGGAAAAGAGTCTGCAATCTTTGAGAGGTCGTCCTAAACCGATGAGTAGGGGAAAAAGTTATATCAACATTAAGAACCTATTACGAAGCTCTGCACAAATGGTCTTGACTCTTGTACATTCGACATTGGAATTTCCGTTGCTATAGTTTTCTCCTTGTTACGAGCAATATCTTACTGCCTTATGAGATACTCCATGAAAATCTTTCAAGCCGATGCAATCACGTAGTCACTTGCTCACAACTCTTTAAGTCGTCATAGTAGTGTGGAAACAATACTAGCAGCATCTTCCCTCCACCAACCATCCCACATCCTTCGATATCTTCCATTTGTAGTTGTAAGAACTCGATGGAGTTTGCACTCCTCACAAGAACATCAAGACAAACTTCAGCCGCATAACAATGCCTCACCAAGAACACGCCTCTTATGCTATGCAAGAACTTGCGCCAGATGACAAATTCGACATCAAGCTTCCGATTGCTACCAGAATCGCATCTCAAATCTTGCAAAAAGTTAGCATTTCGGCTTTCAAGCGAAGAGAAATTTACGCTCATACATAATGCTGGTAAGCCAACTCTGAATTTAATTAGACCAGATACACCTAATTTGCTTGTATCTATTGTCCACGAATTTGCTCATCTTCTCTTACTCCATGGATGCACTTCTTCATGCTGTCTTTGGCTTTGCCATTTCACGTGAGGTGTTTAAATGTATGCACTAATGCACATAGTTACTTTGCAATTTTGCACATAAGATACTTGCTAAATTGTTTCCATTCTCCTATTTCGTTGGATGCTTTCAAAATGCCATCTGAGATACCCCTAAGATTTACTCTTTCAAAATGCCCTCTGAGATGCTTTCAAAATGCCCTCTAATATATACTATTTCGGAATTTCACGGGCATTCTTCGGGATAAAAAACATTAGCGCGTGTCGACAAAGTACACCTTTACGCTCAAATAGTTGATAGTTACAGTTAACAAATCCGGTGTCTAGACAAATCGATACGGTGAAATGTCTTCTGTTCTTCGGAGCCGAAGAAGAGCACAGACATTTGTCAAAGCATAAACTTTGAGATCTTTGGTGCATTGCTCGTGCAACTTTGTCATGCTATATTGATTCAACTTTTGTAGTTCCTCTTGAAACTGTCTAAACATTTTCTTGGTATAGACTTGAGCCGCATGAGCCTCCAAAGGTGAAAAAACTACTATGGCTCTTTCTTTGTAAACAGTAGCTGCGTCGGCTTCTCTTTTAAGGAAAAATTTCTTGTCAAGGGCTTTCTGCATCTCAAGTACGAACTCCTTTATACTTGAAGAATGACCTACGTACCCATCAAATAAGGCATTCTTACCTTCGCTTCTCGAGACCGTAGTCAATTCGGCTGCAAATTTTTTTTTAGTGTAGGCCCTGACCCATTGTGTCTTGATCTCATACAATGCTTTCAACCATTCATGAATGTGCAAAGAGTAGTCATCCATTGACTTGGCCCACCTCTCCTCAAACACGTCGACCGTCAATGATTTCTTGATACATGTATTAAAGTCACTCTTGAATGTCGGATGGAGCTCAAAAATTAAAGTTTGACTTAAAGTTTGTGATGGTGGAAGAATTTAATTGAGGTTTTATTTGGGGTTGATGGAAGATTGTAGCGGTGAAGATTTTAATTGGGAGGGTTTATGGAGGATGAAGAAATGGTTAGGGGTAGAGAGCTTGAGAGTGAATAAAAACTAAAGGAGAGAGAAAGTGAGGAAGAGAGGGAGAGAGAGAGAGCCGTCTAACCGCTGACCGCTACTCTTTGTGGGGGTTAACCGCTACAAAGAGGCGCGGTCAGGGAGTTTTACACTGTCTCGATGCTCGTGAGAGGCATTTCGGGCCATAATGTTAACCGCTAGTCTTAGTGGCGGTTAGCACTTTTTCAGCCAAAAAAAAGATAAATATGGGTCATCCACGAGTACACGTGGACGACCAGATATATGGTGCAGAAATTGTTAATTCTCCACCGGTAGATAGGGATCGGCTCCCTATATATATATATATATATATATATATATATATATATATAATCTGATCCGTTGAGGTTAAGTTGCCCGCACGATCTGACTGTCAATCCACGATCTGTGGAGGGTCCAGTTCTGTTTTTCGCGTTCTTTTTAAGTACGTCTGCTACATAATGTAGCGAATGGTTTTTTGACAAAAATATCCCTTGTCCGCAATTAATTATGCATCGAAATTTTCTGTCAGCTATATAATGTAATGGACATAGTATATATACCAAGGGCAATGGTGTGCACTGTTTCTGGTTTTGATTACGACGAAGGGAATATCAAGCTCTCTTTCTGCTAACCCAATGCAAACATGTCTCGCATACCTATGGAGAAGAACATGACAAGGCAGATGAAAAATCATCTCAAGGTCTTAAAATCTCCCCCCCCCCGAACTACGGCCTCTTCTGTCTCCCTAATAATCCATCTCTATCGTCGACGACGGGTGTTGAAAGGATGCTTTGTGGAAGGGTGTTGAAATTGGGGCTTTCTGATGGCGGAAGAGGAGAAGGAGGCGGCGACGGAGTCGATGACTGGCCACTGCGCGGCAACGTCAGGTCCTCGTCGTCGATGGCGTAGTTGATCGGCGACGCCCATTACACTGGCTAAGCTAAAATTAGTGAGATTAGGGTTTATAAGCTAGACAAACTGGACCTGGGTGGTTCCAAATGGTTGACTGAAATTGGCGGTGGCAGGTGGTTGTGGATTTCTTCTTCTTGGTAGAGATTTAATTTGTCAATTGTAAATGTCTCGCCGCCTTGGTTTTCTTCTTCTTCGTGGAGACTACATCCTTGGTTTTCTTCTTCTTCTTGGGACTGCATCTGTGAAAAGAAAAGGAGAATCTGGGAGCCCCATCGTTCACTACAGTAAGTAGCGGACATGAGGGGGGGGGGGGGGGGTATTTTTGTCAAAAAAAAAATGAGCGGATGTACTTAAAAATAATGCTAAAAACAGATCTGGACCATCATCACAGATGGTCGGCAAGATCGCTCGAGCAACTTAATCCAAGTTACCCGCACGGTCAACAGATCTGCTCCATATATATATATATATGGAACAACCGGCGTCTATATCCTTCACCAGTAGTTGTTCTATCCTTCACCACTACTTGTTCTACCCTCCTTCAACAATAAGAACCTATTACGAAGCTCTGCACAAATGGTCTTGACTTTTGTACATTCGACATTGGAATTTTCGTTGCTCTAGTTTTTTCCTTGCAAGCAATATCTTACTGATTTTTGGCATAAGAGCAAGTATTGCTAGTAAATCGTTACTTATCATCATCATCATCATCATCATATATATATATATATATGATGATGACGACGACGACGACGATGACGTACCTTTAAGAATAACAATTTACGTCTTTCTTGGCGAAAAATGGCCTCTTAGAAGAAAAATGACTTAAAGATATGTATTTGTGAAAGGCTCAAACAATCTTTGATTACTGTTTCCAATTGTTACAAGTATGGAGGGATGATGCAACCATCACCCTAGAACATTTATGCACAAAACAAAAGTTGTAGAAGAAACATATATATATGGGAAGTTAAAGGAAAAAAAGGAAAGAAACAACTTTTTGTAACTTTTATTGCTCTATTTTTGTTTATTGCGTGGGTAAGGAGCCCTTGCTTTTGGTGAAGAAAACAGCTGACTGAATATTGTCAAAAGGCTTATACTTCAAGGGATGTTCCTCATTGATATAGCTAAAAATACCCCTCCAATCTACGGACGACACGTGGCAGTTATGACACGTAACCCATACTGGCTCATTACTGATATGGCACTTACCGTATCAATCACCTGACAGAATCCTAAAGAGGCTCTGACTCTATCAGCTAAGATTGAGGATCCTAATTAGATTCTGATTAGAGTTGGTCAAAGCCCAGTCCTACTAGGACTCCTCCTTCTACCACTATATAAAGGGGTCAAGCCCCTCAGGTAAAGACAAGCTCACACACATACACATTGTGTTTTTATTGCTTATCAGAGTTCTACATTGTTAGCCACCTCTGATTTAGACATCAGAGCGTTCCCCTGCTAGAACCCTAATCGGCGGTCACTCTGTGTTCTCTTTTGCAGGCCTGATTTCTGGTGTAGTTCCCGATCCAGTTTTTAGTTACAACAGATTGGCGCCATCCATGGGCCACGACAAGGAACATGGCCAATCACTCTTCTTCCGGTGACTCTTCGCAGAGTCATTCTCAAAACCGTCGTGCGCGAACTAGCAGCTCTCATCGACTTGGTCGTTCTCATGACCAAAGCTCAACCCCTTTACGCCGCCGTCGCGCCAGTTCTTATGTAGATGGTTACGTTAATGTAACATCTGAAACTCCTGAATCATAAATTAGATTTCAAATAAATCAATCTCCGACGTCCACTCTGAAAAATGGTGACCTTCGTCATCGCCTGAACCGTCAGCTATTCAAAACACCCCATGCCGACCTTACAAGAGAAATCCATGAACTGAAAGATGTCGTGAACACTCTTCAACAAAAAACTCGACATGGCGGTGGCTCCACCATCCACCCATCATTCTCATCTGGATCCTGGCGACCTTCGTCTCCGGCTTACCTCTAGGTCAAGCTACAGCTGCAAGTATAGGTCGGAGGCCGATCCGACATATGATCCCAAAGAGAAAAGTGAAGAACACATAATTAGGAGCGGATCATGCTACTGTCGTGATCCATCAGTCGAAGGTAATACCCCAGACCTGACATCCCTCGAAGATCAATCCACAGAAGGACGCCTGAGTACCGTTCTCGAGAACTGTACTCTTGGAAGGTTGTCCCCAAGTATCATTATCTAGAACAATCTCCCCCGAGGGAAGTATCTGGATATCCGTTATCCGAGGTAATAGAGAAGGCCAAATTACTGTCCAACTTTCGGATGCCTCAATGTGACCTTTATGACAGGAGTGGTGATCCTGGAGAACATGTTTATCAGTTTGAAACGAACATGTTGCTCCTTCAAGTATAGGATAATGTCATGTACAGAGCCTTTCCCACCACCCTACGGAAGGCCGTACATGCATGGTTTAAGTCTTTACAACCGAGGTTTATACACTTCTTCGCCCAACTGTCAAATCTCTTTCAGAAGCATTTTGTAAGCAGTCGCTCCCGAAGGAAAAACTCAGCGAGCTTGCTTAACATAGTGCAAGAGAAGAACGAGTCATTAGCGATTCAACGTAGCCACCTTGGAAGTCGATAATCTGGATGAATCTGTGAAGTATATGGCATTCCTTCAAGGACTCCGACCCACCTCTAAGTTCGCATTCTCCGTCAACAAAAGCTCTCCAGGCAATATGAAATCCCTTCTCGAGAAGGCTAACAAGTATATTCAAGCTGAAGAATACCTGGAGACCCACAGAGGAAGACGCGGAGAAGGCAAAGAAGAACAAAAGAAACGGTCACGGGAGTTGACTCCCCAAGAAGGAAAGAAAACAAAACGCTCCACGCGTGACGAACGGCGTCTCAAAGACCCGTTTCCCTGGGAGAATTTGACGCCGCTCAATGCCAGACCGTAAGAGATACTGCACAAGATCAAAGACAATAAAGCTCTCAAGTGGCCAGAAAAGAGGACATCTCGCCCGAACGAAAGAAATAGAGACTTATGGTGCCACTTTCATAATGATCATGGCCACACAACTGATGATTGCGGATCACTTAAACGAGCGATCGAAGCTCTCATTAAGCATGGCCAGTTGATAAAGTGGGTGGCGCGCAAAGAAGGACGACAAGAAACACCCTCAGCCGCTGAAGAAAGAGAACGGGAAGAGAATGTGGGTACAATCAACACTATCTATGGGGGATTAGCCGCATGAGGCTCATCAGGACAAGCTCGAAAAACATATGCTAGGGAAGTGTGCATAACGAGCCAACCCCCAACTAAGAAATCGAAGACTGTGCCCTTACCTACTATCTCTCAGAAGATGATCTAAAATATGTCAAGACTCCTCATAATGACCCGTTAGTCATCACGATCAAAGCTGGGAACTTTGATGTGAAGCGGGTTCTGGTCGACAATGGGAGTTCCGTCGAAGTCTTGTTTTATGATGCATTCAAGAAGATGAACATCCCTATGAACCGTATTCGGAAGATGGATACACCATTATATGGATTCTCTAATCATCCAGTCACAGTCGAAAGTGTTATCGCACTTTCAGTTGCGGTAGGTATGCCCCCGATGCAAGCATACTTGATGCTTGATTTTGTGGTGGTGAGGGTCCCTTCTGCATACAATGCCATACTTGGACGACCTGCACTTAATCAGTTGCAAGCCGTGGTATCAACCTACCACCTCAAAATGAACTTCCCAACGGAACAGGGTATTGGAGAAGTCAAAGGAGATCAGATTATAGCTCGACAATGTTATGTTACTTCGTGCCAACCAAAGAAGACAAAGAAATTGGACTCCGAGAAAATCTTGATCTGATAAAAGAGGTTCGAACTCAAGCCCATGAAGGAATGCGTCGCGCAGTAGCATCTTGCCCCGAGGCAAGACACTTTCTTTTCGGGGGGATAAAGGGCTCAGACCTTGTCAAACACCCCATTTCTTTTTCCAGAATAGTATTTAGCAGATCTTTTCGAATAAACAGGTTCTTAAATGATCCAGTGTAAACTTCTCTAAGCAATAAAGTCACTTATTCTAAGCATTGTTGTTAGGTTGGATAAACGGAAACCTCCCCAAAACATTTTGCTTGAGCAGAGTGATGGCCGAACACTTTGCCCGAGGAGAGTGCCAATATCAGCCAAACATTCTGTCCGAGTAGAGTGATGACCGAACACTCTGCCCGAGCAGAGTGCTGGACTTAGCCAAAACATTCTGCCTGAGCAGAATGATGGCCGAACACTCTGCCCGAGGAGAGTGCTAAACTTAGCCAAAACATATTGCCCGAGCAGAATGATGGCCGAACACTCTGCCCGAGCAGAGTGCTAGACCTAGCCAAAATATTTTGCCCGAGCAGAATGATGGCCGAACACTCTGCCTGAGCAAAGTGCCAAACTTTTCCCTCTGTATAAAAACACAAAGGGAATAAGGCCTTTTACCCTAATAAAAGGTCAACGGTTTAACTATAGATCTAAATCCGTGGAGTAGCAAAAGTTAATGGGGGCATCGTCACTCCATCAAGCTTTTACTTCTTTGAAGTTTTGGCCGAGCGAGGGTGCTCAACTTCTTAACCAACTCTTTAAAGTGACGAATAAAGAGTTAGAGTCAAAGTAAAAACAAATAACGCTGTGTGAATGGTAGAATAAACCATAAAAAACACATAGTGAACAAAGTACCGTCAATAGAACAAAAGATAGAGTACATACAATGCCCTTAAAAGGGCATCAAAATACTCAGTCTAAAAAGAAATAAAGAGCCTACAAGATGAAGACAAGATCTAAGGCTCGGAGGCAATGCCTGAAGGACCATCCTTTGGAGGATGAGTTCATACGTGGAAATTGAAACCAACATTCTATCCGAGCAGAATGTTGGCCGAACACTCTACCCGAGCAGAAAGTTGGCCGAGCACTCCGCCTGAGCAGAGAACCAACTTCATACCCTTTGTGCTCGGATGAAGCATAAAGGAACCGAAGCATCATGCCCGAACAGATTGGGAATAAACCCGTTGAGGTCGGACAAGCCATGTCCGAGCAGAATGACCGCCGAACTCGTCGCCCGTGCAGACATCCTAACTCTGTTTTCTTTGTGCTCTCAAGAGCCCATTGGTAAAACTCTAAGGAGTTTGACTAGAGAAAAAATCGAGTGGAGGTCAAAGGAGTTTTCTTCGGTAGAGATTTCAACTGAACTCTTTTGAAGAAAATGATATTTTCTATGGATAGAGCTCGGAAAACTATCCGAAATAAAAAAAAATTCACTTCGAAAGGATACCCGAGCAAAAAGTTATGGACTTTTCAAGTTCTCAAGGGATGGTACAAGTTTATTTTCTGCTCGGACTTGACAAACGTGACCGAGCAGCCCAATGGCATTCTGTCGCGCGCGAGGTCAAGGTTTCGAATCTGCTCGGACACATGAGCAATAAGGAGTCCTTTACTTTTTAAACAAGGAGTTCATTATAGATTGGGCCTCTCCACCATCAGGCCCGCGTCCGCACAACAAGGCCGCACAGCATGTTTAAGCAGATCGTGGTCCGAACCCAACGACCGAGCAGGGAAAAATGTTGGGGCTTCTCAGCTCGGGCCATAGTTCGAGCAGGCCATGGTCAGACCAGGAAAAAAAATCCGAGCAGATCCACGTCCGAGCCCGCTGACCGAACAGAAGAAAAAATGAGGCCTTTTCAGCTCAGGCCCATAGTCCGAGCAGAAAAATCCGAACAGGCCCATAGTCCGAGCAGAAAAAATCCGAACAGGCCCATAGTCCGAGCAGAAAATTTGAATAGGCCCATAGTCCGAGCAGAAAAAATCCGAACAGGCCCATAGTCCGAGCAGAACATGGTCCGAGCAGAAAAATCCGAACAGGCCCATAGTTCGAGCAGAACATGGTCCGAGCAAAAAAAATCCGAACAGATCCTAGTCCGAGCCCGCTTCTCGAGCAGGCCTTAGTCCAAAAAAAGGAGAGGAAAAATTCCCAAAAATTGTAGAAAATCATTTTTGTGGCTTTTAAGGTCTCAAAAAGTTCAGAAGAATATTAGAAAATTTTCGGAAAATTCCAGAATGCTATTTACGCAACAAGAAATAGGTATTGTGGTTCTTGGGCACTATTTGGTTAGTAGGCACTCAGAAAAAATATTATTTGCACCTACAAAAGCGAGAAAAGTCCGTAAAAAATTGGATGTGTTTCTGAAGACACTCAAAGTACACTTTCTCAGCCAAACATTTTTGCTAAGAAAGCAGGGGGCATATGATATAGCTAAAAATACCCCTCCAATCTACGGACGACTTGTGGCAGTTATTACACGTAACCCATACTGGCTCATTACTGATATGGCACTTATCGTATCAATCACCGGGCAGAATCCTAAAGAGACTCTGACTCTATCAGCTAAGATTGACATGAGATCCTCTAGGATCCTAATTAGATTCTGATTAGAGTTGGTAAACCCCAGTCCTAGTAGGACTCCTCCTTCTACCACTATATAAAGGGGTCAAGCCCTCAGGTAAAGACAAGCTCACACACATACACATTGTGTTTTTACTACTTATCAGAGTTCTACATTGTTAGCCACCTCTGACTTAAGCATAGGAGCGTTCCCCCGCCGGAACCCCACCCGGCGGTCACTTCGTGTTCTCTTTTGCAGGCCTGATTTCTGGTGTGGTTCCCGATCCAGTTTTTAGTTGCAACACTCATCAATGAAATTTAGGCCTTTAGTTCAAGCCGCACAGTAGTATCCTCTTATAGTGCACGATAAATAAGATTCCAATTTTTTTACAAGAGATGAACGCCTTCTTGCAATAGACAAAAGGAGTTATCAACTTCAGCAAAATTATTTTAGTCTTGCATATTACTTTAATTGAACATACAACTGAAATAATAGCATCTGGTTAACTAACTTGCAACAAGTAAACTGATCATGAAATGTTGCATTAGTCAGATCAAAATCGATAAACTTAGGATAAATACTCCCCCCCATCTCGAATGATTTGATCATGGAGAGAGAGAAAGAGAGTAGGTTGGTGGAGGATTTAATGTAGAAAGAGGTACAAATTCATCAAACTGGGCAGAAAGTAAGGAAAACTCGATTATAGTAACCTAGACTTACTGTGAATGGATAACCAGCCATTAAAAAGAAGGAACAATCGGTCAAGGGCACTACGTCTATCCACTCCCTGTCTTTGGTTTTGATATGTAGGCCGCTCACTTGATTCTGATGAAGTATGGTGGTGAAGCTCATGTCAGCATGGCACCACAACCAATATTAGTCTCGCTGCTCTGGGGATCCCTGTATTTTATGACCCTAAGTATCTTAGTGCTTGCCTCGACATAGGATTTGTCGTGCTTCTCCATGCCAAAATTATCAAATGCCATTCTCGTCACCATTTGATCTTGTTCCGCGATTTGCTTCAAGTACGAATATATAGTTTCGCTGCACAATATAAACATAAATTTACTAGGTCAAGAATTTGATTGTGGTGCAACATGCATGTGTTACCAACCATGGTTATAAGGATTTGTTATCTTCGGTCTTCTTCATTGGATAAGACCAATAAAGTGACTTTTGTACCTTTTTTTGCTAAATGTACGCCCTACCCTATTACCACTAAAAGTGAAAATTTGTCGCTCTTACATGTATTAGCAACTAGTAAGTGGGAATAGTGAATTTAATTAGGTGCACAATAGCTTAGGTTAAAACTTTATTCATAGCATATAACCTAATCATTACCCAAAGCTTTCGTTTCCCTCGGGCCACATGAGATCTGTGAAGCCTTGAAGTACCATAATCAAATGCATTATGTTGCATCAAACACCACCATAATCCAGGAAATGAGAGAGTGACTATTCTGTGTAAAACTAAACTCGCAAGTTATATGTCTTGACGTTATTCATTCAAGATTATCAAACACCCACATACATATAAAGTGAGTTGATATATCTGATAATAAAATAATCACTTTTCAACCATAAACAATTAAACATATTTAAGAAACACCTATTTGATTTCTTGTACATTTTCTGTATCTTCATATCCCGTGTGACAAAGTGGATACTTGTGTGATGTTGTTCTGCAAGATACCTTCTTCACCAGCAATAGGATGACTATTAGTAACATAATAAACTCTAAACCACTCAGGTGCATGGGCTAGAGCGACTGCTTGGTTGCATCGTGCACAGGCCAGAACTTCTGAGGACAGTAAAAGGGTCAAACTCCAAAGAAGTCGAGTGTTAAAATTGACTATTTATACCGCTGACAGAAGAATAAAGATTGGATCTTATGCAATAATTCCAGAGTTTAGGGTTCTTCACATGGAAATTACCCATATCTTTTTGAGTGCCAACAACTATGAAAGAGACGGAAAATCTCGTGGCACCGATGTTAGGCAGATTTAACGCTTCATTTTTTAATGAAAGACAGAATGAGATGCATTTGCCAAGGCAGAAAGAGCACGCTTTCTCCTGGTGTGCGTCGAATATAAATGGTTGGATGTGCACTTTTCGGGCTAAAGACCGAGCCAATTAAGCGCGAGAGGTGCAATGTACTTATCCATAAAACTTAGGAATCCTTGAGGACATTTGTGGAAGGCAAATGTCCAGAAACACTTTGTTCTTTTAAGATAGAGAGATAATTGTCAAAATAAAGTCTTAATAAATTAGTCTCTACTGATTAGGTAGAGATTTAGATCTATAAATTGTACAAGACTTAATAATCTAAAATAAGGACTTGGTTCTTTTAAGATAAAGAGATAATTGTCCAACTAAAGTCTTACTAGATTAGTCTATTAATTAGATAGAGTTTTAGAATGTTTAAAAGTAATTTTTAATTATACAGTACTTACTAATCTAAAATAAGGTCTCCCTCCGAGATGGCACTAGAGACCTTTGACGAGACTTTTATATACAGTGTTTACAATTCTATTTTATTGGAAACATAATGTGATAATGTGTGGAGTAAAGAAGTTATCGTTGAGTTTAATTAAGTTTCATGCTTCGCTAATTATGTATTATCATATTTGTATATAGATTCCGATGACTTACCTATAAGAATAACGCTTCATGTCTTTCTTGGCGAAAATAAAAAATAAGCAGATCGGAGTAGGAGAAATGGCTTCTTAGAAGGCAAATGACTTGAGATATGTATTCATGAAAGGCTTAAACAATCTTTGACTATAGATTTTCAACTACTACAAGTATCGCAGAACATTTATGCAATAAAGAACAAAACCTGTGGACGAAAATATACTCCGTATATTGGTAGTTAGAGGAGAAAAAGCAAAAGAAACAATTTTCTATCACTTTAATCGCTCTTGTTTTGTTCACTGCGTGGGTAAGGAGCCCTTGCTTTTGGTGAAGAAAACAGCTGACTGGATATTGTCAAAAGGCTTATACTTCAAGGGATGTTCTTCATCAATGAACTCCTCTGGAGGTTGAATCACCCCAGTTCCGTATGAAAATAATGCAACAGAGTATCGCGTTTTGTCCCCTTTCATGACCACCTGATGCACAGGAGCATGTACCCTTCCATTGCTCCACACCTATCCAGTATTAAATAGAAAAACTATTAGATAAAAATTCATCAAACTGGGCAGGAAGGGAGGAAAAATCGATTACAGTAACCTAGACTTACTGTGAATGGATAACCAGCCATTACAATGAAAGAACAATCCGTCGAGGGCGCTACGTCTATCCACTCCCCGTCTTTGGTTTTGATCTGTAGGCCGCTCACTTGATTCTGATGAAGTATGGTGGTGAAGCTCATGTCAGCATGCGCACCACAACCAATATTAGTCTCGCTACTCTGTGGATCCCTATATTTTATGACCCTAAGAATGTACGTGCTCGCCTCGACGTGAGATTTGTGGTACTTCTCCACGCCAAAATTGTCAAATACCATCCTTGTCACCATTTGATCCAGCTCCCTGATTTGCTTTGAGTACGAATATATAGTTTCGCTGCACAAATATAAACATAGAATTATTAGGTCAAGAAAATAATTGTGCTGCAACATGCATGTATTGCCAACCATGATCATAAGGATATGTTATCGTCAATCTGCTTCATTGGATAAGAACAATAATAAAGAGACTGTTGTACGTTTTTTTTTTTGCTAAATGTGCGCCCTATTCCACTAGAAGTGAAAAACTGTCGCTAGTACAATTATTAGCAAGTACTAATAAGAGGGTATAGTGTATGTAAATAGGCGCACATAAACTTAGGTTAACAGTATATACAGTATAACGTACTGTAAGATAATCATTACCGAAAGGTTTCGTTTCCCTCCGGCCACATGAGATCTGTGAAGCCTTTAGCTTCCTCGGGATTGCTTGGATCCCTTATGTTCACGCTCTCGCGGAGGGGTGCTTGGGCTGAAGGGCCAGTGTAGCCGTACAAGGGCGTGTCGAAAGTATATCTACTTTTGTTTTCGGTGGGAAGGTCGAACAAGTTTTCCATTGCATGGCAGATTGAGCCGTGAAGCTTGGGAGAGACTTTGCCGTAGGCGGCTTCGAAGCAGCCGCAGTCTTCGAGTGCCTGCCGGACCTCGTTGGAGGTGGAGACCCAGTCACTTGTTCCCGGCGTAAGGTCCTTGCCGGAGAAATCAATGACGGGAACCTTGAAAGGAGTTTGGGTATTGTTAACCATGTTTGGAGGACAGGACAGAAAAATGGAGAAAGATGTTAGAACTGTATACTTTACTGCCGCTTTAGCAAGTGATGGAGAGAGATGTTATCACAAGAGCCTATTTATAGCAGTGCGAGCCTTGCGCAATGAAGGGCGGGAAAATATTTTTTTAATGTCAGTGGCGGGCTGGTCCAAACGGTGGCTGCGTTAGGAAAAGAAGAGTAAGCATAGCGATGATCGAAGGCTTAGATATGCTGGAAAATCTAAAATATTGAAGGCATGGAATCAGTCAAAACAAATGTGTATACCAAATTGGAACTTTAGCTTAAGTAAGAAAAATTAATGTAGTTTTGTGTGTTGTAAAGTCACGGACTACTGCATTGTGTGTGCAAAATTTAAATTTATTACTCCCTCCGTCGCAAAAATATTGTTCTATTTTAACTTGGCACACATATTAAATATTTAAGTTATATATTTGGGGGAGGGGAGAAAAGTGGGTTAAGATAGAGAAAATGAATTGGTGGATGATTAAATCTAGAGAAAAATAGAATAAAAGAAGTGTAAGAAAGCGGATTATAAGAGAGAAAACGGGTGGTGGAGGGTGAAATGTGGAGATAGAAATAGAATATAAAAAAACGTGTAAAAATGTTAAATATGAAACAGCACCTACATAATTTTTCTAAATTTCGAAAGTGGACAATTTTTTTGGGACAGTCCAAAAAGAAAATATGATCAATATTTTTTAGAAGGGCAGAATATGACTTATTATAGAACGATTATATGGCCTCTCAAAATTGTTTCATGTACTATGACAAGTTAATACAACTATATCTCATGAATGTAGAAAGGTCCAGAAACAATGATTCCGATCATTTGGGACCGTTAAATATAAAATATAATAACGTTATGCTCTTTTAACTTTTCTTGTTATGTCGTTAGCCCTCCTTGATTCAATGGTCCCAAAAAAATGAGGCGCCTTTGTTACTTTCGGTTTCGTTCCTTAGCCTAGCTTATAGTGCATGCATATGAATGTATTCCTGGGTTATCAGAATTTGTTAACTCAGTGTACTCATAAATAGGCGGCGCACTATAGGGAAAAAAGACAACAAACTAGACCCACGTTCTCATTGGACATCCTGAAGTCGACGGAACCCTCCTTCTAAGTCCCGGCAGCCGGCATTATGGAATATATATATCAGATACAGTATGCATGTGTGGTCCTAAGTTAAGATTTCAACTCTAATACAGAGGACAACATGGACTTCCCTTCCATTTTAGGCAATAAAGTAATGACACCAACTAGCTGATTAGCTAGTGAAACCAAATACCTCTTCAAAGTTTGACTGGAAGGCTCCAGCAGAATCATAGAAAATATTAAATATGGTTACTTTATTTTGGCTGATGCAACACTCCTCAAGTCTGAATCCCCTTTTTGCGCTCCAAAGATTACTTTATTTTTCTTTTCTCTTCGGTGAGCAGATGCAAGATGACATCATTGATGTTACAGACCGCAACAACAACGCTATAATATTTTGAAAAACTAAAATGAGAAATAAAAAGCAAACACTCAACACATGGTTATGAGGTTCATAAATATGGTTACGTTCTCAAAGTATGACAAGACTTCGATTATACTATTCAACAATGTTGACAACCAGAAATCCTTGCCCTCCTCCCCCTCTCTGATGTCGTTTTCTCTCTTCATATCTCCAAACCCGAACATAAATATAAGAATATATGTTGTAAGACAACCCAAGAGCGAAAAACATGCATTATGAGTAAAGTAAATTTTTTTGGAGAGACCCGGCCCACTCACAGACGAGTGGGACCATCGAAGTTGAGACTTGGTGTAGAGTACTACATTATAATAATGTCTCTGGGTTGAAATCAGGCTCCGCATATAACAAGTGCTAACAATTTGTACTTTTGCT
This sequence comes from Escallonia rubra, assembly GCA_033065855.1. NCBI lineage: Eukaryota > Viridiplantae > Streptophyta > Magnoliopsida > Escalloniales > Escalloniaceae > Escallonia > Escallonia rubra. The sequence continues at coordinate 138,047 of JAVXUO010001818.1, forward strand.
ATTAAAAGTGAAAATTTATGGTTGAATATGTGTTGGCGGAACTTTTTGAACAATCTTGGCACCGTTATAGCTACTTTTTTAAAAGGAAAAAAAACCAATTTCACAAGGTGTCGCTAAAGACATTTGGAGTCGGAATACCCTATTGGTTGTATTCTTATTTATTTACTTAAATCGATAGAAAAATGCATTTTCAGGATACAAGAAAATATGCATTCACTTGTTTGGATCATGTATAGTTACTCTACCAATACAAATGGAGCTGAAATAGTTAAAGTGAAACTCAAATATCAAGTTCCAAAAATAAAATACCGGTAAACCTTCTAATATAAAGTTAGGTTAACTTCCTCGTAAAAGTTCTTCTTTTTATGGTCGATTACAACGATAGAATTTTCTTATCCCCAAATTTTCCGCTTACATGGTAGTAGATAAAATATTTGGCTCTATGAGATTAACAAAAAGCCTTTGGGGGATTAACCTCAATATGGTAGAGAAATAAGTTACTAGAGAATAATGTATGCTAAGCTCATCTATGGAAAGCTGTAAATTAAAGGAAAAATCATAGAGTTGGACGTCTAATACGGTGTAATAAGTCTTCCAAAAGTCATGTCGACCGATTACAAATTATTGGTAGAGCCTGGTCTTGAATCAAAAGTGATGCCTAAGAAGTAAACATTCTTCAATTCAATGGTCAGCCTTTCCTTCCAATCCAGTTCCATCGTCGACTTTTCTCCTCAAAAAACTACTACAGATGCCCACAGTTTTGTGGGTAACATTCCATTGGAAGTGAGACAATGTTCGTTCGATTTCCAAGTTGGCTTCCAATTCAAACTTGTAATGCTCCGCCTCAATTCAGTTGTATATAGATTTATTTAGAATTGCATTCGTATATCTTTATTGTCATGTTGTGGTGGAATTATATATGGTTGGTGAGTTGGTAGAGGCAGTATCAGAGTCGGTTTGCAATTTAAAAAAGTTAGAAGTCATATTCTCGGGTTTGCGAGGTTGGAAGACAAAAACTGACTCTAGATCAGATGACATTGTCGGCGAAAGTTTAGATTTGATTTTACTAAACCGTGCGAGGATCTAATACGTCCTTTGTTAATCAAGTATTGCACTTTGATGAAACCGTGATTCTCAATGGTCACATATTTGCAAGAGAAAAGAGTTGATCATGAACTTTGTATTTTCTTTTAATACAAAAGTATAAGTAAGAAACGGATCATTATATTTACTTTATTTTTTTATTTCAGTAACAAGATTGCATTGGACATATAAAAACTAAGGTAGCTTTTGAAATCACTTAAGTTTCCAGTTTTTTCTCTAATTTTGTAAACTGGAGAAAAAAATCGCGTTTGACACACAGTTTTGGTTTTTTTTCTTCAGTTTTGAAAACCAGTTTTTAAAATAGGACTGTTTTTGAAAACTCTCATTTTGGAGTTTTGGGTTTCCAATTTTGGTTTTTGTTTTGAGACCGCCGCCGCCCCCGCCCCACCCCCTCGCCCCCACCAAAGAAAAAATTCAAAATAAAAAATGGTAATCAAACACACATGTTTTAAAAAAAATTAACTGGTTTTGGTTTTTGTTTTTCTGAAAACCGAAAATGTAAGTGATTTGAAATAGATCCTAAATTATTGGTTATAAGAGTCGTAGTAGTAGATTACTTTCATATGACGTAGATGGTTAACATTTTACAGAAACAAGTCTTTTGTTGCAACCATATCGAAATAATTTGCACAAAAAGGTCGTAGAACTCAACATCTAGAACTGCTTTTTTGGAGCATATCCAAATCAATCATGGCAGCTATTTAGATGAGCGTGTCATTGTTGTATATTTATTCGGGTAAAATCATCTTTTAAGTTATACTCCTTCCGTTCCAAAAAACATGCTTTGTTTTTCTTTTTTGGCAGTTCCAAAAAAATTGTTCACTTTCTAGATTGAGAAAAGAATTTGTAAGTGTTTTTTTACTTTTATCCATTGTCCATACTTTCACTTTCTCCTCGTTTAAGTCTCCAGCGATTCAATTTTCTCCCTTCTCTCCACTCAGCCAACTCTCTCTCCCCCCCCCCCTCATTCTCTGTCTCTCTGCTCCTCCGATTGGACATCCTTTCAATAATGATTGTTAGATTATATATATTAATATGTCAATTACCTTTTTTCTATTGTCCTATATCTAGATTATTTTAGAGTTCTCCTAACTTCTATATGATTTTCTTTTCTGTTTCTGGTAAGATAGTTATCTTTTGCCTATATATAAAGGCCTCATTGTACTCAATTTTATCAGTACTCTCTAATATAATTATCTTTCTCTTCACATTTTCTATCATTGTATCAGAGCCATACGATCTGCTGGTTTGAGAGTCTTTCAACTATTTTCACAAACTCCGGTGGATGGCCTTCTGTCGTTTGCCCTGCCAATTCATGTGCTTTTCTTTCTTTTTGTGCCCTTCTTTTCTTCTTGAGTTCAAAATTTTGGTCTTTCTTTCTTACCCTTTCTATACAGTGATCTTCGCTTATGCTGAAACCTTAGCCATCGCCCACTCTTACTGTTCATCAACTCTAGCTTATCTCTTTCGCTCAAACAAACAAAAAATTATTTCCTTCTTCAGTTAGCTCTATCGATTTCCTTTAGCCCAAATCCTAATCCTACACCCCCATAAGATTACGTTCCCTCCAATAACAACGATGCCAACCATGACACCATGCTCTCTTTCAGTTCCTACAATGAATCTTGCTCTTGTCTTGTTCTGACTCCTGCTTTTTTCTTAGTCGTCGGACCTCACCCCGAGACCTTTATGGTCGTCGGACCTCACCCCGGGACTCTTGTTCTCTTCTTAGTCTCTGAACCTTGTTCTGGGACTCATGTCTTGTTCTTAGTTACCGAACTTCACCCCAAGACCTTTATGGTCGTCGGACCTCAGCCTGTGACTCCTGATCTGTTCTTAGTCTGCGGACCTCGTTTTGGGACTCCTACCTTGTTCTTAGTCGCCGGACCTTACCCCGAGACTTTATGGCCGTCAGACTTCACCTCGGGACTCCAGATTTGTTCTTAGTTGCCGGACATCACCCCAAGACCTTGATGGTTGTTGAACTTTGCCCCGGGATTTCTGTTCTGTTCTTGCACTGCCAGACTCTACACATGAAATTCATCTAAACTTGGATCTCGCATGATGGTGATAACTATGGTGATTTGAAGTGCCTAATTGACTGATGACTTGAATGTCGACTAGGGGTGAGTCCTAGCGTGAAGGCAAGGAGGAAAACTGAGCGTTAGAAAAGGCAAGCCTAAGCGTAGTTGGGTGTTTGATTAAGGCATTAATAGGTGTCGTTAGGCGGGTTGAGGTGGTCGCTTGGGCCTTAAGGCAGTCTCTTCGGCATACGTCATCAAATCTGGGTTAAGCACAGTGACAACGCCGATCCTCAGAAAAAAGAATTGTATCAACTTCTTTAGCAGAGAGTTCTTACACATGGAATTGTATAAACTTCAATAATTCAAGCTCCCTTGAAAATTGTATCAACTTCAAGAGTGCGGTGATTGTTGTTGTCGGAAGCCAAATCTATGTTTGATTTTTTCTATTGAAATTAAAGGTGACGTAGCAAATGCGCGCTCGCACACACACGCACACGTCTTCTCTGCATCTCTTTAGACTCATCTTCTCTCCAAACACACACGCTCGTGCCCGTCTATGTATATATATATATATAGCATGTGCGTTGCACGAGAATATAGTCGAGAGAAATATTTGAGGTGATATTATTATCTTACTTGGGATAAAATAATGTAATTCAATTATGTTCTCAACTTTTGTGAATTTTTTAGAAGAAATATTATTTGATGATCGCAATTGTAATCAATTCAATGCTTGAAAATATTCTTTGTAAGTTTTGGATTGAAGAAATGTTTGATGATACTGTTGAAAATAAAAGCAAATAGAGAATTTAAAAGAATGAATCTATGTCTTTATTTTTGTAAATTATTAAATTGATTAATGGTTAAGATTTGTAATTTTCAAGACCAGGTCCTTCATGTTTCATTAATAAGAAACACAAAACACTCAGGGGCTGTACGCTTACAACGTAAACGTACAGCCTCTCAGTCTTCAACTGTAATAACCGAACATATTTTCAATTCAAATTTGCGCCATATTTGAGCCTTGTTTTTTTATTTAACCCTTTTTTTTGTTTTCCTAACAATTTTCTGTTTCTTAATTGATTTTTCACGTATTTTAGATTCTTTATGTTGTTTTCGTTTTTCAATTGGTTAATTGTTTACTAACGTAAAATGAAGAAAGAAAATTACAATTCTCATTAATCAGGTCAACATCTAATATTTATTTTATTTTAACTAAATTAAAAGAATATAATAAAGGAACTTTTTTGTTATGTTTTTCTTTCGCATCACACTTTTCATTTTTCAATCAATGTATAAAATAGATTCATTACCCAATATTATTTTAATTTCATCAAAATTTTAAAAGGAGTAATAAAAGAAGAGTAAGAATGTAATTAACGAAAGACATAATCGTCAAAAAATAATTTATAAAATTTATACTTTTAGAGGTAGTGCGCGCGCGCATACACCCACACACACGCATGCATATATATAAATATATTTTTAACAACTACATATTTTGTTTCCCAATATGTAAATATTGATTTAGATTAAATTTATAACATAATGTTTCTTAAACACAGTACAAAAAAACTAATTAGGGAAGGTAAAGTTGTTATTAAAATAACTGACGGAGGGTAAAACCCAAAATGATTACACAATTAGTAATTAACAATAGTATTTATGAAAGGGTAGGGTAATAATGAAGTAGTATTTATGAAAGGGTAGGGTAATAATTGAGTAGTAATTATTAAATGATAAGATTGTTATTAGAGTGATAAACGAAGGACAAAAATGGAATAAAAAGATTTACAAGATTCATATTTTTATAGGTAGTATATATATATATATATATATATATATATATATATAGAGAGAGAGAGGGGGGGGGGTCTATGTGTTTATGATCTCATGTACATAGACGTGCGCGCACGCGTGTGTTTGGAGAGAAAATGGGTCTGAAGAGATGCAGAGAAGACGTGTGCGTGTGTGTGAGAGCACGCATGTGTGCGTGTGTGTGTGGAGATGGGTTTGAAGAGATGCTAAAGAACAATTTTGTTTAATCTGTGTGCAAAATAAATGTGATCACTTTTTTTTAGGGAAAAGGGGTAACAAACTAGCATTTGACCTCTCTTTAAGAAATTTCTTTTTACCTTCTCTCTAAACATAGGCTTTGGCAATCGCCCATAGTCGTCGTTCACTATTGAGTGGTGGTGAGTGGGCGGCATATTCAATAAATGAGGAGTGACTTGAGCCCTCTCTTCTTTCTTCATTTCTCCCACCGTGCTGCTCTCCTCACTTAATGATGTAAATCCTTTATTTCACACGATTTAAGCCGGCTTTGAGTTGCCGGCCGAATTATTAATGACGATCAGCTGGATACCTTGTGGCGGGGTCTAGTCCTTTTATGGTCGGATTTCATAAACATGTTGACAATGTCGGTGCCCTCTATGTCGCCAACATCGGTGTAATTTTTCCGCCAAAATTATCACTTTGATCTTCTGTAATTTGTCGTTCCTTTATAGATCTAATGTCCATTGTTCATGTCAAATTGTTATTTCCTATTTTGACTTTTCGGAAATGACGTTGATTGTTGCAATATGTGGTGCGTTGAACCAGCTTCTCAGTCATGGTGGAAGTGGCATTTGTGTTTTTGGGTGGTGAAATTTGTATGTGATGGGCGTGGTTTGTGTTTGGCGAGGTGAGTGGATCTAAGATATATAAGAGAATGGTGTCAGTCGATGGTTGTTTTGAGCAGGTTTCTTGTAGGATTTGGCAATATCGAGTTTATTATTTGCTCAACGGGCTTTCTAGTTGTGGATCGATCTCCTGCCATGAAGTGTTTGTTATGATTCTATACAGGGTGACTTTTGTCCCTTACTAAATAATTGGGATCAGGATCACCTGCTGTAACCCATGGTTACAGCAGGGGTGCTGTGATCCCAAATGAGAGAGGGGGGAGAGAGAAGAGGGGGGAGAGAGAGAGAGAGTAACCATGGTTTACATCCCCCTCTCTCTTCCCTCTCTCTCTCTCTCTCTCTCTCTCTCTCTCTCTCTTCCCCCTCTCTCATTTGGGATTACAGCCGCCTGATGTAACCTGGGTTGCAGCAGGCAATCCTAATCCAAATAATTGGTTGTTCTCCGGTTAAGTAAGTACGGCAATGAATGGGAATGCCGTTGTGGGAGGGGACGTTGCTAGGTTCTTGGTACCCACCAATGATTAGGATTTTTTTGACTGGCTTATAAGGGGAGTCAATGTCAAATGTGGACGAAGACAGTAGCGCTTGAACTATTGGTTTTAAAGGGATTGTACTATTCCATTTTCAGTTAGAAAATAGACCCACCAAATTTCATTGGTGTTACTTCCTTATGCCTCTATTGTTGGATTTACCAAAGAACAACACCGGTGTTAATTTTGTGCACTTTAGTTTGCTCTTTTTATTCTAACCGTCTAAGTATTGACCGGTTGTTTATTGTTAAGTTAAAGAGTAAGGTATGCTCTAATTTGGTTTGATTGTAATCTGTCGTAGGCTTACAGGTATTTAGTAAGTACTGTTAGTATTGTGAAATCTAAACCAACCAATTTTCCTTCGATAGGTAACACATTTTTATTTTTGAAATGATAATCTCATATTATTTAAATAAAAAAAATAATCGTGATAACGTAAGCCCAGCTAACTTATGACATCCAATAACGGACAAGCTTTAAACTAGAGTGGGGCTAATTCATCGTGCACTTGGATCAGCTCTTCTAAAAAGAGGCACGCGTACTTAAAAAGTCCATGCCTGAAGAAGATCAATATATTTATTCTTTCTTCTTTTCATCTGTTAGTGGACCAATTGACTAGCCACAGTTTATAAACAAAAAATCTTCAAGCTCCACAATCTGGGTCCAAGTAACAGTTGCAAGGGTGGGGGCTTGGTCAAAGAGAGCGGACATATTTGTCTTGTTTGGGGTGGAACTTCAAACCTTCTGTGGTGACGATGACTCTCGGGAATCTATTTAAAAATTTTCCGATATAAGGAAGGTAGCGTTTGAAATAATTTTTATTTTTTATTTAGTTCTAAAATATCTAAAAGAAATATCAATATTTGACGGATAGTTTCAATTTTTTTTCCCTTCAGTTTTATAAGGAAGTTGTACACATAGGTCTTGACTCTTGTACATCCAACATTGGACTTTTCGTTGTTGCCTTTATCGATCTCTACAATCCAAACACTTGACCCGACCAACTTGTATTTGCAACAATAATTTGCGCGTGACACGGTTAATTCCCTGCACACTTGTATGTACCCTCACATTTCAGTATTATTATGAGTCTGAGTTCGGGAAAGAGTTTGGTGAACATTAAGAACCTGTTACGAAGTTGTACACAGGTCTTGACTCTTGTACATCCAACACTGGACTGTTCACTGCTGCCTTTCTTGATCTCTAGAATCCAAACACTCGAAGCCAACCAACTTGTATTGCAACAATAATCTCCATTCTGTTCCCTAGCTTCCTCCTTGTTGCGAGCAATATCTTATTGATTTTTGGAGAAAGAGCAAGAATTGAGTATATTGCTTATTATTTTCATATATCTCATGACTTAACTATAAGAATCACATTTTATGTCTTTCTTGGCGAAAATAAAATTAAGCAGAACAGGAAAAAACGACTTTTTAGAAGGCAAATGACTAAGCATATGTATTCATGAAAGGCTCAATCAATCTTTGATTTTCAACCATTACAAGTATGGACTGATAATGCAACCATCACTCGAGAACATTTATGCATAATAAGGAACAAAAGTTGTAAAAGAAACAACTTTTCGTAACTTTTATTGCTTTCTTTTTGTTTAGAAATTTTTTTTTCCTACACACCAAGAAGCAGACCTATCCTACTACCCCTCCACTTGGCACCGTCTTATTGGTCCAGCAAATCGGCCACCATGTTGATTGCACGTGAACTAGCTGGAGAGAGTTAACGGACTAGGACGGTTAAACGCAACCCTGAAATTTGGGTGGGACGGTAATCACGTCTCTCCCCCCCCCCCCTTCCCATCTTTTTCCTCCCCACTGCAAAAACTGCTCTCTTCCTTCCCATCTTCTTCGTCCTGCCGTCCACTCTCCACACTCCATATGTTATCTCTAATTTACTTTGAGACCATGAATCAATGCATATCAGCAAATTCACATGGACCTGGAAACATCTTGATCAAGACTAGTGGGAATTCACTCTCACATGATCTTGGTCTACCATGTCGTTCCATCAACTTCGCCATGATGATCACACAGCACAAGGAAATCTAGTTTCATATTTTATCCTGTTTTCAGTCTGGATTTTGAAAGAAGCTTATTCCATTGACCGGGTAGAAAGTCTGGGAGTTGAAAGCTTCAAAGAAATGATCTTCGGCAACGAGGATAGACGGGCCAACTACTGGTTATCAAAACACAAAAATAAGGCCTTGTTTGTTGATTCACTCGCTCGAGCATTGATCGAGAAGGGAAAGTCAGATTCTTTTCAACTTCTCTCCGGTATGTTCAAGAGCTTTGATGATACTAATTGTTGGAACCCAAAAATAAACATGATATATTTGCTAGTGAGCTCACATAAAAAAAATAACAATAAAGAAAATCATGTGCACATTTCCCTTCGTTAATTCTAAGGTTAAAAGTTACATTTACCTCATTGGTGTTCAATAACATGGCATTGTTCTTAGCAAACATAATACCACTAAGGCTTCAATGGATCCCTATTGGGCACCTTAGAGGCAAGTCTCTAATACTAAGTTGAGGCGAGAACTAAGTCGCTCTCTTTAAAATATTTCGTACTTCTACGGATATTTTCGGTGCAATAGGTTTCAGCACGTTACCTCCAGGATACAACATCTCAATTTAATATTGTTGTTGATTCTCTTAGTTTGCACCACCAGAGAAACCGAAACTTCACACGACATCCTTCTTGCCTAAAAGATACATTACCAGAAATCATAACCCATAACGAAAATACAAGTTCAACACATCTCTTAAGGGAGATAAAGGTGTTGCTTAAAATAATCCATTTTGTATGTGAACATAAGGTCCATAAAGGGTTTTTTTTTTTAGCAAAAGATATTATTAAGTTATATAACAGCAGTTTGAGCCACACATTGTGGAGTGGCTCTCCCACTAGCATCATTGTACAGGAGGGTGGACAAAAAACCAGCTCATGATTCAAGATACGAAATCCCTGTTGCTGATATTTCCTTGCCTGTTTTGACATTTAGTCCGCCCAAAAGTTCGTTTCCCGTAAAGCATGGGAAACCCGTACTTGCCACTCACGCTAGCTTGAGCAGCTCCCTGCAATCAAAAACCAGTGTCTCATGAATAGGTTCAGGATGTTGTTCTGTTAAAAAAAAGTGAACTATAATGTTATCATCTGTTTCAAGTAGGATTTGTTGCTGATTTGTGTCCCCCCGCCAAAGTGAGTCCATCGCGGATTGCAAGGTCCATAAAGGGTAATGGAAGCTAGAAGCTGCTTGGACCAAAAATACTGTATCTTGAGTCTTAAAGGCCACCGATATATATGGTGCAAGAATACAACCACCACTCTTTTATGATGATATAATACAGAGGTTATAAAAATCATTTATTTGTACAATAATATAAAATTGTCAAAGCACATCAATGTGGCTAATTGATCAAACATAAATATTGTAATCCCCACAATAATCATTTGAAAAAATAGCCCACATAAATATTGTAACTCCCAAAATAATACTTGTAAGAAAAACATAGCAATTTTTATTAAAATACTCTAGCAATCCCCCACTTATTCTAATAAAATTTTAAATATAAACAATGTACTGCATCTTGGGGCAAAGATGAATATTATGCATCATGAAAATGGCTCTGCCTTGAAACCTTCAATTAGCGTTTCAGCAATTCTCATACTAGAGCCAAAGTGGCTCAGCGTTGAATTAGGTCACTTGGCCAAACTTCAGTTGTCACACACACAATACTGACATGGGACTTAGTTCACGGGTTAGCACTATTAATGGCCATGCACTCTTATCTTGATTCTCATGAGACTCGTTAGGAAATGGCCCATGGTTCCCATTGTCGCGACCTCACGACTACTCTCACTTAGGTGAGTCCTCCAAGGGTATGTGTGACATATACCTCGCAAAAATATTCGCATCGGGCTCATTCAAGGAAAATTTCTTCCTGGACGTCACACTCTAAAGTAGCACAAGCATCACACGGAAGGGGAGGAGACACTTTTCTATTAACAAAAGTGCTACTTTTATCACGAGTCATGCTCAACAGGTTGTTCCTACCCATTGAACGTTCTTTATTGATTCTCTAATCACAAAGGATGGGTTACCTCTGTTGGTGACTCCCTATGAGCTCGAGCAAGCCGCTATGGTGAAATCGGTAGACACGCTGCTCTTAGGAAGCAATCCTAGAGCATCTCGGTTCGAGTCTGAGTAGCGGCAGACCAGGTCATCTTCTAAAAGAGATACAATAGGTCGTATAATTAATTCAATTCCCAATTTCTATTTCCTAATTAAGGGATTCCCCCCATCCGCCTCAGGTGAAAAAGGATCTAGCCTCTACGTTAGTCCGAGGCAAATTGCACAATTTTTATGAAGCCTCTACAATTTATTTTATTTTCATCGAGAAAGTATTACAAATCTGCAGAATTTTAAGGGCCCAATAGTGCACATCGAAGCAACATTATGGATCTCATCAAGTAAATCAAGTTTCAGAGGTAACATCCACTTCGCTTAGCATCAAAGATGATACTAGTCAGCAGCCTCACGACTAGGAATCAAACATTTGATTAGTAGTCTGCTACTAGGAACTAGTCTTCAACATATTGTGACCAGTAGTCTTTCACCTACTAGGAGCCACATTCTTCTTAACATTAATCATGCTTTGAATAACAAAATCTCACATCAATAGTAACTCTATAAAAATCCTCTATAAGTTCCAAGGAATTGAATTTCAATTCTCAAGCTTTGACAAAGTTAGATAAAACCCATTTGTAAACATAGTTTCAAGTTTGCGACAAATATTTGGTATCCAAGACTTAGGATATCGAAAATTTCAACTCACCTCATATTTTAGAAACTTAGATGCCATATAAGTACCACAACTATGAAAATATCAAATAATCAAGATAATCAGAAGTCAAAGACTTTGGTTATCATGATTTAACATCGTTACCGGAGTATAATTTCAATTGTTAGACTTTGACAATACTTTGCAATTTTTCCTTTTTTAAACTCAAGCACTCTATTTTTTTACTTTTCGTTAGATCAATATAAAAGTCAACTAATGTAATAATGGGGAACATTAAATACTCACTCGATCAGATATACTAAGATAATAATACCTCAAATTTAACCAAATAATACCACCAATCTGTTATATCAACTAACCATCAATTAAGGTATTACTCAGAGTATACAATCAGAATTGATAAACTAAATTTAAATATGATAATGAGCTACAAAAGTTCACCCATGCAGGGGTTCTAATGAGCAATATTAAACTTAATTCTTCTCGCTCAGCTCTAATCCATACTCAGACAACCTGATGCTGGTAATCACCTACAGAAAGGAAGTCAAACGAAAGTGAGCTTTTGAGAGTCCAATAAGGTTGATCAAAGATTAAAAACAAAATGATTCGAACAATTTTACATTTAAGTCAAATAACAACTTTTAAAAGGATTTTTAAATAAAACCACAACATTTCGATATAGATATAAGGAAGAGTATCAACTCTATCTCTCAAAGTTAACAAACATTTCAAAATATTTCATATGTAATAAAATAAAACATAAGACATTGAGCATGAGCAGTACAAATTAGCAAAGCCACCCGACAATGCTCAGATACGCTTTACAAATGCATATGTACACAAACTAGTCCATTTAGGTACTAGTTCAATCTAATTAACAGGTCATCCTTATAACACCAACAATACACAACATCCTTATAACTCCTCAGATTTACTAACTCGTGTCAATATTCAGAAAAGTTAAATTTTTAAGTAACCACTTTAACTATAATAAATTGCCTATTGTAACCCGCTTCAAAAAATTTCGCTAAAGGTTTGCAAAAAAATTCAGTCACACTAATCGTCACTAAAGATTTAAATCGATAACACTTATAATTGCTATCGTTAAATTATAACTTATGGTTTCTAAAATTGTTGCTACAGATCACAAAAATTATAATGCTTACTAAATCGTCGCCAAAGTCAAATTAATAATTAGTTGGATTTTTTTTTAACCATAAAATGAACTTTAGGTTTTGGGGTTGTTACAACTAAGAGGGTTTTATGACATGATACAAATTGCACTACTGTTCTTCCAAATAAACGTAGACTTTATAATGTGAGCAAAGCAATATTTTTTCTTTTTACTTTCATATTTTCAAAATAGAAAAACTTTTAAGAATCTTAAACAACTTATAGGAATAAATATTGCTCTATAAAATTCGACACAACCCTCTTTTCTTTTTTTGTTCCACGTTTTAAGCTTGATTATACATAACAACCATACATGCCTAGAGATCCAAGGTAGCAAAGCTAAGTGCAAGAAACATGAAGTATATGCATGAGATATATTACATAATCTCACTACGCGTACATGCACGCAACATGCTAAAATAGAAGTAAAAATTAAGAACATACTATAGATATATGTTCTTTATGTCGCTAATCTTCTTTGTATATACATGACCCAAGAAATTATAATTATCATTATATCATGCACCCCCACATTTCGCAGCCATGTATTTATCAAAGAATTTAACATTGAAATAAGGAGTTTCGTTTTACAAAAGCCGGTAATCCCGTGAAAATTTTTCCTCTCTTAAAAGAGAACTCCATAAACCGACTTTAGGTGGTTTACCAAACTATAACTCTATGTGTAAAATCTCAAAAATTCCTTTTCCTTTTTCAAACCAAAGCCATGTGTCAAAAATTAGAAAAGAATAAGTATAGGTATTTTCCAAGATATATACAACTACTTATAAACAAATATAATAATCTACAAGTAAAGGCATCAATGTTATTGTCACTAAATATTATGTTAGAAAAGGTCATAACATGGTATCACTATATCTAAACATTAAGTTTTTATTACTTTAGCATAAACCTTTTGAAAACTACTAAATTTATATCCACAACGTATCAAACTAATACTTTAAATTCCGAATCCAATTCGTACACACAAAAATATCTAGCAAAAATTCATTTTATTTTTCCTTTGCTTTTCTCCATTTGATATCCAAAAAACGGAGAATTAAATGAAAGTGGTAAATCAAGAAATATACGATGCAAGTAAGAGACGTAAGCTCATCATACTTAGAAAACGTTTACCCCTTCATCTAAAACATAATACTTTTTAAATAACGTTTTAGCATTATACATGACATTAGCAAACACCAAAGTTAAATTATTTTTTGATATATAACATATTTTATAAGTACAACTATCAAAACAAAAGCGGATTTAATGAAGCTTCATTCTTTTAAAAAATACTTTTACCAAAAGAAAAGTTTCGTTATGAATACGACCGTTATAAACTACTTTTAGGTGATCGTGAAAACTAAATTGTCACATAATTTTTAGAAATTAGAAAATTAGTTCATTAGCACAAAGATGAAGTCCTGGAAAATTGGCACAAATAAAGAAATATTTCATACAAAACTGAATAAATACAGACTGTCTCACAAAAGTGCCTTGATACGAGAAGTCAAATAAATTACCTTTTAACCATGATATCACGCTACCAAAATTAGTAACTCAAAAATCACTTGCATGTAATTAGTAAGAAACCCACACTATGTCACATAGTATCAATTCAAATAAATATATATAACTAGATAAAAGGGCCACAAACAACACAAGATCTATGCTAATACAACTTGCACAAGCACAAAGTAGTAGATAACCCCTACATCCTTAATTTTTCCTTTGCAATATGACGTGCATTTCATATTACTTAATTAAGTTGTGAAACTACCAACTCTCGATAATCTTACATCTTTGTTGGGATGCTACTCTCAATAAACGAAAGCTTTAGAACTATAATTAGTTTTCTTACCGGCATACCAAAATGATCCTAATAGTAAGCGAACACAATGGAACCTCATGTGCGGTGTACAACCCAATTTTCATTTCAAAGTTTTTTTTTCGCTTTAAAAGCACAATTTATAAGGTATGCAGATTTTCTTACTCATTTTGTTGTCATACCTATGCAGGTATCAAATGTGCAACATAACTAATTATAAGTTATAACTTACCTCAAGGTGATATGAAAATATCACAGCATCATACCAGTATTCACTTTATAGTCTTTGAAGATTTTCATGACCCACATAAGTGATCTTTTGCAGCTTGTGCCATCGTCTGAACTTTGCATCCAAGACTTCGATGCCTTGTACCACGACCCTCAACTCGTAAGAAAATTAAAGCATTAGAGGACTTTGTACTGTTTTTTGCATAAACTAATAACATTTTTTTTAATACGGTAGAATTAGACACGAGAGCTAGCTTTGTTCACAAAATATATAGTTTACTTAAAGGTAGAAAACTAGTTATATAAATCATTCAAGTGTAATATTATTTTTTTTTATTGTCAAGACAGTTAACAGAGGCGCAAAGTTGGCCAAACCTAGCCATAGGAGGCAAAACCTCGGTCCCTGTGAAACTGTGTAAGCAAGACCACAGTAAAGTTTGGCAAATGCCCAATAGTTGCCAATCTCTCGAACGTTGGATCTACGAAGACAAATGGCATGGACTTCCATCCACCAGACTTTCTCTTCCTTGTCTGCGGAGTTGCACCGGGAGAAAGCTCATCATGTTTCTCCTCAGAATCATCATAATCTGGCATCAACGAAGACGACAATGAGCTTGAGGAAGACATGGTTAAGCACTTAGTGCAGTAGGCAAGCCATGAAGAGGAGCTCAACTGCTGCTTCTTGTCCTCTAACACCATGTTTCCTCAGTGTAACTAACCCGCCACTTCACCAAACTTTAGCCAGCGGTTACTTCTCTAGAAGAATTATACCAGGTTATAAGTTCCAGATATAAAAACATTTCTTTTCCTCTTCAAATCAAAACCAATAACGTCTTTAGCTATTGAAAGATTTAGGGTTTGATTTGTATTTTCTACAACAAAAATATTAGCAGCACTAGTTGATTAAACATAAAAAAAAATTGAAAATTCGGTATGAAATCTAGATAAAATTGTGTACTCTAGAATAATAAAAGGATATAAAAATAGCTGATCCATGAGAGTCGCGACAAAGTTGCTATCTTAAAGACGTTATGGTCTCCCTACGTTGTATTGACGGCAGATAAAGTCTCCAAAATAAAATTCATTGACGCGGCTATGTGTCCTCCATGTGCACATCTACAAGAAGACGATTTTTATCAGTCCACGATAATGTTGCTCAGGTAAAAAATTATATATCTATACTATATATAAAGGAAAAACTTCTTTTGGTGTAACATGTCTTTGGTGTTACCAACTACCTATCTAGAGTGGTGACAAGTGACAATCCAATTTTTTTTTTAAAAAATGATACAAAGTACAAATCTTAAATGTTAAATAACTTCCTACAAAGACATGTTTAGTTTTCATAATTTAAACTTCATTAAAAACATATAGTTAAAATAAATTATGAAGCTCAAACTTGATATTACAAAAATATCTTATTGCTAACTTTATCTTTGCATGTATTTAGTTTTCACAATTTCAAAATTATTAAAAAAATGTAGTTAAAATTAAATCTAAGGTTCATATGATGATAATATTTTGCTAACTTATTTTGCCACACGCATCACTAACTTATTTTTCTGCAATTTAAGATTTATTTTATCGAATGTGACAATAAACATTTATACATGATGCTTGATAAAATTGATATTATCGACTCTTAATAGATATAAAAGAAAATAAATTGTGATAATATAGTAGAAAACACTAAGTTTGGAAGCATAGTAGCTTCAAGTATACTTCTATATCATACCCCTTAGCCTTATATACATGGTCAATCATTATATATTTATTGACCACATAAGTAAGCTTAGAAGCTTTGTAACTTGTGGAATAATCATAACCATTCTCAATAATGTCAAATAATAAAGTACTCCCTCCGTCCCACATAAATTGATCATATTTTTTTTTGGGTCATCCCATAAAAATTGATCACTTCCAAATTAAGAAAGATTTTGTAGGTATTTTTATATTTATCATTTTTATATTTTTTTTATTCTATTTATCTCTCCACATTTAACTTTCCACCAACTCATTTTTTCTCTCATATCCCATTATCTTACACTTTTTATTCTATTTCTCTCTCCATATTTAACACTCCTCTAACTCATTTTCTCTCTCCTGACCCACTTTCTTCCTCTCCTCTCTCTAAAGGATAAAATAAAAAATCTACAATATATGACATAAATCCTTAATATGTGTGCAAAAAATATATTTGTGTGTGTGTGTGTGTGTGTGTGTTTATCTATACTCTATATACTATCATAAAAGTATGAATATTGTAAATCATTTTTGGACGATTATGTCATCCGTCAATTACATTATTTCCCTTCTTTTATTACTCCGCTTTAAATTTTGATGAAATTTAAAAGAACATTGGGTAATGAATATATTCTATATATTGAAAAATGAAAAGTGTGATGAGAAAAAAAATAGAACAAAGAAATTCCTTTGTTATTCTCTTTTTAATTTGGTTAAAATGAAATAAACATTAGATATTGAACTGGTTAATGAGAACTGTAATTTTTTTCTTGCATTTTTAGGTTAGCAAACAATTAACCAATTGAAAATTTGAAAAACAAAATAAAGAAAGTGCAATACGTGAAAAATCAATTAAGAAACAAAAAATTGTTAGAAAAACAAAAACAGAAGAAAAAAAAAACGAAAAATGGTTAAATATGCATAAAAAACAAGGCTTAAGTATGATGTCAATTTGAACTGAAAATATGTTCGGTTATTGTAGTTGAAGACCGGGTGTTTTGCATTTTTTATTGATGAAATGTAAAGCACCTAGTCTTGAAAATTACAAATCTTAACTATAAACCAATTTAACATATTACAAAAATAAAGACGTAGAATCATTCTTTTAATTTCTCCATTTGCTTTTATTTCCAGCAGTACCATCAAATATTTTTTCAATTCAGAAGCCTATGAAAAATATTTCTAAACATTGAACTGATTACAAATGCGAACATCAAATATACATTTCTTCTAAAACAAAACACAGAAAAAATAAGAACATAATTGAATTATATTATTTTGATCCCAAAAAAGATAATAATATTACCTCAAACATTACTTTCGACCATATATGCGTGCAACGCACGTACTCTATATTAGTATCCATAACTTGCAATACAATTATAATGCTATAAGTTATATTTTATTTTATTAATATATTTCAACAAATCCTCCCTTCATGTTGTTTTTTGCACACTTATCCATATTCATTTTGATTGTACCTGCAAAAGGAAACTTCCAAGTTACTGTATGCAGGCTGCCATTAGTAAATAAATATTACGTTGCCGGCTTATTGGACATCCTGAAGTCGACTGAACCCTCCTTCCAATCCCGAGTGCGGCTTTAAGGATTATCTGATACAACATGTGGTCCTAATTAAAGCCTTGAACTCTATAACGGAGGAAAACATGGTCTTCCATTAAATTTTAGGCAACCTAAGTTTGACACCAAATAAACTAATAACCTACCGACGACAGCAGATACTTTTTCAAAGTTTGACTGGAACTCTCCGGCAGATTCTTAGAAAAGATTGATATAAAACAAGGGAAATTCTTTTGGCTGATACAATACTCCAAGTTTGAATACTCTGAATGCTCTGTACCAAAAAAAAAAATACTCTGAATGCTCTGCAATGATGACTTTACTTTTCTTTCCTCTTTAGTGAGCAGATGCAAGACGACTTCACTGTTAGCAATTTTATTGTACATTTGTTAATAAAAGTGAAATATAATGGCTAAAAATATACTGGCGAACTTTTTCAAAAATTTTAATACCGTCTTAGCTACCTCTTTGAGGAAAAAAAAACTAATTTCACAAGTGTCGCTTAAAACATTTGGAGTCAGATACGGCTGAATAGCCTATTGATTGTATTCTTTTTCATTCATTTAAAAAAATAGAAAAATGCATTTTCAAGAAAAAAATGTGATAATGTGTCTTGGATAAAAAAAAACCCAGAATGTGTGGGTGTCCCACATCGGTTATTCAAAGAAGATTGTGACTTGGACCTAAGTATATAAGTCTTGTCCCACATTGATTATTTAGAGAAAATCACTACTTATCTCTAAGTATATATATGTTGTCTTGTATTGTGTTTTAAGTACAAGAGAAAAGAGAGAAGAGTCTTTCTTTGAAAAGACAAGAGATAAGAGTCCTTATTTGGGTAGGAAAAGTCTTTCTCGAAAAGAGAGGAGTCATTCTTTGAGAGGGTTTGTTGAGAGAGACAAAGGTCTGTAATCTCCAATGAAAAACATAGTGAAATCGCTGCTACCACCGTGGAGTAGACTTTCGCCGAATCACGTAAATCTTGTGTCTCTATTTTCTGTTATTGTTTTCGATTCTCTTCTTTATTCATTAGTGCGAAATCTAGTATATTCCTTTATAAGTGGTATCAGAGCTGAGGTTCAGTGGTAGATTGAAAGCACCTTACAATGGCGCCAAATACTTCGACGAAGTATGATTTGAAAAAGTTTGATAGATCGAACGATTTCAGTTTATGAAGGATGAAGATGCGTGCTGTTTTAATTCAGTAAGGGTTGTTGAAAGCGTGAAGGGGAAACAAGGGCTTCCTGATACGATGTCTGATGATGAAAAAGAAAACATGTTGGAGAGAGCCCATATTGTCATGCTGCTGTGTTTAGCTGACAACGTGTTACGAAAGGTTTCTCAGGAAACGACTGCGGCTGGATTATGGCTGAAATTGGAGAGCTTATACACTACAAGGAATAAGGTCTTTAGCGACGGATTTTCCCGTCGCTAAAGGCCTATATTCCGTCGCTAAAAGTTTTAGCGACGGAATTACCGTCGCTAAAAGTCCCTCGTATAAAAGGCCGTTGCTAAAAGTTTTGCGACGGAATTATAAAATCCGTCGTCTAATATAGAACTTTTGGCGACGGATTTATTTCTGAATTAGCGACGGATTTAATTTATTTTCTTTTTTACGAAATTAGCGACGGGATAAAATGTTTAGCGACGGAATTAATCCGTCGCTAAAAGTTAGTCATTTTTTAATTTTTTTTTTTAATTTTTTAATGCCCAAACCTGTAATAAAAAATTCAAACCAATTGGGTCCCATCCTCCGTCAACAATCTCAATATATCAAATGCACGATTAACAATCTAAAATCATCGATTAACAAATCATCGATCAATAATCACAATTAACAACCTAAAATTATCAAACAAATAGTCAATGTTCACAACATTGTTCAAAATGTACATATCCGATGCGATTAATTTAAAATATTGTCTAATTACGCCTCAGAGTTCAACATTAGGGGAAAGGCTTTTCACAAGTGCTTTGATCAAACACGCTGACTTGAAAACGCATTTGCCCCATGTGTTGAAAGACTACAAAGTCTCCTAGATGGAGGTCATGTTGTTGCACGAATTCGTTCCAACCCTCTTCGAAGCAAAGAACCTCTTGGCCAACCTTCTTCTTCAATTTAACAAGCCATGACCCCTTGCGGCTGGTTAAAGTTGCTTCAAATCTCAATGTGGTAAGCAATCGCCAAAATGCTACTGGTATGGCCTAACATATTCATAATACAGTAAGACATGTAAGTTTTTAACCAAAGATAAAACTTTTAACACACACGAAAACATAGAGAAAGCGGGATGACATACAAGTTCTGTATGAAAACTAGGCATCATGACCTTGAAGAAGTGCCTGTTGACTGAAACGTCCCTGTTCACCGAAGCAGAAGCCATTTAACCTACTTTAACATGAAAAACCAATCGATGATTATTCAATCGACGAGCATCAATTTCATAGCTGAATTAAATCTATCAAATTATGTTAAAGTGATGCTAAAAAAACAGATCCACAGTGAGTTGTAGCTAAAATGACTACCACAAAAATCTCAACTACGCACATCATCATTTCACCACCCAAATAGCCACCTATGTCACGGAAAGTAAGAAGCAAAATGTTGTTGTGCGATAAAGTCCTGAGTAAGAGTATCAAGCTATGGCGCATGCTCCATATTACCGCTAATAAGATAGCTCCCGTAGTCTTATATAAGCTTGGTTTTGGGAATCCATCTCCTGTGCAGTTTTAGTGTCTATTCATATTGCTTCCAATCAAAGGCCACTATGCCCTTGGGAATAGTGTGTGTGTGTGTGTGTGAAACTATTCTCACCTTTTCCACCACCCTCTTTTCAAGGGGTTAGCTCCCAAAAATTCTGGTTAGACCAAATATAATCCGCTTTTTGCCTACAAGCATATGAATCCACTTCACTTGTAGCTTCAAACTTCGGTGGCAGCCTTTTGCAAATTTGCAAAGATTACAAGATGTGTGTTAGTCACATTGGCAGCTTTCAAATGTCGCTAAAATGCTTTTGTAGTCTTTTAATTTGTTCAATCCTTTGATATTCTTGCTGCTTGAAACTCATTACTCAAAAGAAAATCTTTAGTTGCAACCCAATAACGTAGGAAAAGCCTATAATTCATCCCCTCTCTCCTGTTTCCCTATAGCGATAAATGATGGTCGCTAAATATGCTTAGTAACTTCGAAATAGGGATACTAAAAAATTGCTGTTAAAATTTGTCTCTAATGATGTCTGCAACAAATGTCACTAGCAATATCTACTTATAACTAGTGGTCACTGAATAGGGATTTGTAGGCTATTTCTCTCACAGAGGTTGCACCCAAAATCTTCCTAGTAAAATTGACACTCTATCCCTCTCATTTTGAGTGTCTTGTTTGACTTTACATTTTGATTAAGGAAGCAAAAATTAAATACGTTAGCAAGTCATAAAACTTACACATTTTCTGCAAAGGTCCCCTACAAGCAAAAGTTTCAAGAAAACGCATTAGATGTGATCACCCTATTTTTTAGGGATAATACATAAGAAAATGTAATGCACTAGCTTGCTATATACTTTGGAACCGACTAAAGTCGAAAGCATGACACTCAAAATGAGACGGCGAGAGTACATCAGAAGATCTCAAACGCTCCTAGTCGTCGCTACTTGTTTTGTTCGTGTGTGTGTATGTGTGTGAAAGAAAGAGGGGAGGGGAGGGGAGGTGGGGCGGCTATGGGGGTTTGGTTGGTGGGAGGGATGGTGGGTGGGTAGGTGGGTGGGTGCACACAACACACTGCAAAGCTCGTGTTGGAGCTGCATGGGAATATGAAGGGTGTGGTCCAAAGTCCAAACTGCATATGAAACTACGATTACAACTAGTAGTAGTAGTAGTTTAATTGTTTTGAGATTCGAGCTGATGAATTGAAGAATGGAGGGGCCCCCAGTTTTATCTCCCTTTTTCTCTCTCTGCAAACGCAATGCAATGCCGTGCCTCGGCATATCAAAAGCATCATCCACAACATCCGCCATTGCTTCTGCTGCATCTCCCTCCACCATATGCGCTGAGGATCGATATGTGTCTCTCTCTTTTGTAACATTTTATTTATTTAACAGTATCCATTTGAGGAGGAGGATCTAATTAAATTGGCTTTCATGTTCAGCCTACGTCTTGCCATCTCTCAATCTTAACAAATAACCTTTGTTAAGAAGTAAACCAATGTACACTTCGATACCCCATGTGCATGCATCATGCAACGCACCATCCAACATCTACGTACACTTCTCTACGAATTGAAAGATATTTGCACCACAAACTGAAGTATGTCACACCTAATTACTACTACTACTACTACTATATTTGGATTAAGTCATAACCATGGAAAGGTGTTTGAAACTGATTGAGCATAGTTGTCCACATAAGTTAAGATGTAAGCACGTTAATTTAGGGCATGTAACCTAAATTGAAGACAAAATTAACAAAAAATTGAACCTAAATTGAAGACAAAATTAACAAAAAATTGAACCTAAATTGACATACAAATCTAAATAAACCAGGCATAATTTAGGGCATGTAACCTAAATTGAAGACAAAATAACAAAAAATTCAGATAATTTAGGGCAATTGACATACAAATCTCGAGGTGGGTACGACGGCGGCGGCGTTGGTGGTGCGGCGACAGTGGTGGGTTTCGTTGCGCGGCGACAGTGGAGGGCTTTGTGGCACGACCGGAGTGCAAGGCTTGGTGGCGCGGCGTCGGGTAGGGGACGGGAGTGTCGCCGGAGCTGGGTCGCCGTAGAGAAGGGTCGCCGGAGGTGAGAACGGCGGTGGGTGGGTGAGAGCAAGTATTCAGAGAGAGAACGGGGAGAGAGAAAGAAACCAGATGTGTTTTTAAATGGAGGATCTTTAGCGACGGAATAACACCGTCGCTAAAACTCCGTCGGTGAATGTATTATTATAAAGACTTTTTGCGACAGACTTTTTAGCGACGGTTTTATTCCGTCGTTTAAATAATTTTAAAAAAAAACTCAAAATTACTAATTTTATAAAAATATTTAGCGACGGTAGGTCCGTCGCTAAAAGTCCGCCGTTAAAACTCCGTTGCAAAATACTTTTACCGACGGTGTCTTCTGTCGGTAATAGTATTTTGCAACGGAGTTTTAACGACGGGATATTCCGTCGCTTAAAGATATGTTTAGCGACGGAATACCTTCCGTCGCTAAAACTCCGTCGCCAAATACCTATTTTCTTGTGGTGATACATGATGAAGTCTCTAACAAATCGCATGTATTTAAAGCAACGGCTGTATACTCTTCGAATGAAAGAAGGTACATCGATCAGTGATCATCTTGATGAATATAACAAGGTAATATTAGACCTATAAAATATTGATATCAAGATAGAAGATGAGGATAAAGCTTTACTGTTGCTGTGGTCTTTACCTCCGTCATATGAACATCTTGTTACTACCTTATTATATGGGAAGGACAATATCTCCATGGAGGAGGTTGAGGCTGTGATAAATTCTCAAGAATTAAGGAAGAAGGTTTCAAAAAATAGGGGAGAAGAACATGGTGACGGTCTGATGGCTAGAGGCCGAAGCACTAACCATGTTGGGTCTAGAAATAAAGGAAGATCGAGGTCTCAGTCAAATACCAGAAAATTGAAGTGCTATCATTGTCACAAGGAAGGGCATTACATAAAGGATTGTCTTGAGCGTAAAGGGAAGAAAAAAGGTAATTTCAAGACGGTTGATACTGGAGTAGCAGAAGATAATTCTGATGGTGCAGATGTTCTCTCAGTTACTATCAGTTCCTCAGATGGATGGTGGATTCTAGATACGGGTTGCTCCTATCATATATGTCCCAATAAGGATTAGTTTGCCATTTATCGCTCATTTGATGGTGGTAAAGTCCTTATGGGAAACGATGTCGCATGTAAGGTGGTTGGGATAGGTTCAATTCAGATTAGGATGCATGATGGTATCGTGAGAACTTTGACTGATGTTAGGCACGTTCCAATGCTGAGGAAAAAAATGATTTCTTTGGGTACGCTTGACTTCAGTGGTTGTAGCTATCGGGCTGCAAGTGGAGTTATGAGGATAATGAAGGGTGCTCTTATTGTGATGAAGGGGTTGAAACAAAATAGTCTTTATTTGTTATAGGGTAGCACAGTTACAGGAGCAACAGCAGCAACTTCATCTTCTGATATAAATTCTGACACTACCAAGCTTTGGCATATGCGTCTTGGGCATATGAGTGAGAGGGGTATGGATGTGCTAAGCAAACAAGGTTTGCTGGGAAGCAAGAAAACCAGAAAGCTGAATTTTTGTGAGCATTGTGTCTTCGGGAAGCAGTGCAAGGTGAAATTCAGTCGGGCTGTTCATACCACCAAAGGTACGGTGGATTATATCCATTCAGATTTTTTGGGTCCTTCCACGGTTCCTTCTAAGGGTGGTGGCAGATATATGTTGACCTTTATTGATGACTTCTCAAGAAAGGTACATCTTGAAAAAGAAGAATGATGTTTTTGTTCAGTGGAAGCAGTTTAAGATGATGATTGAAAAATAAACCGAAAATTAAATTAAATGCTTGAGGACTGACAATGGCATGGAATTCTGCTTGGATGAGTTTACTAAGTTCTGCAAGAATGAAGGCATAGTGAGGCATCACACTGTTAGAAAAATGCCACAGCAGAATGGGGTTGCAGAACGGATGAATAGGACTCTCCTTGAGAGGGCTCGAAGTATGCTTTCGAATGCCGAGTTATTGAAGGAATTTTGGGTAGAAGCTGTTAACACAGCTGCATATTTGGTAAATATGTCTCCATCGACTGCAATTGATTGCAAGACTCCTGAAGAAGTTTGGTCTGGTAAGCATGCTAATTATGAAAATTTGAGGATATTTGATTGTCCTACTTATGCTCATGTTAATGATAGTAAACTTGAGCCGAGAGTAAAGAAGTGCATTTTCTTAGGCTATGCAAATGGGGTAAAAGAGTACCGGTTGTGGTGTCCTGATTCTACGTCATCCAGGTTCCTAATTAGCATAAATGTGACCTTTGATGACTCTTCGATGCTTTCGAAGAAGAAGGAGTTGATTGATGCAGGAAAAGACCACGGTATCAGGAAGAAGGTGGAGCTAGAGGTTCGAGCTCCAGATTCTTTGCCTAAAATTCCTACAGATGAGGATGATGGTTCTTATTCTACCGAAGAGAATGAAGAACCTCAGGAACAACAGTATAACATTGCCAGAAACAGATCGAGAAGAGAAATTCGACATCTTCAGAAGTATGGATATGCGGATATGGTTGCTTATGCTCTTAGTGTGGCAGAAAGTATTGAAGTTGAAGAGCCTGTTACATACAAAGAGGCCATCAAGAGCACGGAATCAGCGGACATGATGACAAAGCATATTCCAGAGATCAAGTTTAAGCATTGCTTAGATTTGATCAGTATCAGCAGTATTTGAGGTGCAGCCCTAGGGGGCAGGTGTGGTAACAGCAGATGATATTTTTCAGATGGTTTGTGGCTTGTTTTATCCAAGTCAAGGTGGAGATTTGTGATAATGTGTCTTGGATAAAAAAAACCCAGAATGTGTGGGTGTCTCACATCGGTTATTCAAAGAAGATTGTGACTTGGACTTAAGTATATAATATAAGTCTTGTCCCACATTTGTTATTTAGAGAAAGTCACTACTTATCTCTAAGTATATATATGTTGTCTTGTATTGTGTTTTAAGTACAAGAGAAAAGAGTTCTTCTTTGAGTAGGAAGAGTCTTTCTTTGAAGAGACAAGATAGAAGAGTCATTCTTTGGATAGGAAAAGTCTTTCTTGAAAAGAGATGAGTCATTCTTTGAAAGGGTTTGTTGAGAGAGACAAATGTCTGTAATCTCCAGTAAAAAAACATAGTGAAATTGCTGCTACCACCGTGGAGTAGGCTTTCGCCGAACCACGTAAATCTTGTGTCTCTATTTTCTGTTATTGTTTTCGATTCTCTTCTTTATTGCTTGGTGCAGAATCTAGTATATTCCTTTACAAAAAATAACACGTATTCACTTGTTTGGATCATGGATCAAAGTTTCATTTAGATGGCAATTTCAGTAGTTTTATTATCAGCAACGTTTTGAAAAACTAAACTGCTTTTTCAAAATAGGATTTGAAATTGGTGGATCAAAAAGGTTATCAATGTATAACCTAGATACAACGGTCATAATCGTAAAATTTTCCATAATTTCCTACTTGACCAAAAAATATAGAAAGTGATATTTTCAAGCTCCACTTTTTACTATTTGAAAGTCACTTTTATCGTTAAAACAATAAGAAGTGTTGTTGTGTAGCTATTCTAGCAATAAAACTGGAGTTCAAATAGTTAAAGTGAATCTCAAATAGCAAGTCCCAAAAACAAAAACCAGTAAAACCTTCCGAGAAAGCTAGGTTAACTTTCTCAAAAGGTTCTTCTTTTTTCGTGCACACTGGTCGGCATCCCAAAGTTCATCAGATATCTTTTAACTATATGACTAATGCATGCAGTACTGAAAGTTGACATGCTAAAACTGAATAATAGCTATGCTTTTCCGGTTAGTGTATGTGCCATATATTGCATTTTTATGAAGGGAAAACGAAAAGAAATGTAAGCCTCAAGAAAAAGTTGTGCGATGAAATTTAGACCTTGCCTTTTTTTTTGGTACATCAGAAAATAAATACATGCAAACAGTTTAGTCCCTAATATGGGCAACACATGCTACATCAGCAGCTAACAAATGGATGACCACTTCTGGTGGTTGCATGAGGTACACAAAAGAATCCATTTGTTGTTCACCAATTTTTTATAGAAGATCTGCGCATTGGTTGCCCTCCCTATATATGTGGGTTATTGTAGACCCTGTGACATTCAAAAGGAATTTGGCGTCCTTGATAAGGTTGCTAAAAGGATGCAGGGTACTGTCGTTCTTGGTGATCAAATCCATTGCAGATTTAGAGTCTGTCTCCATCTTTAAGTTCTTGATCCCCCTGTTCTTGATCAAAAGTAGTCCTTTGACAATTCCAAGAAGTTAAGCTTCTAAGGCATTGGAGGTAGAATAATAGCCGAAGAAACCTTCCATCCAATCTCCTTGGCAGTTCCGTAGCAGTCCACCAAAGCCTCCATGTCCGTTTGCCTTAGCGCATCCATCTGTGTTCATCTTGCATGTACCTACAACAGGAAATTCCCAAGTTATTGTTTGAATTATGCGTGTTGGTGGCTCGGATAATTTTCCAAAAGCAATTTTGAGGTCGTCAGCAAGGCTGAGGCACATCTTCCAAGACACTTCCACAGGGACTATGAGTCCTTCTATACTCTCTTTGTTCCTAATTTTCCTAATTTTCCAAATTTGCCAAATGGTGGAGATAAAAACATGTTTCCACTGAAAGTTGGCAAAAGTCTCCTTCTCTCTGGCCTTAAGATTTTTGTAGAGCCATTCCTCCACACTCATGTCATCTTCTTCCTGAAGTTGCTGCCTGGAGAACATTTTCTCCCATAACTCCCGAGCTTTTGGACATTTCCTTATAATGTGTTCAGAATTTTCATTGAAATGCCCACATCTCACACAGCTAGAATCGTTGGTTATGTTTCTAGTTGCCCTAAGATTATTAAAGCATAACATGTCCTGTAACAACAACCAAAGAAACAACATAATTTTTTGAGGTATTTTGATTTTCCAAATTCAGTACCAATTGATTTCATTTCTATCAAGTTGTTGCATCTTCAATATCATGTTATATGCACTTAATATAGAAAATTGACCATTGGCATTCCCTCCCCAACAACAAATATCCTCACTCACATCTTCCTTAGGAAGATAAATTCTAACGATTTGATCATGAACTTCAGGATTAACTAAATTAGAGATCTTTCTACTATCCCACTCTCCCCTAGTTATGATGTCTTCAACCTTAAGTTGCTGCTCTTGCATCTCACTTTCATTG
Source organism: Escallonia rubra (assembly GCA_033065855.1). Lineage (NCBI taxonomy): Eukaryota > Viridiplantae > Streptophyta > Magnoliopsida > Escalloniales > Escalloniaceae > Escallonia > Escallonia rubra. The sequence continues at coordinate 165,703 of JAVXUO010001818.1, forward strand.
GCCAAAGGACCCTTGCCACAGCACCAATCATACCAAAAGTTCACCTTACTACCACTATTTATAGTCCACTTAAGACCTTTCTTAAGAATATGGAGGCTCTTTTGTATGCTTCTCCATATTTGGGATTTTCTATTAATTTGGTTCCAACATCTAGGATTTTCAGTTTTAGCATATTTATGTTTCAAAACTTTAACCCACAACAGGTCTTCATTCCTAACTAACTGCGAACCAAGCTTAGTAAGACAAGCAAGGTTATTGAATTTGGCCTTTCTAATTCCAAGTCCTCCATGTTTCTTAGGAGTGCACACAGTTTCCCAATTAACAAGATGTATCCTTTTCTTATCTTCAGTATCTCCCCACAAGAAAGACCTATTAAGTCTATCAAGTTTCTCAGTGACTTTAACAGGCAGGGCTTGGATTTGCATGATGTGCATAGGTATGGCAGAGGTGACAGATTGAATTAGAGTGGCTCTTCCAGCTAAGGATAGGAGTTTAGCTTTCCACCCCGCTAATCTCCTTTGAACTTTTTGCAGCACATGATCATACAAGTTCTGGGAAAGTCTTTTATGAACTAACGGGATACCAAGATACACACCAATGTTGTTGGTTAAAGGAATACCACATTCAAAGCTCAGTCTCTTAGCTCTGGACAAAGGAACATTCGGAGAAACAAATAGTTTAGATTTTTGAAGGTTGATTTTTTGTCCATCACAAAATTTGTTAAGCACTTCCATTATCTTTCTACATTCCTTTCCACCATCCTTGCTAAAAATAATTAAGTCATCGGCATAGAATAGGTGGGACAAAAAAGGGCCACCACTAGAAGCCTTAAGACCAATCAGGTTTTTGTCCCTGTTACAGTCATCAATCTTATTAGATAATCTCTCAATGCATAACACAAATATGTATGGGGATAAAGGATTTCCCTGCCTTATCACCCTCCCAGGGAATAAGGGATAAAGGATCTCCCTGCCCCCTTTTTAAGGTCCTCTAATAGTGGACGATAAAAAAAATTCTATTTTTTCTACTAGAGATGAGCGCCTTCTTGCAATTGGCAAGAGGGGCTATCAACTTTAGCCAAATTGATTTAATCCTACGTATTACTTTAATTAACGATACAACTAAAACAATAGCATCTGGTTAACTAACTTACAGCAAGTAAAACTACTCGTGAACCGTTGTGTTGGAAATAAAGGCAGTATGGAGAATCTGGAGTGAAGATGCCTGAGTCGAATGCGTTGCACTCTTTCCTTAAGACAGTATTTGCTCCCTTATAATCTGCTTAGGGTAGCAGCAAATCTGCCTCCCAAGATAAAACAGGCGAGACACTGTTGATCACAGCAGAATGCAATCAACAGACAGAAATTTGAGAGAGAGCAAGAGAGAAATTTGAAGTGTAGTTTATGATCTGACCATCAGCCTATTTATAGACACCAAAGGGTGCCTAGAACAGGTGCAAACAGTTGTGGCAGTTAAGTGACTCTGCAGATGTCACTTAACAGTCACAATCTGTAGACACAATATAGAGGTGCAACTTTTGAACTAAAAGGCACCAATTGCAGTTGCCATTTCGAATTAACTGTTTCAGTCTCACAAGCTGAATTTGTCGCAAAAGTTAAGGCTGGGCGAGGGGCGAGGGCTCCTAGCGACGATGCGCACGTGCGAAGTGCGCCTAAAAGCGCCTTTACGCCCCCGCCCCCGCCGGTGCCGGCGCGTGTGCGGTGCGGTGCACCGCACATGTGCAAGTGCATGGCCATGCATACCATGTGTTTCTAGAACAATATGGTATGTCACATGGCCATTTAAATACCCTTAACTTTTCCATTTCCCAAGCCATGTGGGAACCCACTTCATGATTAGTTTCAACCTTATTAAATGCCAATGTTTGAGAGTTAATATCTCTCAAACCAATCAATCAATTTGATTGATTCTTTTTGCAACTTATTCCTTGTAGTACAAACTTTAATAAGGTAATAATTTATTATTGGAAAATTTCCAACACGTTGTATCTATAAGAAACGATAAAATCAGGGATGATACTTTCTCTATTCTGAATTATTTGATCATGTTTAATTTGCATGCTTATTTAGGATATGAGTTATATTTTATGAGTTTTTCATTCTATTCTGAAAGAGAGAGAGAAAAAAAATGGCTTGATGGATGATTAAATATTGAGAGAAGATTAGAATAAAAAAGTGCATAACGGATAAGTAAGTAAAAATACTTACAGAATTTTTGTTAATTTAAAAAGCGATTAATTGTTTTGAGATAATAAAAAATATACATAATTAAATTATTTTCGACCAGACCAGGGAGTATTACCTTTTCCAGGGTTGGCCCGCATTTTCACCACTAGCTGTTCTATCCTGTCAAGCAATGATTTTTTCTCTTTCTTCATTTCGTCCAGCTCCTCTGTGGCCATTAGACGTTGTTTATTTAAGTACGGGATATTTGAAGGGTAATTCATACTCCTTCCATCTACGTATTGATTTTTTTATTTTTTTTTTGAGCTGTCCTATAAAAATCGATTACATTTTAAATTAAGAAAAAATTTGTAGATATTTTTACATATTTATCTTATTTATATTTATTTATTTTATTTTTCTCTTCATATTTAACTCTCCACCAACTAATTTTCTCTCTTCTACTCCACTTTTTTAAGCTTTTTACTCTATTTCTCGCTCCACATTTAATATTCTACTAATTCATTTTATCTCTTCTGATCCACATTATTTCTCTCATCTCTCTAAAGAATAGAACGAGAAAATATACGGTACAAAAAATATATAACATATAATTAATATCCTTAATATGCGGGAAAAATAATTGTCAAAAACATCATAACATATAAAAAAGTCATACACACGTCAACGTCAACGCAGACTCCATACACTTGTACTTAACGTCAACAATTATGTAAAAAACAAAAAAAAATACGTCAACAATTATGTCAGGGGTCTTAATAATATCAAACAAATCACAACGTCCAGAAGACTGAGACACATCGACAATGGAAGTCCCCAGTCAATGAGGCATCCCCTTAAAAGAGGTCGTGTAAGGACTTTACTCTGCTGAGCCTCCTTGAAAAGTCGACAAATGCAATTATAGGGATTTTCTGGTCGAGACGTCCGAAATTGCAGCTTGTCCTGAAAAGTCCAATGCTGTTTTCGATGTGTTGTGTTGGCTTGGTTATTTAAGTTATTTTGTTTTATGCCTTCTAACCCTCTTGAGAATTATGGCATAGCCCAAGTTTAACATTCTATCATTAATAAGTCGTTCATCAATAACGTATTCATGAACGCTTTTATATATTCATGTTCGACTTGTTTAGTAAACGAGATTAAAAAAGTGTTCATATTCTATTCATTTATTATGCAAACGTTTAAGAACGGATTTTTTACGAACGAACGTGAACATCTCGATTCATTTATAGTAGCACTTGTACAATCACGTTTCACTATTATGAGTAGGGGAAAAAGTTAAATTAACATTAAGAACCTGCTATTACGAAACTCTGCACAAATGATCTTTGACTCTTGTACATTCGACATTGAAATTTTCGTTGTTCTAGTTTTCTCCTTGTTACGAGCAATATCTTACTGATTTTAGGAGCAAGAGCAAGTATTAAGAGTAGATCGCTACTTATTATTTTCATATATATATATATATATATATATATATATATATATGATGACTTACCTATAGGAATAACACTTTACGTCTTTCTTGGCAAAAATAAAAATAAGCAGAGCAGGAAAAATGGCCTCTTAGCAGGCAAACGACTTAAAGATATGTATTCGTGAAAGGCTCAAACAATCTTTGATTACTGTTTCCAACTATTACAAGTATGGGCGGATGATGCAACCATCACCCCAGAACATTTATGCACAAAACAAAAGTCTTAGAAGATATATATATAGTTGAAGGAAAAAAGGAAAGAAACAACTTTTTGTAACTTTTATTGCTCTCTTTTTGTTTATTGCGTGGGTAAGGAGCCCTTGCTTTTGGTGAAGAAAACAGCTGACTGAATATTGTCAAAAGGCTTATACTTCAAGGGATGTTCTTCATCAATGAACTCCTCCGGAGGTTGAATCACCCCAGTCCCGTATGAAAATAATGCAACAGAGTATCGCGTTTTGTCCCCTTTCATGACCACCTGATGCACAGGAGCATGTACCCTTCCATTGCTCCATACCTACCCAATATTAAAGAGAATAACTATCAGAATAAAATTCATCAAACTAGGCAAGAAGTGAGGAAAAATCGATTACAGTAACCTAGACTTACTGTGAATGGATAACCAGCCATTACAATGAAGGAAGAATCGGTCGAGGGCGCTACGTCTATCCACTCCCCGTCTTTGGTTTTTATCTGTAGGCCGCTCACTTGATTCTGATGAAGTATGGTGGTGAAGCTCATATCAGCATGAGCACCACAACCAATATTTGTCTCGCTGCTCTGGGGATCCCTATATTTTATTACCCTAAGAATGTAAGTGCTCGCCTCGACGTGGGATTTGTGGTACTTCTCCACGCCAAAATTGTCAAATACCATTCTCGTCACCATTTGATCCAGCTCCGCGATTTGCTTCGAGTACGAATATATAGTTTCGCTGCACAATATAAACATGGAATTATTAGGTCAAGAGTTCTTTTGCGGTGGAAAATGTGTTTCCAACCACGATTATAAGGATATGCGTGCTATCCTCTAAAACTTCATTCATAACGTATAACACAATCATTACCGAAAGGTTTCGTTTCCCTCAGGCCACATGAGATCTGTGAAGCCTTTAGCTTCCTCGGGATTGCTTGGATCCCTTATGTTCACGCTCTCGCGGAGGGGTGCTTGGGCTGAAGGGCCAGTGTAGCCGTAGAAGGGCGTGTCGAAAGTATATCTACTTTTGTTCTCGGTGGGGAGGTCGAACAAGTCTTCCATAGCATGGCAGATTGAGCCGTGAAGCTTGGGAGAGACTTTGCCGTAGGCGGCTTCGAAGCAGCCGCAGTTTTCCAGTGCCTGCCGAACCTCGTTGGAGGTGGAGATCCAGTCACTTGTTCCCGGCGTCAGGTCCTTGCCGGAGAAATCAATGACGGGAACCTTGAAAGGAGTTTGGGTATTGTTAACCATATTTGCAGGGCAGAACAGGACAGAAGAATGGAGAGAGATGGTAGAACCGTATACTTTAATGCTGCTTAGCAAGTGAAGTTCGGTTGGTGTGCAATGGAAGTTATCACAAAGCCTATTTATAGTAGTGCGAGCCTTCCGCAACGAAGAGCGAAAAATTCTATTTATTTTTTTTCAAAAGTGGCGGGCTGGTCAAATGGTGCACGTGGTTTTGTTAGGAAACGAAGAATAAGCATAGTAATGAATGCTTAGAGATGCTGGATATTCTAAAATATTGAAGGCATAGAAACAATCAAAGCAAAGTTATACCAAATTGATGCTTTGGCTTAAGTAAGAAATGTTAATAGCTCTGTGTGTGGACTGTTTTTAATAACTCCGTTTTTAAGTTTTGATTTTTGTTTTAAGATCGAACTTTCAAACTTTATTAGAAGCAACAACAACAAAAAAGCATAATTTTAACAAAACCCCCATCACCACGCAGAGCACCACCACGACCACCAAACCTAACATCACATTGCCACCACGACCAGCCATCATCGTCCTCCCCCCTCCCCCCCCCCCCCCCCGGTCCCCACCATGACCGACACTAATTCCACTCGTTTGTCGCCGCTGCCGTCGCCAATTACACCTCCACAAATACTATCAATCTGCCGCCATCACCTCCACAAATACCACAACATCTTGACAACCATAACCACTGCCAACGTTCCACTAATGTCGCCAACACCATGACATGACACCGTCGGCCATGAATTGCAACCCCGACCACAGCCTCCAGAATGAATCGCCGACCGCACACACTCACGACCACCAACGGCCACCAATTGTCGATCCACGGCACCGCCTCCAACGATCTGCCAATGAATCGCCCACCCACGACGCCAACTTGCTGACATCACTTGCATCCCGCCACGCACCGCCACTGCGTGCGCCTCTCTTCCACACTAAGGGTCCATAATGTTAGATCTGATTGTGTAGTCCAAGTTGTCGTCGGTTGCGAAAAAGCCAAGTCGTAGGAAGCGACGATGAAGATCAAATCCTCGCCGCCGGCGGTGAATCAGTTTGTCGTGGTAATGGATGGCGGTGTTGTGAGTTTGACAGTTTAGGGTGATGGTGTTTTGAAGACATTAGGTGCAAAAAGAAATATTAGAAGAAAAAAATAAGAAAAGAAAAGAATAAAAAAAATACTCAAAACAAAAAACAAAAAACTTTCAATCAAACAATGTTCCCAACCTATCTTAGTTGCACCCAGGGGCCCACTAGGCGTCCCGCTTCGCGCGAACACGTCGACACATTCAACGGTCAATTTTTCAACGCATCGAACCGGTCAAAGTGCGCATGCCCAACTCACGTGCATTTTTTCGCTTCGCACCCCTCGTGCGCGACTTAATCGCCAATTATTTCATGTTAGCGTGACTCACGGTAACACGATCGTCACGCCGCGACCAAACGAACACATTTTCACTAAAATCATCAGCCAACGGCGCAACCGGAGCAACGGGGTCAAGGGGCAAAGGCCTTGGCCAACCCCATGAGGTCGGCCTCGGCTTCCCCCAAGCCTATGGGGTCGGCCTCGGCCCCCCATGGTTGTTCACTTCTCGCGCAAAGTCCTTCTCCCGCGTTGTTCACTTCGTACGCCTCGTGTGTGGTTTTGGCACCTTGTTCGTTACGTGGGTACGACTCACGACAACACGCTCGTCATAACATAACTTCTGGATTCATCATTACCCACCCGAAGTTCACCAAAAGGGGGAGTGGCCTTGGCCCCCCTCCGGGGGAGTTGGCCTTGGCCTTGGCCACCCCTTAGGGTTAGCCTCGACTTCCCCAGGGGGTCGGCCTCGGCCTCCCCAAGGGTGTGGCCTTGGCCTTCCCCCCAATTTTGGCCTTTGGCCTTCCCCCCACGCGCACTTATTTTCTCGAGTCTTTGCACCTTCGTGATGTTTATAGACGTTCGTACATCAACCTTGCGACATCCGTCGTCCGTCACTCGCACACCACTCTCGCAATGCCCGTCGCCTAAAGTCGCGTGCTACCACCGAATGACCCGTCGCCGACGACCGCGTATTATCATTCCTGACTTTGTCATTACTGAACATCGCGCTTATTATTTTGGTATAACATGCACACTTGACTCACGCCCCGTCTCCGGGACACCCGACGCTCGCCCGTGCGTCGTCTCCGCGACGTTCGTCGCAGCCCCCATGTGCCACTTTCATGATACGTGCCCCGGCACCAGGTATTGTCTCCGCAACGTTCATCATCGCGCCCGTGCGCCATTTCCATGATATGTGCCCTGGCACCAGGTATTATCTCCGCGACGTTCGTCGCAGCGCCCGTGCGCCACTTCCATGATACGTGCCCCGACACCAGATATTGTCTCCGCAACGTTCGTCACCATGCCCGTGCGCCATTTCCATGATACGTGCCCCGACACCAGGTATTGTCTCCGCAACAGTCGTCGTCGCGCCCGTTCGCCACTTTCATGATACGGACCCCGACACCAGGTATTGTCTCCGCAACGGTCGTCGCCACTTCCATGACATGCGCCCCCAGGCACCAGGTACTGTCTCGCAACGGTAAATGACACGCCCGTGCGCCACTTCCATGACATGCGCCCCCGGGCACCAGGTATTGTCTCGTGATGGTAATCGCCGTGCCCGTGCGCCACTTCCATGAAATGTGCCCCCGGACACCAGGTATTGTCTCGCGACGGTAGTCGCCGCGCCCATGCGCCACAACCAATGTCTCGTGCTGCAGACACCGCGCCCATGCGCCACAATCATGTTATAGGCCTTCGGGCATCACACTCATTCATCATACCATGTGCCCAAGCCATGGACGTGGAACATGCTTCGACCCACTCTCCGGAGTGTGCGGCATTCCAGGGGGCTCCGCTCGTAGTGCTCTGGCACAAGGACCCTTCGCAGCGGGATAGGCTCGTTACCACATAGCTATCGCCGTCTTTATTTATTATATGTGGAGCCTGATTTCAATCCAAAGACATTGTTACAATGAGGTAGTGACATGAAAGCAAGTTTTTGTGAGGTTGTCCCACATTGCTTATTGAAAGAAGGTCACAACTTAGCCCCAGTATATAAGTGTTTTGTCCCACGTTGGTTATTTAGAGAAAGATCACCTCTTAGCTCTAAATAAATATACATGGTCTTGTATTGTTTTGGGTCAAGAGAGAAAACCACAACATAAAATGGGGGTTAAGATTTTGGTTGTAACGCTGTTGAATAGTAAAATCGAAATCTGGTCATACTCTGAGGACGTAACCATATTGGTGAACCTCGTAATTCTTGTGTTGTGCGTTTGGTTTATTTTTTATTTAAATTTCTCGTTTCTTTTTCTTCAATATATTGTTTCGTAGTTGCAGCGTTTTGTAACAACTGGTACCAGAGCTTGGGTTCGAGTTTTATTCACGTAGGTTCTACGTTTGAGTGGGAGCAATGGCCGAAGAAGGTAAAGGAAAGATCGAGAAGTTTAATGGTATGAATTTCCAGTGGTGGAAGATGCAAGTTAAAAACTACTTGTATCAGAAGGATCTGTATCTACCGCTGGTGGGAGAGAAACCTGAAGCGATGAATGCAAGTGAGTGGGCGATTTTGGACATAAAAGCGCCGGATACAGTAAGACTTAGCCTAACCCCACAAGTAGCATTCAATATCTCCAAGGAAAAAACTACTACTGCTGTGATGAAAGCATTTGAGAAATTGTATGAAAAACCTTCTACTTCGAATAAGGTATTTCTCATGAAGAAACTGTTTAATATGAGAATGTCTTAAAATGGTTCTGTTGTTGATCATTTAAATGATTTTAACGGTGTTAAAAATTAATTGGAATCTGTCGACATTATTTTTTATGATGAAATTAGAGCTTTGTTGTTTCTGTGTTCACTGCCTGATAGTTGGAATAACTTGGTGACGACAGTGACTAATTCTACTATCTCTGGAACGCTAACACTTAATGATGTTGTGAGTTATGTGATGAATGATGAAATGCGGAGAAAGACAATTGGTGATGGTATATCATCTAGTACTGCTTTGTCCGTGGAATCCAGAGGTAGACAGAATAACAAGCAGAATAACAGGCTAGGGGAAGAAGTCCTACAATAGGAAGATCAAAATCAAGAGGCAAGTCGAAGTCCAAAGGAAGAACCATAGTATGCTGGAATTGTAATAAGGAAGGTCATAAGAAGAATGATTGTACAGAACCAAAGGAGAAAAAGGGAGCAGGGGGAAGACAAGGTGATGATGAAGGGGCAAACATGGTAAGTTCAAACGAACGGACATATGACGATTTATGTCTTTCTGCTACAGTGGATGATAATTCCAAAGTGTGGTATGTAGACTCAGGAGCCTCGATTCATTGTACACCTCATAGGGATTGTTTCAGTGATTATGTTCATGGTGATTATGGACATGTGACTGTCGGGAATGGATATCGGTGCAGCATTGTTGGAAAGAGAAAAGTCAAAATTAAACTGTCAAATGGAGGAACCCTAATTTTGAATGATGTTAGACATATTCCAGAACTGCAGAAGAACCTTATATCCGTCAGCTGGCTGGATCGTGAAGGCTATTTTGTGGCATTTGGTGAAAAACAGTGGAAGGTGACCAAAGGGTCGATGGTGGTAGCAAGAGGAGAAAGAGTAGGAACCCTATATACTCTTTCAGGTACCCATAACCACTATATCTCTTTGGCTTTTACAAAAAATCAGAGAACCACATTATGGCATCATAGGTTGGGACATTTGAGTGAGAGTGGTATGAAAATTCTGCACTCAAAGAATGCATTGCTAGGGATGAAGAACATTCAGTTGGATTTTTACGAGGGTTGTGTCTATGGAAAGCAAAAGCGGGTCAGTTTTCGGAAGGATGTTAAAGAGAGGAAGAATGAAAGACTGGAGTTAGTTCATACAGATGTTTGCAGACCTACTACAGTAAAATCTCTTGGAGGTAATTTCTACTTTGTTTCTTTTATAGATGATGCTAGTAGAAAGACCTGGATATATGCCATCAAACAGAAATCTGATGTTTATCACACTTTTAAGAAGTGGAAAGCTCTTGTTGAGAATGAAACAGGGAATAAGATAAAATGCCTAAAATTTGACAATGGGGGTGAGTATCGTGATGGAGGGTTTCAAGAATATTGTTCTAATAACGATATCAGGTTAATAAGAACTGTTAAGAGGACACCTCAAGAAAATGGCTTGGCATAGAAGATGAATCGAACCATCATGGAACGGGCAAGGTGCATGAGGATACATGCTGATTTACCTCTACAGTTCTGGGTAGTAGCTGTTGATACTGTTGTATATCTAATTAACAGAAGTCCGGTCAGTGCTTTAAATGGTGGTATTCCTGAAGAAGAATGGTCAGGTAAACCAGTAAATTATTCTTTTCTGAGAGATTTTGGATGTATTGCTTATGCTCATATTGATAAAGAGGAAAGAAAGAAAATTGACTCTAAATCTCATAAGTGTGTATTTATTGGATATGGAGGTGATGAATATGGTTATCGTTTGTGGGACTACGAACATAACAAAATCATCAGGAGTATGGATATCATATTCAATGAATCACGGTTGTATAAGCATAGGTTACAAGAACATGGAATCGAAAAAGAAGGCAAGGAATACATGGAACTTGATGAGCCAGAAGATGGATAGATACCCAGGATAGAAAGTCCAGAAGTCCTTGATGAGACAACTGATAGTGAAATTGAAGCTGATGATCAACAACAGGTGCCTGAAACTCTTAACCTCAGAAGAAGCAGTCGGGTAAGGAAAGCTCCTGACAGACTTTGTCTTCCACTCGATTATATTTTGTATACTGATTCTGGAGAGCCAGAATATTATCAAGAAGCGATACAGGATGAATCCAGGTTACAGTGGGAGTAAGCCATGAAAAATGAGATGGCTTCACTTGAGCAAAACCAAACTTGGGATTTGGTAAACCTCCCTGCAGGTAAAAGTGTTATGTACAATAAATGGGTATACATGATTAAAAATGAAGCTGGAGGAACAAAGAGATACACGGAAAGATTAGTTGTGAAAGGGTATCGACAGAGAAAAGGTATTGATTTCCAAGAAATCTTCTCTCCTGTTGTGAAGATGACTTCAATTTGTATGATATTAAGCATTGTAGCTATAGAGGACTTACATCTAGAGCAGCTGGATATTAAGACAGCATTTCTCCATGGGGATTTGGAGGAAGAAATCTACATGCATCAGCTAGAGGGCTTTGAAATCAAGGGTAAGGAGGGAATGGTTTGCAGGTTGAAGAGGAGCTTGTATGGCCTAAAGCAAGCTCCTAGACAATGGTATTTGAAGTTTGACAGTTTCATGAAGCAGACAAACTTCACTAGATGCGACTCTGATCACTGTGTTTATTTTCAGAAGTTTAATAGTGAGTACTTCATTGTTTTAACTCTGTATGTAGATGATATGCTTGTAGCAGGTTCAAGCATGGGAAGGATTAATGAACTCAAGAAAAAGTTGGCAAGTACTTTCTCTATGAAAGACTTGGGAGAGGCAAAACAACTTCTTGGCATGAGGATAATCAGGGACAGAAAACAGAAAAAAGTTATGGTTGTCACAGGAAGAGTACATTGAGAAGGTTTTGAGGAGATTTAACTTGCATGCCTCTAAACCTGTGACGACTCCTTTAGCAGCCCACTTCAAGCTTTCAAAGGATTTGAGTCCCAAGAACATGGATGATGAATAATACATGGCACATGTACCGTACACCTCTGGTGTGGGAAGTCTCATGTATGCCACGGTCAGTACAAGGCCGGATATTGCACATGCAGTTGGAGTTGTGAGCAGATTCATGACAAACCCAGGAAAGGAACATCGGCAAGCAGTGAAGTGGATTCTCAGGTATTTGAGAAGAACATCTAGGTTCTACTTATGTTTTGAGGGTAATAACATAGATGTGCGAGGCTATGTAGATGCAGACCATGGCGGTGATAGAGACAATAGGAGAAGCACCACGGGATATGTTTTTTCTATATGAGGGACTGCAGTAAACTGGATCTCTAAGTTACAGAAGATTGTTGCATTGTCTACAACAGAAGCAGAATATGTTACTGTGACAGAAGCAAGCAAGGAAATAATTTGGCTTCAGAGGTTGTTGACAGAGTTAGGATATGGGCAAGTGGATTGTAAGCTATGGACTGATAGTCAGAGTACAATACATCTTGCCAAGAACTCAACATTTCATTCGAGGACCAAGCATATTCAGTTGAGGTATCACTTTATACGGTCTCTGTTAGAGGATGGACAACTGAACTTCGAGAAGATTGAAGGCAACAAGAATCCCGCGGACATGTTAACGAAGGTGGTTCACAGGCAAAAGTTGAGCTTATGCTCAACTTTGATTAGTCTTCGTTGATGCTTCTTGGATGAGTATGACCAGCATTTGTGTGGAGTTTCAGCATTGGAGTTGTATCAGTCTCCAAGTGGGAGATTGTTGTATGTGGAGCCTGATTTCAATCCAAAGACATTGTTACAATGAGGTAGTGACCCGAAAGTAAGTTTTTGTGAGGTTGTCCAACATTACTTATTGAAAGAAGGTCACAACTTAGCCCAAGTATATAAGTGTCTTGTCCCATATTGGTTATTAAAGAAAGATCACCTCTTATCTCTAAATAAATATACATGGTCTTGTATTGTTTTGGGTTAAGAGAGAAAACCACAACATAAAGTGGGGGTTAAGATTTTGGTTGTAACGCTGCTGAATAGTGAAATCGAAATCTGGTCATACTCCGAGGACGTAGCCATATTGGTGAACCTCGTAATTCTTGTGTTGTGCGTTTGGTTTATTTTTTATTTAAATTTTTCGTTTCTTTTTCTTCAATATATTACTTCGTAGTTTCTGCGTTTTGTAACATTATTCTGGGGGGCTCCGCTCGTAGTGCTCCAGCACGAGGACCCTTCGCAGTAGGATAGGCTCGTTACCACAAAGCTATCCCTGTCTTCATTCCGGGGCGCTCCGCTCGTAGTGCTTCGGCACAAGCTCGTTACCACAAAGCTATCGTCGTCTGAGGTGACTTGCATGACACTAGGCACTGAGCTGCGACCATGTCCACTCACGTTACCGATGATCGTCGGCGCCCCCAGGACGATGACCCCTGGGTCACTCCGGGACGGGAGCAGGTCTTTGGAAGGCATCGCGCCTAATCCGCCTGGCAATTGGCTACATGGGCAACCGTCACCGCTGTCATGTTATCTACGCGTCTCTTGACGCACCTTGTGAGATTCAGTAAGGGCTTGGACCGGTGGCTGGGGCAACGGGCTTACTCTGATCATGTTGTCATGGTGTGTTCAGTCTTCTCAGACAGGTAGAGCGACGCTGCGTGGGGCAGGCAACGTAAATTTGGGAACCGGCAGTCCAACGGAGAACCGGTATTTTGGGACCCTCTGGTGACGTGTCACTCCTAAAGGACGACATGTGGCACTTTATGGCACAGGCACACTGTTTCCTATAAATAGTGAAGTTTATGACTTATTCGAGGACTTTGGCTCATTTCTCACAAAATCACTTTCTCACTCTAGAATTTGGGAGCTCTTGAATTCTAGAGAGAGAAATACAACTTGGACATAACTTTGGACCGTAACTTCAGACCGTAGCATTGGACCCCGACTCGGACCTTGACTTGGACTATCGACTGCCGGCCATGTTCGTCTGAGCCTTGCCTCCGCAGCACTGCCACTCCTCACGGCCTGTCTGGAAAGCGTTGCTCTCTGCCCTTACTCCGCCCTCACTGTCTCTCACTTTGCATACTTGGAAGCTGACTCGGACTGTAGCCTTTGTGGCACCTCCACGTAGGTACGAACCCAGTTTCCTTGGCATCAAACACTTGCCCTCTTTTTTGTAAAAACTAAAAACGAAACAGGTTTAAAAAAAAATTTTGGAAAGTTATCAAAAACCCAAGGGTTTCAAACACACCCATAATATATAAGAGTTATATTCTTAACATGTATGTCAAGTTAAAATAGAGCAATTAAATTAGGACGGAGGCAGTATTATGGAACAATAACTAGGGGGTCCAAAATTGTTTCATACACTATAACAAGTTAATGCGACTGTATCCCATGAATGTAGAAGATATTGGGTGGTCCAGAAGCAATGATCCCCACCATTTAGGACGACCGTTAAATGCAGAATAAAATAAATTTTCTATCTTTTTTAACTGTTCTTCCTATGACGATTAATATTCACTCAAGTTGAACGGACCTTTGTTACTTTTAGTTTCGTTCTTTAGCTTAACTTATAGTGCATGCATATGAATGTATTTTTGGTTTGTCAGACTTTGTTGTCTCAATGATCACTCGTAAAAGTTGACAAGCAAAGACATATATTTCTTAGTGAATACATACTATGCCGCCGGCGTACTATAAGGAAAAGGACAACAAACCAAACCAACGTTCTTACTGGATATCCTGAAGTCGACTGAACCCTCCTTCCAGTTCAGGGTCCTAATTAAAAATTTGAAGTCTAACACAGAGGAAGACATGGCCTTCCGCTACATTTTAGCTAGGCAATCTGAATCAGATTTTAACACCAAATTAATTAATTTTAAACTGGTGACAGCCAGGGGCGGACCTATGTTGTGGCAAGGGGGGCTGAAGCACCCCTCACTTCTGGGGAAAAAAATTGGTTTTCGGGAATTGCATCACCCCGTTCCCGAGACGTCGTTCCCCCATCCCCGATACCCCGTTCCCTGAGACCACAACTCGGCGCTCTCTCTCTCTCTCTCATCGGTGGACAGTGGACGTAACGACCGGCGATTAGATCTGGCATATTGCCGGCGACGCCACGCGACTGAACGGTCTGAACCCACCTTGTAGATCTCCGACCGATGACTAGATCTTGAAGCAACGGCACTCCACCGGCGACCAGATCTTCGAGTCTTTGTTCGGCGTCAAACCATGTGACAAGTCACCAGATCTTCTTGACGGAGTGCCACTGCTTGACGTCGTCCGACTACGCGACCAGATCTGCTTGACGGAGTGCCTCACCCAGTCACCCTGCCGGCTGCCGCGAGCTGCTGCACGGACGATTGCTGGGATTTGTTTGTTGTATGTTACTTCATCCCAATTCGTGGTAGAGCTGCATCCAGCTGTGGTGAATTTGTCTGTTGTCTGTTGAGTGTTGTCTACTTGAGACTTGAGTGCTTGACTGAGTTAGAGTTGTCAAAGGGCCGGGCTTGGGCCGGCCCAGCCCAAGCCCATCGGGCCTGCTACGGGGCCGGGCCAGTGGGGCTGCCAACCGGACCGGGCCTGCCGAAGGCAAACCTAGGCCCTGGCCCTAGGCCCAATATCTAGGGCCGGGTTTTTTTTTTCTTTCTTGTTATTCAATTTTAAATTTCATCTCTAGGCAATATTCACAATTTAACGAACCTAATCTTTATCCTTTTATTTCATTATAAGTAATATACATATATATGTATGTATGTATATACATATTTATTTGTTAGCCATTATATTTTTTATTATATGTTAAACATTTTCATACTCTTCTTGGTGAGCTTTATTAATAAAATCTTAACACATAACAATTTATATAGAAAAATAATAAATGTGTTCATAGGCCCTCCTCCTTTTATCCGGGCTTGGGACCTGCTGCTTGTAAACAAACAGGCGAAGTTACCTATTTTTTTATATATACGAAAAAATATATATCTTGCTTGTAAAAATTTATTTTATATATATGGAAAAAAAAGTATATTTTGTGAAAAAATTTATTCTTAAAACTCTAACAATCAAAATAATAATGCATGTCTATCCAAAATATCAGTAATCAAAGATCAAGAAATCTACAACGTCAACCAAAAGGATCAAAAGAGGAAAATAAAAACAAATTACCTAATCATCCGGAAGTACTTCAATATCCGAGTCACTGCTCTTCCTATCATCAATCGGTTTATCTTGCTCGCGGTATTTCGCATCAAGATAATCCTTCCAACATACACATAGCTCGAGCGACTCGGGGTTAAGACGACTCCTCCTGTCATCCAAAACCCTCCCGCTTGCTGAAAATGCCGACTCTGAAGCAACCGTGGAGGCTTGCACTGGCAGTACATCCCGTGCAATTTGGGATAAAGTTTTATACATGTTTTGATTTTATTTCCAAAAATTTAACAAATTAAAATTAACCTGTTCTTGCCTTGATAAATCAAAATAATGATCAGTATTTGCAAATACACCAATCTCATTAAAAGAGGAAAAAGTATACGAACCTCCCGAATTAGAAATACCTTCACTTGGTAGTTGTCTTGCTACTAGATGTTCAAAGCCTTGAAGGTATGGCGCATAATACCTCTCAGTAGTGGATGATGATGTAGCTCACCCGCGCATGTCAGCAGAATTACGATAGAGGTTGAACAAGTCCTCAAACCTCTTGCTCACTTTTGCTGTGAGCAAGGTTGTGTCCTCTGCTGTGTAGCACATTAATTTCGATATCTCTTGTATCGAGGCGTTCACGCCATGCAACTTTAACCTAGGATCTAAACAAGTAGCCACAGTAAAAATAGCAGGCAGTTTACTCCAATATTTATTAAATTTTTGATCCATCACTTTTACTATTTCCCTAAAGGGTCCTATATATCTCCATTTTGTTAACATTGTAGCCATCTTCAGAATTTCTATTACAGCGAGAGGAGAGGTGGGATAGTATGTACCAGACAATAAATTGGTAGACGTGTAGAATACCTCCAAAAATTCAGCTAGGTATGTGGCCATCTGTCATTCCTCTTGAGTTGGCAAGCCGGCTGGGAACTGGGTTAGTAGAAAATGCGTATAGACTTCTCGGTATGCCAGAATGTGTAAAAGCATGTGGTATGTAGAGTTCCACCTGTGGACCACATCTGTAACTGCTCTCCTGCGAGGCATATTATATTGAACACACAACGTTTTAAATTGTTATGTTCTCGGACTCGAGCTATTAACATACGCTGTCATACCCCTCATTTTGAGAAGAATATCTCCTGCAGCAGCTAAACCATCTTGAACAATTAAATTAATAATGTGACAAACACAGCGAACATGAAATAATTTACCATTAAGTACAGGTTGAAGCGTCTCCTTTAAAGCTGCAACAGCAACTTTATTATTAGAAGCATTATCAAAACTAACACTCATAATATTATCCTTAATTTTAAATGTGGTGCATGCTTTTAATATAAGAATAGCAATGTTCATTCCATCGTGCGGATAAGGGAAGTGCTCGAAAGCGATGATTCTCTTGTGCATAACCCAATCTGCATCAATCCAATGAGCGGTCACACAAGAATAACTAACAAAAGTATAAGGAGATTGCCAAATATCAGAAGTAAGACTAACTTTACCGTCAAATTTATCGAAATAATCGATAAGGCGTGCTTTAGCAGCATTGTACTGTCGGAGTGCATCGGATCTAGTTGTGTTTCTATGAACCTTTTTGTACAAAGGTTGAACGTATGTGTTCATATATCTAGAGTGCTTAGGATTATCGGCAAAAGAAAAGGCTTGTTCATCATGAATAACAAATTCAGCGAGACCGTCTCTTTGCTCTCGCTGATTATAAACAAATAACTTACCGTCAAAAGATAACTGCGTTTGGGTAGGTTCGACGTGGCCTTGTCGAGGTGCACACTAAGGGTAATGCCTGTTAAGATGTCCATTACCACTACCAGACGAAAATAATTTAAGACAGTACTTACATCGAGCTTTTCGGATGCCGTCCACCGTAACTACGTCGAAATGATTCCAACACTCGGCTTTCTTTTTTTCCCCTTTTGGACTTCTGGCACGTTACCGGAGGCATTGCTCGGCCCTTCTTCATCATGACCAGGCATAGGGTTGAGATTATGCCACGGAGTAGTAGCTTCGCCAACCGAGCTGCGTCCTTGACTATAATGCGGGGGGTCTTCATCAGGCGTGTATTCAAAATCTGGAATGTTTTGATTGAACTCCCAATTGGCTTGGGTATCTATCATACAGCCTGTACTCATTCGTCCAGGAACGAATGGTTGTGTTGGTGCTTGGATTGGTGTTTGTGATGGCCGTGGCGCTGGCGCTTGTGCTGGTGGTGGTGCTTGCGATGATGATGATGTTTTTCGTGATGACGATGAGAGTAGTAATAAGAAATAACAATTAAAAGAATGAACGAGTAACAAATATTAGAGAGTTAGTAATTAAAAAGAATTTAGCAAGACTAGTAATTAATAAACAAGAGTACTAATTAGTAAATACTAGTAGTAATTAGCAAGAGTAGTAATTAGAGAGGAAAATAGTAGCAAAGCTTGTAGAAATATAGAATGTTTAGGTAAGAGAGAGTAAGAAGATTGGTGTGAAAAATTAGAGAGAAATGGTGTGAATTTATAGATTTTAGAAACTTCACAAAAGACCAAAATACCCCTACAAACTATCCGTTTATAGTTGTTGGGGAGGGTAAGAGTGTAAAGGAGTTGAAAAATATAGGTTAGACTAAAATACCCCCCAAACTAGCTGTTATATTGCTGTTGGGGGGGTAAAAGTGGAATTTTGGAAAAGGGGTGGAAGAAAGGGGGGAAAAGCAAAAAATTCAAACAAGTGGTGGGGCCAAAACCGGGCCGCAGAACCGGGCCAGAACCGGGCCAGGCCGGGCTTTTTCGCAGAATCTGAAGGCCTGGTCCAGGCCCAGGCCCCAAGCCCGCTTGTGCTGGGCCGCTACTGTTCATGGACGGGGCCGGGCCAGCCCGGGCCAGAACCGGGCCGGGTCGGGCCAGCCCGCGGGCCGCCCGGCCCGTTTGACAACTCTAGACGGAGTGGTCCACTGTTTTGGTAAATTATCGTTAATTTATTATTATTATTTATTTTATATTTGTATGTCGATACTTATGCTACAGACTTGAGTTATTTTACATGTATATAGATGTCAATACAAATATATTTGTACATTAAAAGTATCATAAACCTAGAGTTTAATTCTAAAATTTTGAGTATCGAAACATTGGTATAGTTTAATTTCAGTGATTATATAGAGATTTAGTAAAGTTCTTAAATTGCGTTTAATTCAGTGATTATATAGTGATTTAAAAAAATCTCTATATAATATTATTTTATTATAATTTTTTTTTTTTTTTTTGACTGGAACTTCCCGGCAGAATCATAGAAAAAAATAATATAAAACAAGTAGAAGGAAAATTCTTTTGAAGTCTCATGTTTGAATAGTCTTGCTGCTCTCCAAAGATGACTCGACTTTTCTTTTCTCTTCACTGAGCGGATGAAAATGACTTCAGTGCAAGCAATTTTTTTATTGTACTTTTGTTATTAAAAGTGAAAACTTATGGCTAAATATGTATTGGTGGAACTTTTTGGACAATCTTGGTACTGCCGTAGCTACGTTTTTTAGGGAAAAAAAATCAATTTCACAAGCGTCCCGTAAGACATTTGGAGTCAGCTGCCTCTGAATAGCCTATTGGTTGTATTCTTTTTTATTTATTTAAAAAGATAGAAAATTGCATTTTCCGGAAACAAGAAAACATGCATTCACTTGTTTACATCATGGATCAAAGTTTTATTTGGATGGCATGTTTCAGTTGGCATATACTCATAAATGTTCAGAAAAAATAAACTGCTTTTCCAAAAATAGGATATGAAAATAGTGAATAAGCACAATGTTGCCAAAAATACGAAAATAAAACATCAAAATGGCTATCAATATATAACCTAGTTACAACGGTCATAACTGTAAATTTTCCACCATTTCCAACTTGACCCAAAAATATGGAAAGCAATATTTTAAAGCTCCACTTTTATTATTTGAATTTCACTTTTGTTGTTAAAGTCACAAGAAATGTTACTATATAGTTAATCTAGCAATAAATCTGGAGCTCAAATAATTAAAGTGAAGCTCGAGGTCAAGTCCCAAAACCGGTAAAACCTTCCAATAAATTGAGGTTAACTTTCCTGCAAAAGTTTCTCTTTTTTCGTGCATACTGCTCCGCATTCCAAAGTTAATTATCCGATACATATATTTACCGATATGTCTAATGCACGCAGTACTTAAAGTTGACAGGCTAAAACTGAAGAATAGCCGTGCTTTCCGGTTAGTATGTACCACCATATATTGCATATGAAGGGAAAATGAAAACAAAGATAACCACATTTCTCTTTGTGCTTTGTGCGATGAAATTTCGGCCTTTAGTTCCAGCCGTAGGGTAGTATCATTTACTACCAAGTGCGTAGGTCAGCTGGTACTGGGCTGTCCTAACTTAACCAGAGGTCTCGGTTTCGAGCCCTTGTGTTAAAATTTGGTAGGAGAGTTTTGCCGCCCATGTGGTTTACCCGGCTCGAAAAGTGTGACAAACCTTATCACCATTTTTTGAACAAAAAAAAAAAGTAGTATCCTTTTATAGTGCACGGATAAATAAGATTCCAATTTTTGTACTAGAGATGAGCGCCTTCTTGCAATAGACAAAAGGAGTTATCAACTTCAGCCAAATTATTATAGTCCTGCCTATTACTTTAATTGAAGATACAATTGAATTAATAGCATCTGGTTAACTAACTTGCAACAAGTAAAACTGATCATGAACTGTTGCATTAGTCAGATAAAATCGATAAAGTTAGGATTAATACTCCCTCCATTTCAAATTATTTAATCATATTTGACTTCTACGCTTATATAGGATTTGAGTTATTTTTATGTGTTTTTCATTCTACCGAGAGAGAGAGAGAGAGAGAGAGAGAGAGAGAGAGGGGGGGGGGGGAGAAAGTGGACCAGGAAAGAGAAAATAGGTTGGTGGAAAATTAAATGTATAGAGTGATAAAAATTCATCAAACTGGGTAGGAAGTAAGGAAAACTCGATTATAGTAACCTAGACTTACTGTGAATGGATAACCAGCCATTACAAAGGAGGAACAATCGGTCGAGGGCGCTACGTCTATCCACTCCCCGTCTTTGGTTTTGATATGTAGGCCGCTCACTTGATTCTGGAGAAGTATGGTGGTGAAGCTCATGTCAGCATGTGCACCACAACCACTATTAGTCTCGTTGCTCTAGGGATCCCTATATTTTATGACCCTAGGTATCTTAGGGCTTGCCTCGACATGGGATTTGTAGTGCTTCTCCATGCCAAAATTGTCAAATGCCATTCTCCTCACAATTTGATTTAGCTCCGCGATTTGCTTCAAGTACGAATATATAGTTTCGCTGCACAATATAAACATAAAATTATTAGGTCAAGAATTTGATTGTGGTGCAACATGCACGTGTTACCAACCATGATTATAAGGATATGTTATCTTCGGTCTTCTTCATTGGATAAGAACAATAAAGTGACTTTTGTACCTCTTTTTGCTAAATGTACGCCCTTTTACCACTAAAAGTGAAAAATTGTTGCTTGTACATGTATTAGCAACTAATAAGTCGGAAGAGTTAATTTAATTAGGTGCACAATAACTTAGGTTAAAAGTTTATTCATGACGTATATTACCGAAAGGTTTCGTTTCCCTCGGGCCACATGAGATCTGTGAAGCCTTGAAGTACCATAATCAAACGCATTATGTTGCATCAAACACCACCATAATCGTCTTGGAAATGAGGGAATGACTATTCTGTGTAAAACTAAACTCGCAAGTTATATGTCTTGACGTTATTCATTTAAGATTGTCAAACGTCCACATACATATAATACATATAAAGTGAGTTGATATATATGATATAAAATAAGCAGTTTTTCAACTATAAACAATTAAACATATTAAAAAAATACCTATTATTTCTTGTACATTTTTATGTATCTTCATATCTCGTACGACAAAGTGGATACTTGTGTGATGTTGTTCTGCAAGCAGTGGCGGAGCCAGGATTTCACCCCAGGAGATGCTAAAAATATAACGAAATCAATAAATTTTTTAATAAGTAAAATAGCACAAAAGAAAAAGTGCATTTCTCAATAATACACAAAAAAACATGAATTAGACAAACGAATGTCCATGTCCAGTCCACTGTATCTTTATAGTTCATAGAGTTGGATTTTGACAAACGAATTAGGATGTTTCAGCCCATTCAATCACTTTTAGCAATGAATTAGATGATTTTTGGTACTTCAATATTTTGTTGTTAGGATTACCAACAAGTATATTCGTGGCCTAATTTGTCCTTCAATTTGCAAAACAAACTTTGTTACTAAAAGAATCTGAGGGGACTTAGTTACAAAGAAATCATATTCTAAAAGAACTTTGTTACAAATAAAGAGAGTAAATACAGTACATAACTTCTCATATACATGCCATAAGCATTAGCTCAAAGAACATGGTCAGGTAAAGACACAAAAAAAACAAGGCAAAGAATCAGGGGTGGAGCTATCGAAGGTGGGATTTGAAGAAATACCTGATACAGACACAGTGATACTCCTTGTCGCCGGCGGTGAATTCTTGGCCGCGCCGGTGGAGTGAAGAGTGAAGATTGTTCGTCAATCGTCGCGACACCGGTTGACTTGAGGTGAGGTCATCGCCGTCGGCGAGTAGATCTAGACACCGATTGACTTGAGGTGAGGTCGTCGCCGTCGGCACGTAGATCTAGAATTCTAGCTCTAGATCTAGACAGTCCAGATCGTGGCTCGTGTAGACGTATAGTGGGCTCGTGTCGTGGCCGCCATCGCGGATCTGCAATTTGCCGGAGTGAGGCGCCTGTGGCCGTGACGGTGGGACTTAGGAGGCGGTGAGAACTGAGAGAGACAGTGAGGTCATGAAAGTCGAAACAGAGAGCCAGAGGAGAAGAGAGAGAGAGAGCTGCGACTGAAAATGAAATAAACTATATATATATATATATATATATATATTTCCCCCAAAATTTTGAAGGGGTACATAAGCCCCCCCCCCCCCCCCCCCCAACAGTAGCTCCGCCCCTGTCTGCTCATTCAACAGCAATAGGATGACTGTTAGTAACATAAAAAATAAAAACTCTAGAGCAACCAAGTTATAGGCTAGAGCAACTGCTTGGCCGCATCGTGCACGGACCAGAACTTCTGAGGACAGTAACAGGGTCATACTCCAGAGAAGTCATGTGTCAAAATTGACTATTTATATCGCTAATAGAAAAATAAAGATTAGAACTTACCAATAATTCCAGAGTTTAGGGTTCATCACATGGAAATTACCCATATCTTTTTGAGTGCCAACAACTATGAAAGAGACGGAAAATTTCGTGGCACCGATGTTAGGCAGATTTAACGCTTGATTTTTGAATGAAAGACATAATGAGACGCAATTTACCGAGGCAGAAAGAGTCGTGTTTTCTCCCAATATGCGTCGAATATAAATAGTTGGATGTGCACTTTTGGGGCTAAAGACCCAGCCAAGCGCGAGAGGTGCAATGTACTTATCCATAAAACTTAGGAATCCTTGTGGACATTTATGGAAAGAAAATGTCCAGAAACACTTTGTTCTTTTAAGATAGAGAGATAATTGTCAAAATAAAGTCTTACTAGATTAGTCTCTACTGATTAGGTAGATTTAGAATGTCTAAAAGTAATTTATAAATTGTACAAGACTTAATAATCTAAAATAAGGACTTGGTTCTTTTAAGATAGAGAGATAATTGTCCAACTAAAGTATTACTAGATTAGTCTATTAATTAGGTAGAGTTTTAGAATGTTTAAAAGTAATTTTTAATTATAGAATACTTACTAATCTAAAATAAGGTTTCCGTCCAAGATGGCATTAGAGACCTTTGATGAGACTTTTATGTACAATGTTTACAATTCTATTTTATTGGAAACATAATGTAACGATGTGTTAAGTAAATAAGCTACTATATCATATTTGTATATAGATTCTGATGAACTTACCTATAAGAATAACGCTTCATGTCCTACTATTGGCGAAAATAAAAATAAGCAGAGTTGGAGAAATGACTTCTTAGAAGGCAATTGACTTGAGATATGTACATTCATGAAGGCCTTAAACAATCTTTGATTATTGATTTTCAACTATTACAAGTATCCCAGTTCATTTACGCATAATAAAGAACAAAACTTGTGGACAAAAATACACTTCGTATGTTGGTAGTTAAAGGAGAAAAAACAAAAGACATAACTTTCTGTCACTTTAATCGCTCTTGTTTTGTTCACTGCGTGGGTAAGGAGCCCTTGCTTTTGGTGAAGAAAACAGCTGACTGAATATTGTCAAAAGGCTTGTACTTTAAGGGATGTTCTTCATCAATGAACTCCTCTGGAGGTTGAATCACCCCAGTCCCGTATGAAAATAATGCAACAGAGTATCGCGTTTTGTCCCCTTTCATGACCACCTGATGCACAGGAGCATGTACCTTTCCATTGCTCCATACCTACCCAATATTTTAGATAATAACTATCAGATTAAAATTCATCAAACTAGGCAGGAAGTAAAGAAAAGTCGATTACAGTAACCTAGACTTACTGTGAATGGATAACCAGCCATTACAATGAAGGAAGAATCGGTCGAGGGCGCTACGTCTATCCACTCCCCGTCTTTGGTTTTTATCTGTAGGCCGCTCACTTGATTCTGATGAAGTATGGTGGTGAAGCTCATGTCAGCATGAGCACCACAACCAATATTTGTCTCGCTGCTCTGGGGATCCCTATATTTTATGACCCTAAGAATGTAAGTGCTCGCCTCGACGTGGGATTTGTGGTACTTCTCCACGCCAAAATTGTCAAATACCATTCTCGTCACCATTTGATCCAGCTCCGCAATTTGCTTCGAGTACGAATATATAGTTTCGCTGCACAATATAAACATGGAATTATTAGGTCAAGAGTTCTTTTGCGGAGGAAAATGTGTTTCCAACCACGATTATAAGGATATGCATGCTATCCTCTAAAACTTCATTCATAACGTATAACACAATCATTACCGAAAGGTTTCGTTTCCCTCAGGCCACATGAGATCTGTGAAGCCTTTAGCTTCCTCGGGATTGCTTGGATCCTGATATAGCTAAATATATCCGTCCAACCAACTGTTGACACGTGGCGTAACCAATTCTGAGTGGGCTAACAGACTCATATCGGATAAACTTCAGAGGACAGATAGAGATTGGTTAGGACTCATGCACTAATAGAAGAGTCCTGGTATGACTCTTCTACAAAAGGGTGAATCAGAATAGAGTTCTAAAGAAGAAGGAAGTCTGGAAGCGGTTTATATATAGGGCGAATCCTCAGGTACACAGACAGGTTCACACACACAAACACCCAGTTCATTTTCGATTATTCAGACTCCTACCCTAGTAGCGACGTTCTGACTTTAGCATCGGAGCATCCTCCACCGGAACATCCCGGTGGTCACTTCGTGTTCTGTTTTGCAGGTGCATTTCCTAGCCGTGGTCTCGATCAATATTCAAGCAGTAACATTTTGGCGCCATCCGTGGGACCCGCCAGCCTAGCCAATCGACCTCAAGAAAATCCAAACACTCGTTTTGCAAGCGACGTCCCAAAAGGAAGGTGTCGATTATTTTGACGTCTGCAATGTGTCTGAACCGCCAACACGAGTGCCGCCGTGGCGCATCTCCGAATTCAGCTGCCATCAAACAATCTGGTCGCCATAAAGAAGGCAACTCAGCACCACTACGGCCCCATGGTCATGGTCAAACACCATAATCAGTAACGGCGTCGCTGTTAACAGTCCCTACACGGGCAGCCCCATGCCCGTACCACCGTCACCACGGCGAAGTCGCCGGAGCAGCATTGACAACCAAACCAGAGAAAAAGAATAGGAAGAAGCAGCGCCGTTGGAACTGGCGAGGCTTAGCGGCGTAACCCGTCGCCGGCGCCAATCGGCGCAACCACCGGAGTCGAGCAACAGATTGGTGCCCAGAATATTATTAGAGATTAGAAACATGAAACCTCGCAGGAAGATTTCTTACTCTGACAAGAATCCTCAGTTCTTTAAGATACCACCAGCATTCGTTAAACACTTCAAGAGTGGTTTGCCCTTGAGGTTCAAACTTACGAGTCCTGCCAAGAGTTCATGCGCGGTTGCCATGAACAAGATTGAAGATTATTTGTACTTTCAGAAGGGTTGGTTGAAAGTTGTGGAAGACAATTCTTTAGAAGCCGGAGATTTTCTAATCTTCTGCTTTTATGGTAATTCAAGTTTTTATGTAAGCATCTTCGGGAAATATAACTGTCAAAGGAGATTGTCACTGCTTCTACGGAGAGTGATAAAACATTGTTACTTTTCCATGGAAATCAAGCAAGTAAACCGACTGTCGAGATGCGCTGCCACAATTTTCTGAGGTGCATCGCCGCCAGATTCGGCCCACTACTGCAGCGACCACCCATCCCATCCGTCCAGTCGGCGTCGACGCCACTGCGACTGGCAGCGCCGTCGCTGTCTCAGCCTCACGACTAAAGGCTGCCAGATTGGCGCAGTTGCACGTTGCACCACTCCGGCCAACTCCACTGCACAAATGGCCTTGGCAAAAAAGGCCAACGCCACCGCAACTACGGTCGCCAAAGTCAGCTGCCTGCCGCCAATAAGCTGCCAGAGCAGCCGCACAATCACACAAAAAAAAAATTATATGATGAAGAAGCCAGGCACACCGCCGGCCATGGGTCAGAACCCTAGAGCCGCCACGCGGCGTCTCTAGCAAGGCACTGGCGCTGCGTCTACTTAGGCCACCCACCGTGCGCCTTTGACAGTTGCCTTGGCATATGCGTCTCCACCGCCACAGCCACCAGGGCCAAAGGGCGGCATCACCATCACCACAACCGCCGGAGCAACGGCGTTAACAGCTATCAATCTGCGCCACCGTGGCCACGGTAAAGGCACTGCCGCCGTCCTCCATCGTCGCCCTACCTTGGCGCCGCCTCACTGCAGTTCCGCCGGACACCTCGCCGTCCAGATCAGATCCAATTGCCGGCCACTCGTGGTCCAGATCTGCGACCATGCGGCAGCTCCACCACGACCTCCCTACGGGATGCGGTGTCCCCCACCGTTACGGCCACCATGTCCACCTGTCAGATCTGCTTTGCCGTCTCACCTTTGTGCCGCAATGGGCTATAGCTTATCTGTCGAAAGAAGAAGAAGGGGCAGAAGCAAATCAGGTCACTTCTTCTAATTTTTTATAAAGTATTCAACTTTTTACCCCATAATTATGGGTATTTAGGTTTAATACCCAAGGGGTCTCCTTTATTTCACACATGCCACAACTTTTTAAAAGCATTAAAACCCGTAATTATGCATATTATATATATTTGACCCACATGGTCTTTTTTATTAGACATATGCTAGATTTTTAAGACTATTATGTTAAAAATATATTTGCATTTTTATATGCTTTATTGCTTCAAAGGTTATTTTTTCAGTCACGTACTTTTATTTCTTGCAAGGGCTTTTACTGCGCTGGTAAGCAAGGAACAAATTCACAGCCGGCCACGCACACGCCACCGGAGCCATCGGCGACGCAAAGTTGCTGGAAGACAGCGGTGGGCACCATAAGCCGCCGGCCACCGCAGTCCAGTTGCAGGAGCAAACAACATCTCAGCAAAAAAGAAAAAAAAAACAGCCTTAGAAGAAGAGGAAGCTACCGGCCGTGACTCATCAGAACCACCGAAGGGAGCGCCGCCACTGCACAGGGTCAAAATCCTAACAGGCCACCGCTGCCCCTGGAGTCAACACCTTAGCAAGCCGATCAATGGCGTTGTATACCGTCACCATTGCCGGCAAGAGGACGATGCCACGCATATCAACAGGCCCCTTCATCATTACGGCGCTGCCTCACTGCCGGCTCACCTTCGCCCCACAATTACCGTCACAATCGGCCACCGAGAAACAGTCACAATCCACCGCCGTGAAGAGCAGTTACATACAAATGAAAGAAAAAAAAAGAGGAAGAGCAGGAAAGCGTCGTCACAGCAGCGCCACCATCAGCCCGCGCCGTCGAGGCGACACCACCGCGACAAGCGGCAGTACCCACCAGCCACATCACCATTATGACTGTCGATAGCGCTAATTGGCGTCGTCGCGTCGCCGTCTTGCCGCCACCGGCTTGTAAATCTGTGTCGCCGTCTCCCGCTAGATCCACTCCATCGACGGCAAGCGACGCGGAGCTAGGCGCCACAACGCCGACTCCCGATCTGCACCACGCGCTCACCAGAAGAGCGCTGACGTCGTCCACCACAATCGATGGCAGCCATGTCCGAATCCACGCACCGCCATAAGTCCCGGCGAAGCGTCATCACAATGATTGGCAAGCAACAGTGCCAATCGGCACCCCACGGCAGACGGCTCTACAGATCTGGGCCGACTCACTACTACGCCGCGCCCTGCTAACGAAAAAGGGGTGGCACCACCGCGACGAGATCCACAACCTTAGCAGATTCCCTCCGCCGGCGATCTCCTCCACAGCCACGCCGCCATGGTCTATTCAAGCCTGCATCATCACGGCCACCGGTGCCACAGAAAGAACTTGAGTACAGAGGGCTTGTACTGCGCTCGTAAGCAAGGAACAAATTCACAGCGCCCTGTGACTTGAAGTTGCATTTAGGGTTTTTGCTGCAGTATCATGCCGCCTCGACATTATGTATCCGGTCATACAGTGACCAACTATCAACGGTCAAACATTCACAACAGCGCATGCTACTAATGCAACTGGTGAATCAGAGCACTTTGTGCTCCATCTGCCCCCGAGGGCACATATGACGAGAACTCTAAGTTCCGTCCAGCCCCCAGGGCATTTACATGAGCTACATTCCCCGTCAAGGGCGCGTACGAGAACTCTAAGTTCCGTCAACCCTCTGAGGGTATTTTACATGAGCTCCATGTTCCATTCCCCCTCAAGGGCACTTATCAGAACTCTATGTTCCACTAGCCCTCTAGGGCGGTCCCTCAAGGGACGAACACCCTCAAGGGTGACATGATAGCACACAAGTGTTATCTGACACGGTCTAGCTTTAGTTCTAGCCCGAGAAACGGCAAAACCACGTGGGAGTTCGTCGCCCTACCCTGTTTTGTTAATTCGAAACCTGGCCGAGCGTGAGTGCGAGGCTTCTTTGCCAGCCCTTAGCTGACGATAAGGGTTCGCGTCAAAGTAAAACGCAAGCATGATGTGGTCAGCTCAAGCTAAAGAACACACACTTGCACAAAACAAACACCTTCCACAGGAGAGGTGACCCCTCAAGGGGACATTCAAACACTTAGCACATGCAACAACTTGCATGCACAGCTCTGTGTCCTCTCTCTAGAGAGGCTAACGTGGGGCACAGCCTTTAATGGATCCCGAGATCCCATTATTCATCTTCCCAAAGATGATTCCGAATAGCCTACTTAGGCGACATTCGAAAGACCTAGCTCTCAAGAGCTAGAGTTCTAGCATCCTACTCGGGCAAAGTTCCAAGGCTTAAGCTCCCAAGAGCTTAGGTCCGAGTACATGGAGTAGAGAAATATTATTACCCCTACAAGCGGATGGAGAATCCCTTACAAATCTAACGTGTGTCTCAAGACACCAAGTATGAACTTCCTCAGCCAAACATTTTGGCTAAGGAAGTGGGGGGCTTATGATATATCTCAAATATACTCCCAATAATTGGGGAATACCGGCACTCTCAGTCATACTAGGACATTGGGGATTATCTTATCAAGACTCTATCATCAGAGATAGACACGTGATTCTCTAGAATCCTAATACAATCCTAATTGGATTTGTTCACATTCAAGTCCTACTATGGCTCTTCTTCCTACCATTATATAAAAGGGTCTACCCCCAGGTAAAAGGGACGACTACACGATTACACGATTACACAACTACACAACTACACACATACATGCTTTTTCAGAGTTATTATCATGTAGCTGCGCTCTGACTTAAGCATCGGAGAGTTCTCCGCCGGGAACCCCACCCGGCGGTCACTCGTTTTCTGTCTTGCAGGTCATCGGTCCAGGCTCGGGTTCCGCAACGTACGCGGGACATATTTTAAGCAGCAACAGATCCCTTATGTTCACGCTCTCGCGGAGGGGTGCTTGGGCTGAAGGGCCAGTGTAGCCGTAGAAGGGCGTGTCGAAAGTATATCTACTTTTGTTTTCGGTGGGAAGGTCGAACAAGTCTTCCATTGCATGGCAGATTGATCCGTGAAGTTTGGGAGAGACTTTGCCGTAGGCGGCTTCGAAGCAGCCGCAGTCTTCGAGCGCCTGCCGGACCTCGTTGGAGGTGGAGACCCAGTCACTTGTTCCCGGCGTAAGGTCCTTGCCGGAGAAATCAATGACGGGAACCTTGAAAGGAGTTTGGGTATTGTTAACCATGTTTGCAGGACAGGACAGAAAAATGGAGAGAGACGTTAGAACTGTATACTTTACTGCTGCTTTAGCAAGTGAAGTTCGGTTTGTATGCAGTATGATGTTATCACATTCACAAGAGCCTATTTATAGTAGTGCGGCGAGCCTTGCGCAACGAAGGGCGTTAAAATATTTTTTTAATATCAGTGGCGGGCTGGTCCAAACGGTGGCTGTGTTAGGAAAAGAAGAGTAAGCATAGCAAAATCTAAAATATTGAAGGCATGGAATCAGTCAAAACAAATGTGTATACCAAATTGGTACTTTAGCTTAAGTAAGAAAAGTTAATGTAGTTTTGTGTGTTGTAAAATCACGGACTACTGCATTGTGTGTGCAAAATTTAACTTTATTACTCCCTCCGTCGCAAAAACATTGCTCTATTTTAACATGGAACGCATATTAAAAATTTAAGTTATATATTTGGGAGAGGGGGGAAAAGTGGGTTAAGATAGAGAAAATGAATTGGTAGATGATTAAATCTAGAGAAATATAGAATAAAAGAAGTGTAAGAAAGTGGATTATAAGAGAGAAAATGGGTGGTGGAGGGTGAAATGTGGAGATAGAAATAGAATAAAAAAAACATAAAAAGGTTAAACATGAAAAAGTACCTACATAATTTTTCTTAATTTCGAAATTGGACAATTTTTTTTGGGACAGTTCAAAAAAAAATATGATCAATATTTTTTAGAAGGGTGGAATATGAATTATTATAGAACGATTATATGGCCTCTCAATATAAAATATAATAATGTTATGCTCTTTTAACTTTTCTTGTTACGTCGTTAGCCCTCCTTGATTCAATGGTCTGGAGGAATAATATATATACCCAAAAAAATGAGGTACCTTTGTTACTTTCAGTTTCATTCCTTAGCCTAGCTTATACTGCATGCATGTGAATGTATGCAGCCGACGTACTTAATAAGGAAAAAGACAGCAACCTAAACCCGCGTTCTCATTAAACATCCTGAAGTCGACTGAACCGTCCTTCCAAGTCCCGGCGGCAGGCTTTATGGACTGTATCAGATACAGTCTGTGTGGTCCTCACTTAAGATTTCAACTCTACCACATTTTAGTCTACATTGACTTTGACACCAAATAAACCAACAAACTAGTGACACCAGATAACTGATTAGCTACTGAAACGGTGAAACCACAAACCTTTTCAAAGTTTGACTGGAAGTTTCCAGCAGAATCATAGAAAAGATTAATATAAAACAAGTACAAGGAAAATTCTTTTGGCGGATGCAACACTCTTCGGGACCAGTTTGACAAAAAAAAATTTGCTTTTTAAACCGATTTTTAAACTTAAGATTAAAAAAAACACTTCAAAAATTGGTTTTTTTTTTTTCAATTTTGGTTTTTTTTTAGACCACCATTACCACCCTCCCATCGCCGGCAGCCACCTCAAGCGACCACCGCCGAAGACTGCCGGCAGCTACCTCCGGCCGCCGGCGACCACAGCCGGAGACTGCCGGCAGCCACCTCCAGCCGCCGGTGACTGCCGGCCGCCAGCCACCACCACCACCATCGTCGACCACCGCTACACCCCACCACCGCCACCGCAAACCACCCAAAAAAAAAGTCAAAATAAAAAGGGTTACCAAACACAAAAAAAAAAGGGTTATCAAACACCCACTTGTTTTTATATAAAAAAAATTTAAGCTGCTCTTTAAAAACTGAAAACCAAAAAAAAAAAATTTGTCAAACGAACTTGAATCCTCTTTTTGCTCTCCAAAGATGACTTTACTTTTGTTTTCTCTTCGGTGAGCAGATGCAAGATGACATCATTGATGTTACATAACGTAGCAATGGCGCTGTAATATATTAAAAAAATAAAAAATGCACAACATAAAATTTACGAGGTTCATAAATATGGTTACGTCTTCGAAGTTTAATTTGACCAGACTTCTATTATACTATTCAGCAATGTTGGCAACCAGAAATAAACTGAAGGGGACGTCAGATCGAGGCTTGCACGTGAGGGGGAGTGTTAAGCATTATAACATTGTTGGGCTCATTCTCTAACAGTTTCAGTTTTTATAGCATATGATAACTTAACATGGTGTCAGAGCTCTGGTTTGGTTAGTCTTGAGTTCAATTCTTTCTGCTTGCATATCTTGGTCCCCTTCAGTTTATTTCTGATTTGGTTTGTCTCTCCACGTGGTCTGTCTCTTCACGTGCAATCAGAGGCTTGCACGTGAGGTGGAGTGTTAAGCATGATAACATTGTTGGGCCCATTCTCTAACAGCTTAAGCTTTTAGAGCAGATGATAACTTAACATAGATGGTTAGCATTTTACAGAAACAAGTCTTTTATTTGTTGCAACCAAATCGAAATGATTTGCACAAAAGGTAGTAGAACTCAACAGCTAGAACTGCTTTTTTGGAGCAGATGCAAACTAATCATGGTAGCTATTTAGATGAGTTTGTCGTTGTTTTATATTTATTCTCTTAAAATTAATTATTCACTTTCTAGATTGAGAAAATATGTTATAGGTGTTTTTTCAATTTTACCCGTTCTCTGTTAATTTTTCTCTTTCTCTCTCCTCATTTAAGTCCCAAGCGATTCAATTTTGTCCCTCCTCTCCACTCAGCCTACTCATTCTCTATCCCCATTCTCTATTTCTGTACTCCTCGATTGGACAGCCTCTCAATAATGACTATACTTTCCTTCGCTGAAGCCATCACCGCTCTGCCCCCGCCTCTCCATTGATTCTCTCTTTCACCAACCACCCATCCTACTACACCGTCACTGGACATCCCGCTGCAGCACAACCAAAACGGTCTCCTATCATTCATCACTCTTTCCTTAGGCAACCACCGCCACCGGAAGACGAAAGTATTTATGATTCAAGTTATTTGAATTGATTTTAATAGGCTTTAAATTCAGATTCATAGTTGATTCCATTACTCCAAAAAAAATTGTTTTAACTCGCGGGTCTGGTTCATTTTTTTAAAGCTGGATGGATAATGATGGTGATAACTATGGTGATTTGAAGTGCCTAATTGACTGATGACTTGAATGTCGACTAGGCGTGAGTCAGGCATTCGACTAAATGGTGACTTACGGAAGGCAAGTAAGGAGGCAAACTGAGCGTTAGAAAAGGCGAGCCTAAGCGTAGCTGGGTGTTTGATTAAGGCATGAATAGGTGTCGTTAGCGGGTTGAGGTGGCACCTTGTTATTAAGGTAATCGCCTGGGCGTTGAGGCAGTCTCTTGGGCGTACGTCATCAAATCTGGGTTAAACACAGTTGTAGACACTAAAAATAATTTTACCAGTCAATGGTAAGTTATTTTGTGTGACCAGTCAAATATTTAACGCTGCGGGAAATGCGGGCCTAAATCTGACTTGGAGTCAAACAAGACAACAGGCTCGGAGTCAAAGACAAGTTGGAAGGACTAGTCCAAATAAAAATATTTGGTCCAGCCCATGGTCTTACTACCAGAAAGTTCAAATAAGTCAAGTTTGACCAAAAATAATTAAATGGAAATAAATTCATTTAATTAACTGAGATTGAATTAATGGGGACAAAAATCCCTTTAATTAAAAGACAAAGCCCCAAATCACGGGTTTTCTAAATTTAACCCCACCTCTTTGCCTACAAATAGAAGGCTTTGGGTAAGGAAGAAAGGCACACTGAGTCTCTGGAAATAAGTCAGCGCTCTGCCAGAACTCTGTCACAAGCATACAACATCCCGAGAATTACGCTTCATTTGAAGAACAATACGCACTAATTTAGTGCCGTTCTTCAATCGAGCATTCTCAACGACAAGGATCTTCTTTGATCTTAAACATCAAAGAGATATTCACCTTCAACCGTGGAGATTCTACAAGTCAAGAATCGCCCTTAAGGATGAAGTCAACGAAGCGGTTCAAGAACAAGCCGGTGGATCGTGACCGTAATCGAAGATTCAATCAGAAGACTCATATTTATTTTCTGATTAAATTACATAGTGGTGTAACCCTTAGTTTTAAACAATATATATCTTTAAATTGTAGTTTGTGCATTATTTATTGTCTCGCAGATTTAGACACGAAATTTGTGTGTACAACAGTGACAACGCCCATCTTAAAAAAAAGAATTGTATCAACTTCTTTAGCAGAGAGTTCTTACACATGGAATTATATCGACTTCAATAATCCAAGCTCTCATGAAAATTGTATCAATTTCGAGAGTGCAGTGATTGTTTTCTTTG
This sequence comes from Escallonia rubra, assembly GCA_033065855.1. NCBI lineage: Eukaryota > Viridiplantae > Streptophyta > Magnoliopsida > Escalloniales > Escalloniaceae > Escallonia > Escallonia rubra. The sequence continues at coordinate 200,304 of JAVXUO010001818.1, forward strand.
GAAGCCAAATCTATGTTTGATTTTTTCCATGAAAATTGAAGGCAATGTAGCAAATGTGTCAGGTATATTAGAGAGAGAGGGGGGGGATTCTATGTGTTTATGATCTGATGTACTTAGACGCACGCGCATGTGTGTTTGGAGAGAAGATGGATCTGAAGATATGCATAGTGTGCGCTCGTGCTTTTGTGTGCATAGGGGTGTATCTGAAGAGATGCAGAGTGTGCACATGCGCGCGCATGTGTGGAGATGGATTTGAAGAGATGCAGAAAAGATGTGTGCATGGGGTTATGTGTGTGTGGAGAGAAAATGGGTAAGAGATTTAGAGAAAATGTGTATGTCGATGGGTCTGAAGAAAAATGGGTAGCAGTAAAAGGATAGTGATAAAGAGAAAAAGGGTAAAGGTAAAAAGTAGAGAAATTTTGACAATTTGTTTAATCTGCGTGCAAAATAAATGTGATCACTTTTTTAGGAACAGATGGAGTAACAAACTAGCATTTGACCTCTCTTTAAGAAATTTCTTTTTACTTTCTCTCTAAACTTAGACTTTGGCAAATGCCCACAGTCGTCGTTCACCTATGAGTGGTGGTGAGTGGGCGGCATATTCGATAAATAAGTAGTGACTTGAGCCCTCTCTCCTTTCTTCATTTCTCCACCGTGTTGTTCTCCTCACTTAACAATGTAAATCCTTTATGTCACACAATTTAAGCTGGCTTTATGTTGCACCCCGAGTTTTCAATGATGACTAGTTGGATACCTTGTGGCGGGGTCTAGTCCTTTTATGGTCGGATTTGAGAAACATGTTGACAATGTGGGTGCCCTCTATGTTGCCAACATTAGCGTAATTTTTTGGTCAAAATTTTCACTTTGATCTTCTGTAATTTGTCGGTCCTTTATAGATCTAATGATCATTGTTCATGTCAAGTTGTTATTTCCTATTTTGACTTTTCAGCAATGACGTTGATTATTGCAATATATGGTGCGTTGAACGAGCTTGTCAATCATGGTGGAAGTGGCCTTTGTTTTTTAGGTGGTGAACTAGGTATGTGTTGGGGCGTGGTTTGTGTTTGGCGAGGTGAGTGGATTTAGGATAGTTGTGAGAAAAATGTCAGTCGATGGTTGTTTTTAGCAGGTTTGTTGTAGGATTTGGAAATATCGAGTTCACTATTTGCTCAATGGGCTTTTAAGTTGTGGATCTCTTGCCATGAAGTGTTTGTTATGATTCTACACAGGCTGACTTTTGTCCCTTACTATAGAAGTATAAGTTCTCCGGCCAAGTAAGTACAACAATGAATGGGACCGCTAAAGGAAGCCCAGGCCAATCGGGCTTAGAGCCGTGGAAACCGGGCCAGGCACAAAGCTGGGATATTGAGACCATGTCTAAGCCCAAGCCCTAGGCCTTAACCTTAGGGTCGGGCCTAAATTTTTTTTTTAATTCCTGTTTTGTGTTGTGAAAATATTAACACACGAAATAAATTTTTGGATAGGCTCTCCCTCTATATATATATATATATATATATATATATATATATAGGAGCTGATCCGTTGAGAGCGCTAGCAACTTGGGTTAAGTTGCTAGCGCGATCTAGCCGTCCACTCCCGATCTGTGGACGGTCCCGATCTTTTTTTTACGTTTTTTTTAAGTCTATCCACTACACATTATGTAGCAGAAAATTTTTTGACAAAAATACCCATTGCCCGTGTGATTGACTGAGAACTTTAGTGTGTCAGCTACATTATGTAGCAGATATAATATCAAAAGGCAGAAACTTTCGGGAATCTCGAGATCTGTTTGGACTTCATATATATATATATATATATATATATATATATATATATATATATATCCAGATCTATTTGGGTAAGTAAGACTCTCTCTCTCTCTCTATCGATGATGTGGGCACTGTACTGGTCTACCAGCCACCGGCGCCGACGGCCTACCTTAGCTGGGGGTTCCAGAGCAGCAACGGTGGCGCCACTCGACTGTGATCGCGAAGTGGGGGTGCTGAGTGGCTGATACGTGGATTGTGTCGTTCGAGATTTGTGGAAGAATTGCATAGGCGAAGGCCTTCGTGGTTGATCAGAGGGAAAATGATCGAACAGTGGCCTTCGTGGTTGATCGGAGAGAAAACCCTTAATTGAAGACACGTGAAATCGCCGGTTACTGGGCGAAATCCCGTGGTGATAGAACTCCCCGGTTACTGGCTGAAATCGCAATGGATCAACAGTGTTTGAAATCCCGGCATGTTTTTGTCACCGGGAGTGGTGACAGAACCGAGAATTGAGGCATATGAAGCAGAGACTTAGGGCGGAGGGTGCCGGAACCGGCGATTGTCACCGTCGATTACTTCAAAGACGAGATCATACTATTCGAAGGCTTGGACTTTAAAAAAAAGATCAATTTTGACACGAATCCTACAATTTTTGCGGGTTTGTTTACCATTAAGTAACAAAACAAAGCCAGATGTGTTGGTATATTTGATGAATGATGGAGTTGATCAGACTTTCTGTTGCATGAGAGAGAGATTTGTTACTGAGATAAGTGCAGAGCATAGAGAAAGTGAAATAAGACTGCTTATTTGTCCGCTACATTATGCAGCAAACACATTAATGAGAAATAGAAAAAGTCAGACGAGACGGACTGGCTGAGGGTATTTTTGTCAAAAAAATTGTCTGCTACATAATGTAGCGGGCAGACTTAAAAAAACGTAAAAAAAATCTGGATCGTCCACAGATCTCGCATGGACGGCCAGATCGCGCTAGCAACTTAACCCAAGTTGCTAGCGCTCTCAACGGATCAGCTATATATATATATAGGGTAAATTGCACTAAACCCCCTGAGGTTTATACTCGGTTCTCACATAAGACCCTGAGTTTTTAATTTTAACAACTAACACCTCAAAGTTGAGGATTTGTTCCAATTGGACCCAAATCTGTTTTTTCGTCTAAAAAATGGTGGATGTCCATCCACCTTGAGGGGTAATTTTGGCAACACACATTTATTGGTCTCTCTCTCTCTCTCATACACAACACTTCTCCTTGTGTGTGAAGTTCAGCAGCCATGATAACTAGAATGTATCAGCAGACTGATCCAGCCCACCCACAAAACATAGGTCCCTACTATTCTTCCATCTCTGCCGACAGCAGCGGCGGTGGCTCCTCTTCATGCTCCGAAAAGCCCGCCGACCAGATCGACGGCCTCCTTGCCGGAGCTGGGTACAGGGGTCCTGTCCTCGGAGCTCTGGCAAGTCGCCCGGTGCCTAGAGACCGTCATGGTCAATGCCCCCATGGAGGTCTCACACCTTGCAAACGATGCCATTCACTACAACCCGTCGGACGTGGCCTCTTGGGTCGACTCACTCTTCTCCAAGCTCCACCAGCCCAAAAAACCGTACCCGACTTGTCAGCCTTCTCAGATCTGAACCTGATGGTCACCGCAAGTTACCGGCGGGAACCGAAATCGAGGAAGATTATGGCATAGGTTGGTGCATGTGCTGATGACTTGCATGAAGTCCGTCCACCGCACGACGAGCTCTCATGGCTGCATCCTTGACCGAAGAGAGAGAGAGAGAGAGAGACCAATAAATGTGTGTTGCCAAAATTACCCATAGACGGAAACGGATTTGGGTCCAATTGGAACAAATCCTCAACTTTGAGGTGTTAGTTGTTAAAATTGAAAACTCAGGGTCTTATGTGAGAACCGAGTATAAACCTCAGGGGGTTTAGTGTAATATATATATATATATATCATTTTTTTCAAAAAAAAGTGAGGAAAGAAAGTAATATGAAATTCAAATGTATAATATGGATAAAAGAAGTGGAAAGAAAAACTAATATAAAGTGCTAATGAAATATTAAAAAAATGGACGTTTTGGATACAAAAGTTACATATAATTTTTAAAAATGAAAAGGAAAAAATAAATGTTATTTTCAATAGAGGTAAATAAACCAAATATACAATAGATATGGCAAATTAAATATAAAAACTAAGGGAGATAAAAAGATTGCAAGGTCTATCAATAAAAAGAAAAAAAATACAAAGGGCCAAAACCGGTTCAGGCCCTAAAAAAACGGTCCGGTTTCGAGCCAGCCCATTTTTTAGGGCCTAACCCAGGCCTTATTATGTCCGGGTCGGGCTAGATTTTTGGTTGGGCCCAAGAATCAGGCTTGGCCCTAGCCCTATGGTCCAGGGCTTTCACTATTCACTTGTAGGGCCGGACCATTTTAAGGCCGGATCGGGTAGGCCCACGAGCTGTCCGGCCCGTTTGACATCTCTAGGGACCGCCATTGTGGGAGTGGACGTTGTTGGGTTCTTGGTACCCGACGATGATTATTATGTTTTATGGATGGTTGATAAAATGAGTCAAGTGTCAAATGTGGATGAAGATAATAGCGCTTGGACTCTTGGTTTTAAAGGGATTGTATTGTTCCATTTTCAGTTAGAAAATAGACCCACCAAATTTTGTTGGTGTTACTTCCTTATAGGTTTATTGTTGGATTTACCAAAGTATAACATCGGTATTAATTTTGTGCACTTTAGTTTGCTCTTTTTACTGTAACCGTCTAAGCATATTGACTGGTTGTTTATTGTTAAGTTAAAGTGTACGATATTCTCTATTTTTATTTGGTTTTAATCTGTCACGGGCTTACAGATATTTAGTAAGTATGGTTAGTATTGTGAAACCTAAACCAACCAATTTTCCTTCAATATGTAACACATTTTTACTGTTGAAACGATATTCTCGTGTTATTAAAAAAAATCATTGTGATAACGTAAGCCCAGCTAACATATGACATCCAATAACAGACGAGCTTTAGACCAGAGTGGGGCTAATCCATCGAGCACTTGGATTAGCTCTTCTAAAAAGAGGTAGTCGTACTTTTTTTTTTTAGAGAAATAAGAAATATATACCTACATAAAAAAATTTACAACTGTCCCACCACTGATTTACAACGAAAGGATATGACAAGAAAAGAAATAAAACATCAAACAAGAGGTACAGATTGAAAGCATGGGGAACCCAAAAAAACAAAACACCACGAGGACACTATATCAGCTATAGCACCCATCAAGGAGATAGAACAGGTTGAACACAGCAAACCATTCATGTTTCAGTAGGGCTGTAAATGAACCGAGCCGTTCACGAACGGCTCGTGGTTTGTTCTCCAAAAAACTCGTTCATGTTCGTTTGTATAATATACGAACCGAACACGAACATATTTTTAGGGCTTGTTTATTAAACGAGCCGAACATGAAAACTTCAAAATGTTCACAAACGTGTTCGTGAACAGCTCATCTAAATATTAAATTAATTATAATATGTTTAAGAATTAAAATATAAACCTGAAGGCCAGGCCTTAAAAGTTAATTAGCCCAAACCCCAAACCTACTTATGAACAAAGAGCCCAACCCCTAAATAATCCAATTTATGAAGCCCAAAATCTCAAAAACCCTAACTATATAAACTAAAACTAAAACCTAAACCTAAACACTCACAATCTCACAGCCGCACTATGCTCTCCCTTCCCCTTCTTGTCTCTCTCTCTCTCTCTCTCTCTCTCTCTCTCACACACACACACACACACACAGATCGCACCCAGCCCCCCTCCCTCTCTCTCGATAGACGGACATCATGTCGTCGATCTTCGGCACCGTCATCTCCCCGTTGCCGGATTCAACCTACGTCACCGGCTTCAAGCTGCAAAGTCGTGTTTCCGATCTACAAAGCTCAAACCTACGTCGCCGAATTCAAGCTGCAAATCGTGTTTCTGATTTACAAAGGTGCAAAACCAAGGGCTTGGAGAGGGAGCGGCTTCATAAAGGGCATGCATCAACCCGTTGTCTGTCTTCGTCGGCGATCGATCGAGATTTCTTTTGCAGTGCTTTTGAATCTTCATCCCTCATTATTTCTTTTATATATCGTTTTTGACTTATTATTGGCTCATAGCTTAAACGATTGAGGATTTTTTGAGTAAATTTAGGGATTTGAATGGAAGTTGAACTCGAATGCGAGCTGAGTTTCCAAATTCGAGTTCGGCTCGTATTGTTAAACGAGTTGAACGAGCTGAGCCCGAGTTTCACAGTCACGAACTCGAGCCGAGTTCGAACATCAATGTTTTGGCTCTTGACGAACTCGAGCCGAGTCCGAACATGCCCAAACTTATACGAACCGAGCTCGAACACACGCATGTTCGTCTCGAACTCGGTTCGTATACAGCCCTATGTTTCAGACCTTGATTTGAAGACCCAAAAAATACTAATGCTGAGGAAAGTTGCAAAACACAGTCAACGCCCCGGGCGAAATGCAATGAGTGCACCTCTTGACAGCAGCTAGTAATTCTACGCCAAAAGTGGTTGAAAGGAACTTCGATCATCAGAACTTGTCATCTGCACAAGGAAGTCTGACTGAGCAAGTAAGAACTATAAGTGATAACAGAGCTGACGTGTCAACCAAGTAATAGCCAAAGGGATTGTCTCCATTGTAGCACTAATAGCATTAGAAGAGTAGATGACATAAGAATAAGCCCCGGTAGGAATCCAGTCTAACTCGAACGTAACCAACCCAATACCAAAACGCTGACTAGACACAAAAATGTGAGATAAATAGTTGGGGGATTTGATGACCGAGAGAGCGCATAATACAGTGTTAGGCGGAAAATGGCAACTTTAGCCATGGGAAAACAGCAACGGAAATAATGGATAGTAAAAATGATCATAGTGCACTGAAGTGAACATCTATGTTACTCGAAGGCAACTTAGCGTTAGTATTGAGGAGGCATAGCTGGACCGGGAAGTGGCACTGATATTAGCCATCAGCTTATGGCCTTGTACCACCATACCTTTTGAGACAAACTTTGTTGCCCGGAAAACAACCTCATTTCTACCACACCAGATTGGACCAGAGAAAAGCAACTAGGTTGACTAAGAAGTAGAGGTTTGAACCACATCAGAATATAGAGTTAGAAAGACAGCACACCACCCGTCGAGTTGAAGTAAACCTAGGAGTTCCATCCAAACCAAAGAGCTGCATCCAAATAGGCTTCACACAACGGCACTCTAAGAAAAGATGATCTTCGGTTTCGAGGAAAGTTAAACATAGCTGGCACATCCCAAAAGTCTGACAATTTTTCCGCATAAGGCCATAAAAAATAGCACGTCTTTGACGTAAAATCTCTCACGTACACAAATATTTTAAGTTTCTCCGAAATAGATAATTTCCGGACTTTACGCCAGACCGGGCTAGAGTTGTCAAAAGGGCCGGGCGGCCCGCGGGCTGGGCCGACCCGGCCCTTTTTAGCCCGATATGTGAACAGTAGCGGCCCTAATGTAGTGGGCTTTGGGCCTAGGCTTGGAACAGGCCAAGATTTCTCGGAAAAAAGCCCGGCCCGGAAAGGCCCGGTTCTGGCCCGGCCAGGAAAACGACTCGGGTTCGGCCCGGTTCTGGTCCGGTTCAGCAGGCCCCACCTGGTTTGAAATTTTGATTTTCCCCCCATTTTCCCCCCAACGGATTTATTCCCCATTACTTCCCTAAATTCCACTTTTACCCCATCCCCCCCAACAGCAATATAATGGCTAGTTTGGGGGGTATTTTGGTCTAACTTAATTTTTTCAACTCTTTTAAGGGTTTTTACACTCTTACCTCCCCAACAACTATAAACAAATAGTTTTTAGGGGTATTTTGGTCTTTTGTGAAGTTTCCAAAATCTATAAATTCACACTAGTTCTCTCTAATTTTTCACACCAATCTTCTTACTCTCTCTTATCTAAACATTCTACATTTCTACAAGCTTTGCTACTATTTCCCTCTTCAATTACTACTCTTGCTAATTACTACTATTATTTTACTAATTAGTGGCCTTGATAATTATTACTCTTGTTTACTAATTACTACTCTTGCTAAATTGTAATTACTAACTACTCATCTTATTAATTTGTTATTCTCTAATTCTTTTGTCTAGTAATTAGTAATTAGTGAATTTTTATTTATTAATTACTATTACTAAATGCTTTTTAATTACTAACTCTCTCCACATTGGATCAGAATTACCCTCAGTGATTAATATTTGTTACTCGTTCATTCTTTTAATTGTTATTTCTTATTACTACTCTTATACTTGTGTATTTAGTTACTCTTACAAAGTTTAGCGTGAAATATGACTGGATTATTGAAGAAACTGAAGCGTGGATCGTCATCACGAAAAACATCATCATCATCGCAAGCACCACCACCAGCACAAGCGCCAGCGCCACGGCCATCACAAACACCAACCCAAGCACCAACACAACCATTCGTTCCTGGACGAATGAGTACAGGCTGTATGATAGATACCCAAGCCAATTGGGAGTTCAATCAAAACATTCCAGATTTTGAATACACGCCTAATGAAGACCCCCCGCATTATAGTCAAGGACGCAGCTCGGTTGGCGAAGCTACTACTCCGTGGCATAATCTCAACCCTATGCCTGGTCATGATGAAGAAGGGCCGAGCAATGCCTCCGGTAACGTGCCAGAAGTCCAAATGGGGAAAAAAAGAAAGCCGAGTGTTGGAATCATTTCGATGTAGTTACGGTGGACAGCATCCGAAAAGCTCGATGTAAGTACTGCGCTAAATTATTTTCGTTTGGTAGTGATAATGGACATCTTAACAGGTATTACCCTCAGTGTGCACCTCGACAAGGCCACGTCGAACCTACCCAAACGCAGTTATCTTTTGACGGTAAGTTATTTGTTTATAATCAGCGAGAGCAAAGAGACGGTCTCGCTGAATTTGTTATTCATGATGAACAAGCCTTTTCTTTTGCCGATAATCCTAAGCACTCTAGATATATGAACACATACGTTCAACATTTGTACAAAAAGGTTCATAGAAACACAACTAGATCCGATGCACTCCGACAGTACAATGCTGCCAAAGCACGCCTTATCGATTATTTTGATAAATTTGACGGTAAAGTTAGTCTTACTTCTTATATTTGGCAATCTCCATTTACTTTTGTTAGTTATTCTTGTGTGACCGCTCATTGGATTGATGCAGATTGGGTTATGCACAAGAGAATCATCGTTTTCGAGCTCTTTCCTTTTCTGCACGATGGAATGAACATTGCTATTCTTATATTAAAAGCATGTACCACATTTAAAATAAAGGATAAGATTATGAGTGTTAGTTTTGATAATGCTTCTAATAATAAAGCTGTTGTTGCAGCTTTAAAGGACACGCTTCAACCTGTACTTAATGGTGAATTATTTCATGTTCGCTGTGTTTGTCACATTATTAATTTAATTGTTCAAGATGGTTTAGCTGCTGCAGGAGATATTCTTGTCAAAATGAGGGGTATGACAGCGTATGTTAATAGCTCGAGTTCGAGAACACAACAATTTAAAACGTTGTGTGTTGAATATAATATGCCTCGCAGGAGAGCAGTTACAGATGTGGTCCATAGGTGGAACTCTACATACCACATGCTTTTACACATTCTGGCATACCAAGAAGTCTATACGCATTTTCTACTAACCCAGTTCCCAGCCGGCTTGCCAACTCAAGAGGAATGGCAGATGGCCACATACCTAGCTGAATTTTTAAAGGTATTCTACACGTCTACCAATTTATTGTCTGGTACGTACTATCCCACCTCTCCTCTCGCTGTAATAGAAATTCTCAAGATGGCTACAATGTTAACAAAATGGAGATATATAGGACCCTTTAGGGAAATAGTAAAAGTGATGGATGAAAAGTTTAATAAATATTGGAGTAAACTGCTTGTTATTTTTACTGTGGCTACTTGTTTAGATCCTAGGTTAAAGTTGCATGGCGTGAATGCCTCGATACAAGAGATATTAAAATTAATGTGCTACACAGCAGAGGAGACAACCGCACTCACAACAAAAGTGAGCAAGAGGTTTGAGGACTTGTTCAACCTCTATCGTAATTCTGCTGACGTGCGCGGGTGAGCTACATCATCCACTGTTGAGAGGTATTATGCGTCATACCTTAAGGGCTTTGAACATCTAGTAGCAAGACAACTACCAGGTGAAGGTACTTCTAATTCGGCAGGTTCGTATACTTTTTCCTCTTTTAATGAGATTGGTATTTATGCAAATACTGATCATTATTCTGATTTATCAATGCAAGAACGGGTTAATTTTAATTTGTTAAATTTTTGGAAACAAAATCAAAACATGTATAAAACTTTATCCCAAATTGCACGGGATGTACTGCCAGTGCAAGCCTCCACGGTTGCTTCAGAGTCGGCATTTTCAGCCAGCGGGAGGGTTTTGGATGACAGGAGGAGTCGTCTTAACCCCGAGTCGCTCGAGCTATGTGTATGTTGGAAGGATTATCTTGATGCGAAATACCGCGAGCAAGATAAACCGATTGATGATAGGAAGAGCAGTGACTCGGATATTGAAGTACTTCCGGATGATTAGGTAATTTCTTTTTATTTTCATTCTCTTAAGTTTTAAGAATAAATTTTTTCACAAAATATACTTTTTTTCCATATATATAAAATAAATTTTTACAAGCAAGATATATATTTTTTCGTATATAAAAAAAAAATAGGTAACTTCGCCTGTTTGTTTACAAGCAGCCGGTCCCAAGCCCGGATAAAAGGAGGAGGGCCTATGAACACATTATTTTTCTATACTTATTACTTAAGATCGTCTCGGGAATTAACATGTATCAATCTGGGGTTTTCGGCCAATTAGTTTGAAGTAAAATATCAAATAGTAGAAACTGTCTCTCTTAAATAGTAATAATTGTTATGTGTTCAGATTTTACTAATAAAGATCACCAAGAAGAGTAAGAAAAGATTTAACATATAGCAAAAAAGAAAATGAGAGACAAATAAATATATCTATACATACGTACATCTATATATATATATATATATATATATATATATATATATATATATATATATATGGGAGCTGATCCGTTGCTAGCGCTAGCAGAGTTGCTAGCGCTGTTTTGCCGTCCGCTATATAGTATAGCGGACGATAATTTCCGTCCGCTATACTATATAGCGGACCTGCTAGCGCTAGCAATGGATCACGATCCTATATATATATATATACGAATATTACATATAATGAAATAAAAGGATAAAAATTAGATTTGTCAAATTTTGAAAATTGGACATGCCTAAAGATGAAATTTAAAATTGAATAACAAGAAAAATTAAAAAAAAAAAAAAGGCCCGGGCCGGCCCAAGCCGGGCCCTAGAAATTGGGCCTAGGGCCTGGACTGGGCCTAGCATTTCTCCTCAGCCGGCCCGGCCCGGCCTCGCTTCAAGCCCGATGGGCCCGGGCCGGGCGGCCCAAGCCCGGCCCGTTTGACAACTCTAGATCGGGCGACAAGGAGTCACCGAGGGACGGGCAATGCGCAGCATGATTTGCTATGTGTTGATAAGCCTTGCTGGCTGAAAAGATACCAGCTGAAGAAGAACACGGAGGCAGACAAGGAGGCAGCCGTACTTAAAAAGTCCACAACCTGAATATATTTATTAGGGTTAATTACACTTATGTCCCTAAGGTTTAGGTGTAATTACACTCGTGTCCATAAGTTTGGAAAATAGGCACTAATGTCCTTGGATCTAACGGAATACACAAAGACATAACGGAAGGGTTAAAATTACCATATTGCCCATAATTAAAAAGGATATCCCTGATTTGCCAATGGAAAGCCAAAAGTGAGAAGTCCTTCTTTCTTCTTTTCTAACTTCTCTCTCTCTTTCTCTCTCCCCGGCGTCTCTTCATTTCCTGTTTGTTAATGTCACCAACCAACGAAACCCTATCATCGACGGTAGATTGAAGGACTCATCGGCGAAGGAAGACACGGCGGACGAAATTGCGGTATGTTCTACATCCACCTTTGCGTACTCTCTCTCCAACTCCCCTGTTGGAGGCCGGCCGGGGATTGCAGACTTCCTCCTGTCGGAGTTCTTTTGGTGCTGCTGCTGCTGTACTTTTCACGGCCGGATTACAGCCTCGCCGGCGTCGAGCACATCCCGCTCAGCCGCCGTCGTCATCCTCCACTCGCTCGCCTTCCTCCCCTGCGTCGCCCAGCGCCGCCTCTGACCTGGCGCGCTAGCTTGTAGTTTAGGAGTGCCCCCTTTCGACGAGTGCCCCGCCCGGTTCACGGGGCTGTTGGCCTTCCAAGCACTTGCCAGCTGCTACTCCTGCCGCCTGCCAAGCGGTCGGAGATCGAACAAGAAATGGTGCTGCCGTGAACGGGGGTAAATGAGCTGTTAAGGCTGCCGGCGATGGGTGGGGAGAGAGGTGCCGGCGCCGGCGTGGGGAATAGGATTCATCACTGTTTAAAACCCTAAATTGAACAAATATACCCTAATTTGAAAGATTATTGCTTTAAAATCCCTAATTTGTCAAATTAGGGTTTGAAAAACCTAATTTAGAAATTTTGAAACGCTAGTTTGAACAAATGAAACTCTAATTTGAAAATTTAGGGCTTTGAAACCTCTAATTTGTCAAATTAGGGTTTTGAAACCCTAATTTGAAACTCAATGGAACCCTAATTTGAAATTCTGTATATTTTTTTATTCAGTATAGGGGTAGTATTGCCATTATAAAAATACGTATTGATGACATCACCAAAAAAGTACACTTTTTGGATGGATCCCTAACGGCTGGACATAAGTGTTATCTTTTTAACGTTTGTGGACACGGTTTGTTACCTTTTGAAACTTTGTGTCCTTGACTGTAATTACACCTAAACCTTAGGGACATAAGTGTAATTAACCCTATTTATTATTTCTTCTTTTCATTTGTTAGTGGACCAATTGACTAAGCCAATTTTTAAAGAAAAACTCTTCAAGTTCCACAATCTGGGTCCAAGTACCCGTTGCAAGGGTGGGGGCTTGGTCAAAGAGTGCGGACATATTTGTCTTGTTTTGGGTGGAACTTCGGACCTTCTTTGGTGACCAACTGACCATGACTCTCAGGAAAAAGTCTCCGATAAAATTAAAAGAGCGGTCGGAATAGTTTTTACTTTTTATCTTTTATTTAGTCTGAAAACTGAAAAAAAAAAATCAGCATTTGACAAACAGTTTCAGTTTTTCTTTGATTCGGTAATTTTTAAAATGAGCTGTTTCTAAAAAAATTATTTTGGAGTTTGGAGTTTTAAATTTTTTTTTGGAGATCCACCTTTCAAATTTTTTTTTATGTTTCTTCTTCCATTCAATCTTCGTAATCATCACCTATCATCCATGAATATCAAACCACAACATTATCAACCACCCTACACATTACTCGCCAGCACAAGCACAACTGACCAACAACTCCATACACTAAATTACAAACACAGCAAAACACCACGGCTACGGATCACCAATTTGCCCCCATCACTGATTAACACAACCAAATACCAAATCTACCAACATCGCCAACCACCATAGCCACTGATTACCACAACTACCACCACCACTAACCAACAATACTAACACCAAACCCCTAAAATCAATTGCCACCACGGTACAACCACTCCTCTAAATCCAAATCCAAATCCACCAACAAATTTATCACCATTATCCCTGCAACAAATACCAGCATAATATCTCATCCATCGATTAGCCCTAGTTCTTCATTCTGCCCAAGTAAATTCGAAGCCAATCAAAACAATTCACCCAATCAAATTGCAATCACACCTAATGAAGCCCTGAAGCCCTAATTTGCAAGTTAGTTTGTTCCTGCCATAGCAGTAATTGGACGGTGGTAGAGGAGATTTATAGGTAGTCGAGAGGGCACTTCTGGTTGTTGAATATAGGAGCTCGAAAGAGCTCTCAAGTATAGCAAATGTGTGTGTGTGTGTGTGTGTGTGTGTGTGTGTGAGAGAGAGAGAGAGAGAGAGAGAGAGAGAGAGAGAGAGAGGAAAAAAACGAAACAAAAATAAAACCATTTATATAAAACTCCTATCAAGCAACCCTTCATTTTTTGTTTAAAAATAGAAGACTAAAAGAGGTTTTGATCTTGGTTTTTTTGAAAATAATAACTGAAAACTTATATGAGTTTCAAATACATACTAAGAACGTTGAATTCTAGATTCATATTGTAATGAAACCATCTATTAAACTTTTACATCCCTTTCAAGTTAAGCCTACAGTCGTCTTCTCTTTCCATGCGCGCCGGATCAGAATATAGGACCGGCAGCAAGGATTTCTTCCGTCAGCTTGTCATCCTTGCCAATCTTGTGATTCACAAATCCTCCAAAGTTGTTCTTGAACAGTCCAGCCAGCTTCAGCAGTGTTTCCTTATACGTCTTCTTATTAGACCACTGCATTCAAGAAAAAAACTCATGACATTTATAACCCAAAACATACGTGCAACGAAGGCAAATTAGAAATAATTAAGCAGCAAGGAAAGAGGATCAAGTAATAGCGAACTTACAACGTTCACAGGATCAAGAATTTCTGAAGGCACGCCCTCGATCTCAGTAGGGATCTCAAGTCCAAACACTTCAGTCTTCTTGTAATTTGCCTTCAGAAGGCTGCCCGAGTGAATTGCATCAATAATTTTCCGGGTGTATGCTAATTTCATACGACTTCCTGAACCATAGCTGCAGAGTAAAGGAAAGATGAATTGATTCTTTATATATATATATTTGTGTAATCCATCAAAGTTAGTTCTCAATTCTCTAGTGTTCTTGTTTACCTTCCACCTGACCATCCAGTGTTAACAAGCCATCCTGTTGCTCCATGCTTCTCCATCTTTGCAGCTAGCATTGCAGCATATTTGGTAGGATGCAACATGATGAATGCTGCTCCAAAGCAGGCTGAAAACGTTGCCTGGGGCTCCTTTATACCCTCCTCTGTGCCAGCTACCTGCGTTTTAGATACACTCAATCGTTCTAATCATCATCATTATTCAAATACTTGTCCCAAACTAGTTGGAGGCGGCTAAAACCCCATTTTAACGCCTCCCCAAACTATTGGGAGGGCAAATGTACACAATGTTGATGTTGTTGAGCTCAAAGGAAAAGATAAATCTTTCAACTGATGGCAGTATATACCAGAGCAGTGTAGCCACTGATGAAATGGTACATGGTCTGTGCCAGGCTCAGCTTGCTCACGGGTGGGAGGACACCAAATGCATCACATGCCAAAAGGATTACATTCTTCGGGTGAGGACCAACGCATGGGATCCTAGCATTGGGAATATATTCGATAGGGTAGGCCGCACGAGTGTTTTCTGCATCGAGGAAAAGAAAATGAGTAAAAAACATCCTTAGATATCTACGTAAATACTTGGAAATTAAGCATCTTAATCTCCTATCGTTCTGGTTCTCACAAATTCTACTGTTCTTCATTTCACTGAATTCACAATATCAGGATTTTGGTTCATTAAAATTTACGTGCTTTATGTTGATTGTTTGTGTAACATATTCAACTTAATCTCTTCTCTCTACTTGTATCTCCCACTAGTCACAACTACATTGGGCTGAGAGTCGGGGATTTATTACAGTTTTACTCACCTAATTTTCTCCACCAACAAAGCATAACAAAGATCAACCTAACATTAATACATATTACTTACCAAGAAAAAAATGTTTTTACTTAAACTACCGTTCAGCAAGGCCATAAATTGATTACACATCTTAAGTGAGTAATCACATATGGCTCTTTCTTAGAAATACTAGGTTAGAACTGATGTTACCTGTAACAGATTTGTCTGTATAATCCACCTCTCTTGTATGTTCATCAAATACCACATTTTCCAGCACTGCCAGTGACAAGCAATGGAAATTTTTTATGTCAATCAAATTCTATATGTATAAAAGCAGACATTTTACTTTAGGATATACGTGTTTCATAACTGTTGAAAAGGAAACAAATTGCTTTACTGTCTATTTGATCTTACAAATCAAAAGAGAAGACTCGAAGTTTACCAGTCCCAAACTTGATTGCATTCCAGATATCAGGCTCCTTTTCCCTAGAGAGATCAATGCACTTGGCATAGCAACCACCTTCAATATTTGAAACACCATTATCGCTCCAGCAATGTTCGTCATCTCCAATTAAGTACCGATTATGATCAGTAGAGAGAGTCGTCTTCCCAGTACCTAAGATTGCAATGGATTACAAGTAATTAAAAAACAGTAGAGTAGAAGATAAAGAAGCAACACAGTGAGCTGCTAAAATTCAAAATAGTCGCATAAGAAGGGTGAAAAGGCACATATCAGTTAGGCGGTGATGGCGCCACATCGGCACAACAATCCGATGATACTGTACCTGACAATCCAAAGAAGAGGGCGACATCTCCATCTTTGCCCACATTGCAGCCGGAATGTAGGGAGAGGATTTGGCGCTTAGGCATGAGATAGTGCATTACACTGAATAGACCTTTCTTCATTTCCCCGGCGTACTGGGTGCCGAGGATGACCATTTCCCTTCTACCAAGGTTTAAATCTATGCTAGTGGAAGATGTCATGTAGTGTGTGTAGCGATTACAAGGGAATTGTCCAGCATTGTAAATAGTGAAGTCCGGAGTACAGAAATTCTCCAGCTCTTCAGGTGTGGGTCGGATACACCTGTAACCCACCCAGTTATTGAATTGTACACTGAACTAACACACCATTACATTGCTGCAGTTTCTTTATCAACTTTCACACACCGCGACTAAATTCTTTCATGCGATTATAATATTCAAGATAAGAGAATAGACATTATATCAGCGTAAAAGAAACTTATCTGGGCTGTGGCCATAGCTCTTGGTGGTAGTGTAAACACAATCAAATACTGCATGTTAAATTTTAAATCTTCTTTTTCATTCACTTACATGTTATGCATGAACAAGGAATGGTAAGCTCTTGCTGAGACAATCCGGACTTTGATTCGGTTTTCGGGGTCCCAGTTCAGAAATTGATCATTGACGAAAACCTGATAATGTAAATAAACATAGACAATTGGCAATCACCACTCATAGCCTGTGTAGCAAGAACCACCATAAAAAAGGACCTTGTACGCATAGTTTTTTTTTAATAGATAAGTTAGTAGCAAATTTGACAGTAACTACACATGATTAATATAGAACTCAAACAACCCTATCGACCATCTCACACAGTTAGGCAAACCACCCATCTCACCTTCATTCATTGAATTAATTTTTGAATGGATGCCTATTGATTTGGATATAGATGTTGGACCAATTTTCCAATGGCAAGACTATAACAAAAAAGCTAAGATACATGGCACAACAAGGACAAACACTGCACAATCTCGAAGTGACTCTAGCATTCGCTTGAACATTACTGGCCCAACTTCAAACCAATAAACAGAATCACTTAATTTATCTTCCTGCAAATTATCCAAAAAACTCATTCTAGCGGCGATAAGTAATTGTTGTTAAAAACAGTTTAAATGACTTTGAAATAAGAAAACATATACTGTCGATCATCAGATAACATTTAGCAATACATCAGCATACATGGCAATAGTTCTTGACCGATTAACAGTTAAGAAGATTTTTCACGATTCATATCACATATAACATACCATGTCTATTATCAAAACATGCTATTGACAATGAGAACTCAGGATTTAGAATGTACTTATTACAAATGTCGCCTCGTTTACTAAAATCATCTTTCCTAAAAGTAAGTTAATTTTGAGGCAAGGGATATTGTTGCACGGACGTCTAGAGAAAAGGATAAGTTGTACGTGGTGCGCTCAGATTGGATTAAAAATGGTGGTACTTCAAGCCCTGTGCATGGTGCAGTTGCATGATAAATTTTCAAAATACCATCAATATTCGGCCGAAATGTCGCGTGGGGCCTCAAACACATAATCCTGATGTTTGCCACAAAGTTACTGATTTTGGGTTCCCTAACTTTTCCTTAAAGACACCTTCTATACTTAAATTTCATCACCTCAATAATAATTATTTACGCATTTTTTAAAATAGGAGCACGAAAATACCATGGGGTGATACTAGCCCACATCATATCCAAGCTCGATGGAACAAAATTAAAATAAAGCATCGTAGAAGCAAAAAAAAAATAACTACTGAGTGCTTTGCTGAAGGAATCTCGATTCTCGAGTTGCCAAATAGGATTTTAGTTAACAGGTAACCCTACAAATGTACGGTCATCATCTGTATAATCGAGCGCTATACGTGAGCTCAATGCCTCGGACAACAAATTAATTATATAGTTGAGCATCCAAACCAAGGGATGGGCCGCACCGGCACGGCATTCAAGTTTGAATGCAGACAAAATAAATTACTTAAATGACGACCGACACAATGGCAACTCCCAACGGATCAGGAGCTGGGGGCAGCATTTTTTATTTAGTGACGCTTAAAAAGTACTGCTAATAATTGTTGCTGAAAGTGTTAGAAAAAAAAGTCATTAGAAACATTTAATGACTATTAATTGTCACTATATATGGGGTTGGAGGAAGATAGGAGCCAAAGTTTGTCCTAATATGTATTCTAACAGTCGATTGAGCCTCCTATTGGAAAAAAATTTAATCCAAGTTTAGAAGAAGTCATTAAACTTGGATTCTTATAAGTGCACAAACGCTAATGTTTATTGCAAATTGAAGGAGAAAAGCTACCTTGTCCAAGGAATTCAAATAATCAACGGCTCGCTCTCTGTTAACTAGGAAGGTGTGTTCATCCATCTCAATGTTGGGTGACCCCCTGTAAATTTTAACACAGCAAGTGTAAGTAATGGCCCTCCTTTAATTTGACGGGACCGGAAAATGCTCGGATAATGTGAGAAGGCAGCACATACTTTCCCCACCAAAGGTCATGCTCGGTGGACTCGTCTCTCACGACGCGCTTATCCTTTGGACACCGACCGGTCTTGGCCCCTGAGAGGGTTGCCAGGGCACCACTCGACGACACGAAAGACCCTTTCTCATACTTAATGGCCTGCTCGTATAGTTCTGCATGCCAACAAAGTTCATTTGTAACATCTTCTACAAAGTTTTATTAGCATTTGGGCTGCTTAAAAATCTTATCTTATCTTGCTAATGCAGCTACTTTTAGAGCACACCATAACTTTATTTCTGACAAAGATAAAAAAACCAGTACTAAACTGCTGGTGTGGAATCGATGGTCAAAAAATGGCGAACTTTTGCTGAGAAGAATCACAGATTGTACCTGCTGGAGAGAGGTTGTAGAGGACGTGGGTGAATTTCAAGGAGCTGTCACTGGCACTGATGGTGGGGGTGAAATGGTGATGCGACACGTGGGAGACCTTTGGGGTGTCTGATTTGCTTGCTGGGTCTCCTCTCACTACTTTGGGTCCAGTTTCCCTCGTCAGCGACGCCAAAGAGGCACTGATGGGCAGATAATAATAAGACAATGGTACGCATCAGAAGATCAGAGAAAGATGGTGAAAAATTATATCAGAAATTTTCAGATAAAGATTTTGGAAACAAACAAGTTAGCTACATCATCAGTAAACAGACAAAGGCCTGACTATCTCTCGTCTCTGCTCTTTCCCCTTTTATGGCAATTTTTAAACTGAGATTGCGTCGTCATAGTTATCATATTTGAACTGAATCAGTCGATCGGATCAGTTTACTATCAACCGGTGATTTTGCCGGCCCCGACGGTTCTACGGTCAAACCGGCTGGTTAGACTAAACTAACACTCGTAGATAAGTTTCTATTTCTAAAAGATACTCAATAATACATATATTGGTGTTAGGGATTGAACTTAAAATGTCCAAATTAAAGTTTTGATTGAACACCTTAATATACTTGACCAACCAAACATCTTTGTTAGTAACAACAAAGAAAATAATAATATTAACTCTTTGGTTTTATATTAACTTTTTTATATTAATCATTTTTTACTATCTTAGGGATTTGAAAATTAAAGATATAAGGAATTTTACTAAGGTAGTTATTGTTAAACTTGAAAATTATAAAAGATTATGTATTTTTAACCAAGGCAATATTGATTAATTAACTTAAATCTATTACTTGAACTACTGTTTAAGCCGTTGAACAATGAACCGATGCCTTTACCAGTTCAATAATCGGTCTGTTCTGATAGCTAATGCTTGGAAAACACTGATTAGACCCTAACGTTTACTCAAGTCTTCGATTTGAGTCTTCTTTTTTCTTTTCCGGGCGGTTCACATATGTTTACTTTTCCAATTACCACACATGTCATCAGTTTTCTGGTACGTACATGCAAAATCTAATTACACTGTCAACCCTGAACATAGGCCAGATTTTCGATTTGATTTAGTCTTTGCCACTTAAAAGCATACTGCGCAAGCTCTAGGCTCTATTTGACCAAAAAAAAAATTCAGTTTTTAAAAAAAAAAAAAATTAAAGAGCAGTTTAATTTTATTTTTTTTACAAAAACAAGTGAGTGTTTGATAACCAAATTTTTTTTTATTTTTTTTGTGTTTGATAACTCAGTTTTTATTTTTAGTTTTTTTTTGTGGTGGGGCGTGGCGTGGCTGGTGGCTGCCGGCGGTGGTCGCTGGCCGGCAGTCACCGACGGTGGTCGCCGGAGGTGGCTGCCGGGCGGAGGTGATCGCCGGAGGTTGCTGCCGGCGGTGGGGGGTGATGGTTGTGGTCTACAAAAAAAAAAAACTGAAAACCGAAATTCATTTTTGAAATTTCTTTTTTTCTTCTTCAGTTTAAAAACTGGTTTTTTAAACGGAAGAAAAAAAAAAGAAAAATTATTACCAAATGCAACTTTTTTTTCCAGTTTCTAAAACTGGAAAAAAAAAAAAAAAAAGAGTATCAAATAGGGCCTTAATCTCGGATTTGACTATCAAATTAATTCTTTTAAAATTAATGACTAGATTAATGTGCAATTTTTACCTGAAGAGTAACTTATGAAACAATCCTTGTACAAGTCACTTTTGTTGTTCAAACTTCAGTTTCTGCATATTAGAAATAGTAATCTATTTTTCTGCTTCCTCCATTCTAAAAAATTACTTCATTTGACTTGACATGCATCTAATTTTATAGTATATATATATAAGTTGAACCGAGAGAATATAACTTTGTGTTTCCTACTTTTCATGCATTTCTCTTTCTTTATGTTATTAGATATTCAACCAGTCATACAAATTTTAATTTTCTTTCTTTTTCACGTCAACATTTCACACTTAAAAACAAGTCTCTCTCTTTATAAATTTTAAATTTATATCTCATTCTAATCTCTATCTTATTCAAATCTTAAAAATTTTCAATATTTTACGTAAATCTAACATGCTTTCACAATCTAACAAACTTAATCTACCTCTTTTTACTTTATTATAAGTCATACAAAATATTTTTTATATATATGTCTATATATACGTATAATTATCTCTCATATTATATTTCTCTTATGTCTTCTAGGTGAGTTTTATTAGATTAAACCTCAACACGTAAGTTCTAAAAATTGTTACTAGAAATGGTAAAAATAACTCATAAAAAGTTAAAAATAACATTATTTATTATTAATATTCAACGTATAAGTATGAATATGTACGCTTGCAATATTCGTTTTCTGGTTTTAACAATGACGATGAAAAAAATTCTTTTTTTTCGTACTTTTACCATTTTCTGTTTTCGTTTTGAATAAAATTACTCAAATAGTAACAAAAAACTGAAAACACCTAAAAACTTTTTTCACTCAAACTTAACCCAATATATGAAAAAATAGCAAAAAAAAAATTTGGTGAAAATGATAAAAGTACAGGAACGGATTTTCAAACTGAAAATTAAAACATAAAATAAAAACAGAAAACAAATATGGTAAGCGTACGGGGCCTTAATTAGCCAAGCGTTTTTTGAATCTTTCCATAATAACATTATTTATTATGGAAGGATTCATCAAATTTATAAAATCCGTTGGCATTGGATTCTTGGGCAAAGCAAGGGCTCACATGTCCATGTTCTCATGCGACCGTCTGAAATGAGGTGGGATGTCCACCTCCATTAATTGCATTTATACCTATAAACTCTAGCGACAGATATATGAAGCATCAGAGTAATATTTGGAACTAAATTTGAGTCTCGTAAACAAGAAACTAGATTCAGCGACGAATAATGTTCCAGGTGGTGGGTATTTAATATAAAGTGCCAATTTTACCCTCCACCCCTTACATCTTTTTCACGATTACCACTACCCACAGGTTCATGATCCAGCGAAGATCATATAGCACGTATATAACGTGTAAATTAGTTAGTAAATTGGCTGCCTTACCTGATGGACTGGAGCTGCTGTTTCTGGCGCTCTTCTTCGGAAAGGGGAGCAAAAGCACCAAGAGTCCCATTAATGGGAGTCGTCGGCGCTGATTTTTTCTTCTGGAGCGAGTGAAGCTCGTCGATGGTCTGGGCCTTCACCGACGGCCCGCTGTCGTCGTGACATATCCCGTTCTGTCTCTTGTTCGTCTGGATTTTCGCCAGTCCGTTCCGTCCCGACCCCCCTCCGTTCGCCACCTTAACCTGCTTTCCGTTACCGTTCATTGCCATCTCTATATATCCTCGCTGCACCATTAGTAATTTGCATATTTACTATCAGAAAATCAGTAAAGACATTCTTTCACATATGTTCAAGCACAAATTTTTCAGGGCAGCAATTATGTCAAAATGCCTCGGGTCTCTCAGCGTATAACTTAGCACACAGTTACACCAACTGCATCAACACTATGACAAACTTTTTTATGAACTTATTATTACTCGCGACAGAATAATGTAAAAAAGAACTATCTAATCTAGATAGAGAGAGGGGGGAGATCGCACCGGAAACTGCTGAGTTTTGGACGAAAATGAGGACAATCAAAGGCTAGAGAAAAAGGGAATAGGGAAAATGAAGCACTTCACAATCAAACACACAGGGAAGGTGATGATGAATGATGAGAGAACAGAGCAACCCGAGCGCTTCAATTTAAAGGGCTTCTAGTGGGCCCCTTCTTAACCAGGTTTTGACCCGGGTTATAATGACCATGGTTGTACTCCATCGTCTGAGGTCAAGTGCCACCCTTCTGTAAAGTGAAAACAACGAAACGAAGCCTGTTTACGTGTAACGTTATCCTGTTTCTTCCCTGGTATTACACGCTTTTTGACAATTATGTGAGCTTTACTGTTTTATCGAAACATTTTAAAAATTGTTGTGATTCTTATTAGATGGTAAAATATGGAGTTTAATTACGTATTATTTTTTTAGTTAAATCATATGCCACTTGAAATGATAAACTTGTCTCTCAAACGCATAATGAGACTCAAGTAATAGTTATCCTTTACAACTTTAAGTACAAAGAAAATATTTGTAATACTTAAGACGCATAGTAACAAGAATATAAAAGATTTGTTGAAGTCGTGTCTTCATAAAAGATTGTGAGAAAAAATAAAATACATTTTTTTGAAAAAAAAAAGTGAAAGATGGTATAGTGAAGTGATCAATACGTCATTAATTTACTATAATTTTTATTTGACATCGAATCACGAAAGCTTATCATAGGTCTGGGTACGTGCAAATATTGAATTTAACTTAAGAAAAGATAATAAATTAAATGAGCATTCTTTGACAAAATCAATTAGGATAAAAATGATTAAGAAAGTTGATATTTTAATAAATGAGATTAATCCAAAAAAAATTCAAAATTCAAATAGAAAAAAAAACTTAATAAATCCAATTCCCAAAAAAGGCTCAAAATGCTACGATGCCAGTCCCATGCAAGTGGTGTCCTTATCTACCAAAGTGATGCATGAAAAGTTGTGAAAGCGAATCGGCGCCATTTCGCCACAAAACGAGAATTAGGGTTTAGCCTACTGTAGCTAGTGGTCCTACACTAATTTGTACCAACAGGTTGATTTTCATTTGCTTGCATATGACTGCTGTCCGTCGTCAAGATTCCAGCTCACGAAGTCTTCGGTAAATAAATCAATGCACTGAGAAAGATCTCCGCTGCTTTTTGGGCTATTGGTTTGTACCACCCAAGACCATGATTTATCTACCTTGAATTTTAATATCGGTCTAGGAGCGCTCATGCTTTTTATTCTTTTTTTCTTCTCTTCTTCTTTTGAGCGAGTGTATATTGCTAACAGCACCGGGCCTATGGAACGAGTTGTTAAAGTCATACTCAGTTCAGATCACTATGCATGATACATGAAAATTACTTGACCTTGTTTCATACTATCACACTATAGAAACATAAAATACAAATTCATTTGTTAGATACAACCTACCGGTAAAGGTTTATATAGGAAGAAATGATAATAGATAAGTGATATCGAGTACAAGATAATCTGAAAGGAAAAATCTAACTTATCACTATCTCTAATTTTCTAATCTTGATCGAATGTCTTCCCAAGTATTATCTCGCATGCTCCAATACACTCACACAAAAAGATAAATTTAACTTATCATTAATATATATATATATTGTCATGTATCACCAAGCTTAATTCTCGTGGGCAAGGATTTCCTATTCGGGTGTATTGTAATTAAATTTCTTTATTGATTTGACGAGGATACATGAAAAAGTCATAAACCATAAAAAAACAGGTAAATATCGAGTCTAAGAACGTGAGGTGAATGAATTTCTTTATTGATTTGACGAGGATACATGAAAAAGTCATAAACAATAAAAATCAGGTAAATATCGAGTCTAAGAACATGAGGTGAATGAATTCTTTATTGATTTGACGAGGATACATGAAAAAGTCATAAACTATTAAAAAAAAAAAAAAAAACAGATAAATATCGGGTCTAAGAACGTGAGGTGAATGAATGGCACAAGGTTAGCGAAAATTGTAATTGTTTAGTACGAACAATGAATGGCACAAGGTTAGCCAAAAATGAGTGGCTGCCGGCTAAATCTGTTTTTTGTTTGAGATATTGCTGACTTTAGGGGGCTCGTGAGAAGAGAATCAATGCTAAAGAGAGACGTGTCAGTGTCAGTGTTTGACAGCTTCCGCATCATGACGTCCACTTCAATTTTTATTTGCTTATCTTTCGGACGCCAATATAACTACGGTCGTCGAATATGATGCCACGTCATACGCCCTGACCGGAAACTATCCGAGGTTTAAGCGTCCCCACAACAGCAGAAGCACTTTAATGGTGACGCCATGTAATATCTTTTCAACTTGCTCCTTTCTTCGGGTTGAAATTACTCCTTTCTTTGGGTTGAAAAATCTCTTTATACTGTACCCTCCATACCTAACGCAAATCACGGTGAAGGTAATTAAATACAGTAGTTGAAATATCTGCGGAAAGCGCAATATTTTAAGTCGCTCTTTCGTTGGGAGGTTCTGAAAATGAAAATATTAAACTGACAAAACTAAGTTATGTTAAGTTGTAAGAGCATCAGAGAGCGAATTAAAAATAAAAGCGAGAACGAAAGTTTGACTAGATAACGTTGCTCACCTTAAAAAATATTGATAACTTAAGTAAAAATGATCATTTTTTTTTTTTTTTGCATAATTACACCAATACTGTGTCATCGTGAGATTTAAAGTCATTAAATATGTTTAACAATTATAAACTCTTCCCATAACTCGAATTGAGGGCAAAGTTTTTTCATAATATTCTCACCTACCCATTGTAATAATAATATAATTGTAATAAAAGTAGAAAAGTACTTTCCCTTATGAATAGTGATTGCCATCAAAAGTCAAAACTATGCTTATCTTACCGGATGGCGTTCATTGATCAATCTGTGACATGAAATGAATCCCTAAACATTTGTATTGGACAAAATAATCAATAGTTATTCGACTTTTAGCGGCAAAAAAATGGTTACCAAGTAATCAATATCACCATATTCGTTTGTTCCATTACGAAACTTCACGCGTTCATGTGAAAATGCAACATGATTGGGAAACAAACCCTAGGGGCCACTGAACTTATATGCTGCGCAACAACCCTAGATTGGTTGTTGCACTTAAAATATTGACAGGGATGTGTGAGTGCAAGTAAACTGTCCTATCATCCTGCAGGGTTAAAACTTCAAAAAGAGAATCATGGCCCTTCACGTTACCAACAAGTAAACACCGGGAAAAAGTGGTCAGGTTTCATCTGAGGAAGTTCGGACGAATTTATGTACAGTGGGTAAAGGTAAGTTTATCTGGAAGGAATTTGAATCAATGAGCAGTGATTGAAGGTAAGGTGGGACGAGATACAAACTAGCTAGGGGGAGGGCATATATAGCAGCGGTCTCCAGAGCCTTTGATTTGAAATGATTGTGCATGAGATTGATACTGATGGGTCAGTATGGGATTGTGCATGGAAATGATTTGGGGGATTGGTGGGGTATGGGCATAGTTTGTCTTGGCCGGGGGAGGTGGATACTGGAAGTGTGGGTGTGGTTTCTTGGAGAGATGAATGAGGAGGATGTGGTGGGGGAAGTTCCAAGCTTGGGGGAGATTGTCGGCATCTCCAATGCATTCACATACAGAGTTAAAAGTCGGTATAGTATTTTCCTTCAGATAGAATTTTGTTTTCTTCCGGTGCCTTCTCTTCTTTTCTGTTCTTTTTCCCTTTCGTCTTTTCCTTTACTGGATGGAAATATGGTAGGCCAGTTTATGAATCGAATTGCGTTCATATTATAGTTTTCATATTCAAGTTTAGTTCATGTAATTATCAAACTTGCAATGTTTATATAAGTTTCGAAACTCTTATCTAGAACAAGAACAATGATCTGTAAGAAAGAAAACGAGTGACCGTTCCGAGTAGAATTCTCGAAAGAGAACTCTTTGATACTTAAGTCAGCGCAGTTACCGATGTTTGTTTGTGTGAAATTGTTTCGATATCTGGGGGAGCCCCATTTACATAGGCATGGAATGTAAAACCTTAACACAATTAGGAGTCATAGTAGGGCTTGAGTCTTATCCTTGAGGATAATGTTAAAATCATTTAAGAACCCTGGTTTATTCAATAAGGCGTAGTTGACTCATTTTAAATGGGAATGTCGGGCGTTCCCCAATAATTGAAAGTTTATACTTGTCATTTATCCATCAAGTCGATTTTAAAACTATTTTTTTTTCTTTGCCAACCAGAATGATCATCATTTCTTAGAATGAAAAGAAAATCAACATCCCCAAACAGGACCAAAAGAACCTACTCATGGAGAATAATCATATGATATTGATTTATCACTGATACCAAAGTACCAAAAGTTTCTCCTAGTAGGAAATCATATCAAATTTAGATTAAGTGAGCCTCCCCTCCGCAATTCGGCAACTTTTTGCTCAATTTTCAGTGGAGTAAGATTCTCATTAGTACGCGTCGAGGGAATGGCCTCGCGATAAATTTTTTTCAAAAATCACCAACCAAAAAAAACATCCCATTTGTAAGTTGTAGAAAATAAAATAATCTATTATGTGGTCTCAACCAAGAAGTATCTATATAAACCAATTATCCTATCATTTCATCGACCTTTGTAAAACAAGACAAATTGGGCAGTTCTGATTGACATGTATTCCACCGATTACTAATAATGAAATGAACGACGATCGACATATTATTGACAGCGGACGTTGCCAGACAAGTCTGTTTGGGCAGTGGATTGTGTAGAGCAATGGCGGGGAGTGCAAATCATCACCAAATATGAAGCTTTTGAGCATCCCTCTTCTAGATCTTACCATTTTTTTGCAGAAAATCCATGCCAAGCTCATCTATGGACCGACAATACCTACGAAACACACCAAGGAAGAAAAACAAAGAGAGCAATTGCAGTAAAGGGCGTCCCTTTCCATCTCCATATCCATGGAGACTCAAAAGAGAGAAGGGGAGGAAGGCCAACTAGGTTAATTCTTTTTTCCTTTTTTTTTTTTGGTCCACTAGAGTGGAGGGGCAGCTACGCTGTAAAAGAAGTTAATTCCTAGAAGCCTATTTTAAACAAATTCAAGTTTGTATTTTATTTCTTATCGAGTTGAGCTCAATAAATTGACGAATTTCAATATAGTTCAAATGTAATTTGTTTATCTCACGAATCAATCTCAAATAACCTTTAAAACAGCTAAAAGACAAGATTTGTTGTGGTTAACTCTAATTTTCGAATCCAGTTCCCCCAATAAATTTATCTTGGACTTGGTGCAAAATTATGAAACTAAAGGGTACCATGCAACAGTACATTCATTATCTGATCTGCAATGGTCAAAGTACCTGGTTCTGGTTGGACAATTGGCTGCTCCAAAAGGTCCAATAGTCCACCAATTTGGTCATAGAATCGTATATGATGCTGGAAGTTTAGTGGAACTTGAAGTTAAGGATGCTTGGAGCCTTGGACTAATGACAGATGGAATATACCTAGCAGATCACAAGCACTAAAGGAGCTAAACCAACAGTTACAGTCTATGCATTATTGTTTCTCAGATCAGATCAAGAGGATCAAATCAAATTGCTACCTAAACCAGGTAGATTTAATATAAGCTCAGCTTGGACTGTACTCAAAACCAGGCAACCTCAGGTTCCACGGTGGAAGTTGATATGGTTCATAGGACAAATTCCTAAGTATACCAATATATTGTGGATGATACGTAAAGAGAAACTGAGAACCACAAATAAGCAGAAAAAATGAAATATTATAAAAGAAGATCACTGCATTATACGTGGACAGAATCAAGAAACAATAGCTCGTGTGTTCATGGAATGTCCTTTTGCTAATGAGCTATGGAAGAAAGTCTTACATAACCTTCACATACACTATAACCCAAGGACTTAGAATCAGTTGTTGCAATATGCCACTATCAATTTTAGAGGGAAAAACTTCAGAGCAAGGTTAATAAAATTGGGCTTTGTCACCACTGTCCATAGCTTGTGGGAAGAAAGGAATCAGGGATTGTTTGTTGGAAATAAGCAGGAAATGACTGAGGTATATGCAATGCTGGAAACATGGATGAAGTACAGAGTATTGAGCTGGAATAAAGCCCAGAAATCTCCAATCAATCAGCAATTATGCCAGGATTGGAAGCTACATATCACAGTCTTACAAAATTGATAAACTTTGATGTAATTTTTAAAATTTTCATATAGAGAAGATGTGTAAGAAGATTGTTAGGAGCTGAATGATAATAAAGGACCTTTTACTTAAAAAAAAAAATCAAATCCAGTTGAAACCATAGGGTGTTGTAATGAGCTCGCAGAAAAATGATTTGACGAAATTCACTAAAGACGTAGACAAAAGGCGACAAAAATATTCCTAACGATGCACAAGTACAATAAAACCCCTAATAATTTTAAATCTTCTTAGTTCTCGTTTGCAAATCTTTGCATAATATACAACACACTACTCGTGTAACAATTATCTTCTACAGTTCCTATCAATTCGAGACTGAGTTTGTCATGTTGGTGAGGAACCCATCCTATAAAATCGTTTCAGATTTACATGTAGTTCCGCATAAACTCCATGAACGAGGCACGTTAGACCAAGGAAGAGTCCTCTCCAAATACAAAGGCAGGTTTTAATTGTAGTTATTCATATACTTTCCAATGCAAAAGTTTTGCTTTTTCAAGTGGCTACAACTTCTTACATAAAATTTTAATTATGCAATTATGGTTAGTGGCTAAATTCTACCGACGCTAAGAAAAAGTTATAGAGATTTGTCATTGAAAATGTCTGCAAAGTGTAATTAACCACTTTTGTTTATCAGTATGTAAAAGGTTACAACTTCTTTGCTAGAACTCAATTGTAACTTCTTTGCTAAAACCTAATACAGTTTCTTTGCGTAGTGCAATTCACTTCTATCTTGGTACGGAGTACTTTACTGTAATTCTTTTCATTTAACCCGAGAATACTTTGACCGAGGCATATGAGCTTCACAGATTGGGTGGGGGGGGGGGGGGGGGATGGTCACCCCCCTCATAGTTTTATTTAAAATTCTTTAAATTACCCACATGCCATTCGGTTGAAGCATTAAAGTAAAAAAGTTAAAAAAAAATCCTCTAATTGAAGTCTCACACTCTACTTTTCTCACTAAAAGTAAAAGTCGTATTGTAAGCACACTGTTTTTGTAAGTTTACTTTATAATGTATTGATTCATTAGTTATTGGGCTTTATTTTCATTTAGGCTTTTATTGTTATAATTGATCTAGGCCTAGTATAAAATTAAGCTTAATTTAAATAATTAAGTCCAGCCTAGTGAGTCTAGTCCATCTAGCAGTCCGGTTTAGTCAGTTGGTCCGGTTAGTTAGATTTAACCTAATTTAATGTCTAGATAGGTTAAGTGGTTAATGGCTTTGATTTGGTGGCTGAATCCCTAAGTCTCAATTATCACATGTGTTTTGTGGATTCTTTTATCCGAATTTTAGTGTTTATCCCCTTGAATTTAGTATAAAATCGTATCTGACAAGGTCAGGGGCGGATCCAGGAAGTCCAACCGGGGGGCTAAAAGTCATAGAAATTTTTTATGGCTAACATAAAAGAATTAGCGTCACGATTGAACACGTTAAATGCAAAATAGACTGCTCAATTTGACTAATAATCATACAATTTTACTATTTCATAGTGATTTATTTAACTTGTTAAATTAGTCAACAACAAACTACTAATCTTGCATGAAAGAAACTTAACTCTTAATGTATATATGTGATAATAGTGCGATTATCAATTGTATTATGATAATAGTCACGTATAAGTTAACACGCTATAAGAATTTAAATTAAAAAAGAAAAAAAGAACTAACCTTGATATTAATGTTTCCTTTAAATTTTGGAGATTTAAAATTTGGAAGAATGAAGATGGACAAGTGAACGAGAAAGATAAAGACCATGACGGCCGGTGGCACAAAAAGTAAAAA
This sequence comes from Escallonia rubra, assembly GCA_033065855.1. NCBI lineage: Eukaryota > Viridiplantae > Streptophyta > Magnoliopsida > Escalloniales > Escalloniaceae > Escallonia > Escallonia rubra. The sequence continues at coordinate 231,019 of JAVXUO010001818.1, forward strand.
ACATAACAAGATACAATCTAATGCATTAATATATAATATGATGGCATTTTAGTAAATATTTTAAGCATAGCTACCCATTATTTAAAACACTTAAAAAAAATTACTCAACCTTTGGTGTGTGTGTGTGGTGGTGGGGGGGGGGGGGGGGGGGATGGTCCCCCTTGGTCATGCTTGTGCTCCGCCCAGGAAGCATTTCTAGTTCTAGTTAGCTGGCCGGTAAGGAGTATTTTGGACTTCTCACTTTATTTTGGTTATTACATTTTAGAAATTACATGCACGACCGGAGATCTGTGTTATATCATTTCCACTCCCCATACATTTTATGAAAAGGGCATTTTGGCAACTAGAAAAGAAGGGGGGGGGGGGGGGGGGGGGGATGGAAAAAAAAATGACAGGAAAAGTGTGCAAAAAATTATGTGAGAGAATATCATTTCCCGTCTACAACCACAAGCACACTTTGTTTGCATTATGGGGCCATCCCAACCTTCCATCGGACTACAACCACAGGCACACTTTGTTTGCATTATGGGGCCATCCCAACCTTCCATCGGACTATTGAGGCAAGCCAAAATTGAGAGGTACTCTTTGTCCATTTATAGGTTTTCATAGTTCATTTTCTCACTTTTTATCATTTAGGTTTCACGATTTAGTCTAGGAGTCCTAGACTCATTTCCCATTCACGCGAATGGATTTTTGATTCAAAAAAGACAACTAGACTCATGATAGAGATAGAAGTCTAGTTGTCCTAGAATTTTACTAGAGTTATGACTTTATTTTAATTAAAAATTACGGAACAGCTAGAGATGTTAGTGAAGTAGAATTCTTAACACGCTCAACTAGAAAAGGTTGAGTTCATTTAACCCTTTAGGAAGTAAGACTAAAATCTAACTCCCCTCCAGTAAGGTTGATCAGAACTACGCAATTTTGATCATGTTTAGTCCGATCGGGTACGTAGGCTATTAAACCACCTATATTGGGTTTAAACAAAAAATTATTTGTAGTTTAGGGTTTGTTATGCATGTTTTGTTGTCGTTATGGGATAAGAAATTGAAAATTATTAAAAATATAATAGAGACCAAGTAGGGTTCTAGCAGGAAGCCTAATAACTTTTTATTGAATAATTTAATCTGCAAACCCACCTTTTCTGATTTGGTGTGACTAGACACCTAAATTGGTACATTTCCTTCGTTAATTAAATGCTAACGCTAAATTAAGATGGTGACTTGAATTTAGACCTTATTGGGTCTAAAATTTTGAAAGCAGCTTGCTACACGTGTTTATTAACAGGTGCTTCTAAAAGCCGGAGTTTAGGAAAGTCTAGATTTAGATTGAATTGATAGATTTCCTACTAATCTCATACACACCCGTAATTTTCATATATGGTAGTTACGAGTAAATAACAGTTCAAAAAAAATTATTCTTGATATGTTGTGTGTGTCTGAAAATAAAAGGCGAGACTGGAATCTATAAGTGTATAAAATATATTATCTTCATATACCAGTCCTAATCAACATAGACATGCGACTCTTTCTTCATTTCCCATGAAATTGAAGAATATAAATAGTTCAAATTAATTAAATACAGTCCGCTGCGCCAAATGTAATCATAGTATATCAATTTTACTACACTCATGAGTAGTACTAGACCATAATTTTTGTTAATGCAATATTTTGCCCCTCTCGGCGTGGCATCTGCTATCTGCCTCTCTTCCCGTGTGATGTCCAACATAGCGAATGCATTCATATCTTAGAAATTACAAGATGTGCATTGAAATGAGCGAGTGAAGTGACCAATACAATATCCTATGATTGATATCCCTTTCGAGTGGAGAAATGCATGCTCTGCAAGTCTCAAAGGGATCCCGATCCACTGCTGTGGCTAGGGTTACAGCAGTGGTGCTGTGACCCTGTCACAGCCGTCCGATCCTTGTGGGTGGGGGGAACGGTCTAGATCATGCCACGTGGCCACGCCCTTAAAGCCCTGCTTTTCCCCTCATTTACTCTCCCTCATTTACTCTGCCGCCCACCCCACCAACCAACATTCACTCCCTCTCTCCTTACGCCTGCGACCAAGCACCACGCCGGGATCTCCTTACGCCGGCGACATTCCCGGCGAAGGCACAGCGACGTCACCGCGACCAAGCACCACCCGTAAGGATCTTTCGGCGACGAAAGGAGATCGTTCGCTCTCTCTCTCCACGCACTCTGCCGGGATCTCCTTTCGCCGGCGACGTCACCGCCACCCATAAGGAACTGACGGCGACGCGACGCATCTATCAAGCCTGCCGTCCATCGACCAGCGGCAGCGGCTCCTCAAGCTCACTGTACACAGCGGCAGCGGCTCCTCACGCCGTCCAATTTCCGGTGAAGACACGGCAACGCCAAATCCAACTTCCGGCGACGTCCCCGGCCACTTTCCGGCGAAGAGAGTTGCCCAAGAAGGTATAAATAGTGCCTTGTGATTTATTGGATATCTTTTCAGTCGATATTGTTTGTTGATTATTCTTGCATAAACTGAATGGCGTGGCATGCGTACTCAAATTTGGCATTTTTCTGAATTATACGTAAATCGATTTGAATCGTGACATTGCTTTTTACTTTTTCTTGAGTTCAAATCCCATTTTATAGGGTTTGCAATTCCTTGTATAACTGATTTCGGAAAGTGGTGGTTCTTGCTCATAATATTACGTTCGGCTCAATTGGAAGTCGAGGTTGGTTTGTGGGAAGGGTTTTCGTACTTAAAACTGTTGCTACTTTCCTGTAGCAATGATTCAGAACTTTAGGAAAATGAAATTGCACATTTGGTCTTCACATTGAACGTAAACCCGCCTTCCTGATATCCAATTTGATAGCTGCTGCAAAATTTATTAGAGCTTTCTCTTAGGGGTTGGTTCAGGTTGCGTACAATTCTACCCTCCTCAGGCCTTGCAACGGCGGGAGCCTTGTGCACTGCGTTAACTCTTAACATCATTTGATGGCCGAAAGCGCACCTAGAAACAAAGTATTAGTCATCTCTTAACCGGTTTGCAGTAGGGATTTGATTCGTTTAGGAAATTGAAGAATCTTGGAAATCCCAATGGCAGAGAATTGATATTCTAAGATTGTGTTGACTAGAGAGGCATTTTAGAAAACATCTAAGGTGTACAGTTGTTACCCCTTCATGAGCAACACCAGATTAATCATCTATCTTAAGCTCTATAGCTGTTAAAGATTCTTCTTATTGTTAAAATTCTCGTGGCAAAGTAATTACACTTTGTTTGTGCCTTGTACATAGCTGGTCCTGCTCCCGGACAAAGGAGGAGGGTGGTGTTACGACACCCTTTCTAGTTTGGAATGAAGAACTAGTTGAGTTGAGTTGGGTTAATCGAAATGTCTGGGGTTTGAAGATAATAGAAACGATTGTTGTCTAAAGGGCGATTAACAGATGCTATTAAGTTGCTGTCAGACATATTTGTAAAGCAATACTGCATTTCAATAGATCATATGTTAATGATCTCAAAGCAAGAAATATTTCATGGATGATGAGATTTGTAACACATTCAGTTATTAAAGAGGAGCTAGAAATTTATGCATGTCTGCAGATATACTTGGTCAACATGAGCTGAAACTGATTCCATTATCTATACAGTAAAGCCTTTAACAGGATGTAGATATGTATGCATATCTAGGATGATGGATTTTTTACGAGTCCATTAGGATGCATAAGCCTATTCTTTGGACCTTTTGTATAAAGGCAAACCGTTTCTGTATAATATGAAGGATCGTCTTCTGATGAGGAAATATAACGAGTGTATCTTAGTTCCAAGGAGCTATATGAAGGAGAAAGCTTTAATACGACGTGATTGTGTGAGGGAGAAGTAGATGCGTGTGGCTTTATGAGGACGAAGTCGTGGTTGAGGTGGGATTTCACAATTATAGGGTCATAGCCCACACAGAACTTTTGTTTTTTCCCTGATTAGATGATCAAGCTTTCCATGTTGAGCTTTCCCTGTGTTAAGTTGAGCCCTGGGAAACTTGTTGCCTTCTCCAGTAAGGAATTTTTCCTCCACGGAATATATCAGCTGTAGCCTTGGTGTTGGTGCTGGATGCAGGATAAGTTAAGCAAATTGCACGTTTACTAATGTCACTTTTACTTCTCCCATACTCAGTGATTTTAGGTCCTGTGAGTTTAGATCCTAATACAGAAAACCTATTTTGTTTATGTATGTAACGAGTCGTAGAATAGTACTCCTATTACTGAAACTACCTGTTTAAGTCTCAGTTTCAAATGATTTGTAGTTGACAATTTAGTAATTTTAATTTTTTGCAACAGTTCTGAGCAATCCTGAGAAAAGGCGCGAGTATGACAAGAAAGGGATGCTGCATGTTTACGACTACAATATTGTTGTGAGCTATTTCTCCCTTTCTTTATCTTGAAATGCTTCAGTTTGTTTTTCTTTCATCTGCTCGTGGTGGGTTTGGCCTTGAAACCCTTTTTCTTTTTGCTCCAGGAGTACCTTAACCGTTACAAGGGCCTTATTCTAACATGTAATGGTCTTGGGATGAAGCATTCAATATGGTAACAGAATTCTCAAATTGATGGTGATCTTGTTGACGAGGAGCATGCAATTCTGGTACTACAAGTGCCAGCGTACACCTATGCTTAGAATCAGAACTGTCAGATTAGATCTGTTCAGGTTTCGAAATCACCTTGGTCATGTATAAATGGAAGATGAGAAGTTCACTTACCACCTTGATGTAACATCACCTGTTGTCTGGACCTTATCTGGGCGGTTGTGTTAATATAATCTTCCCTTAGGGTTCTTCTGACATCTGAATGTTCTTTTATGTAATCCATGGCGTGTTCACCCATATGGAAAAACGAGGCATGCAACACTATTTGAAGAGAAATGCAGGTGGTAGGAGAAATGTGTTAAGATTTTGATAGAACGTTAGATTCACGTGCTGAGTTGTGAGCTTTTGCAACTGAGGAATTGTCTCGAGCGTGTTTAGATGAGGGCGAGTAGTTGGAAGTTTTTAAAGATTTATAATATCTTCCTCAGCCAGAAACTGATTTACAATTTTCATCCCTACACGACAATCCGTTCTTGTCTCGGCTCTAGAAGCTTTATACAAATGGTCACGTTTATTAACCCCCCTAAAGCCCTCTTTGTTGCACACAAATTTTTCAGAGGTGACAACTTCATCTTTACGATTTTTGTTTGAATAATCCTTGCGCACACCAAAACCCATTTTCTCTCCATAATCCACCCAAAATTTCCATGCTTCCTCCCGGCTATCAAATTCCATACCATTTTTAGGTACCCAATCATCAACGCTGCGTTTAAATATAAATTCATTACTTATTACTTGAACAAGTGTAGATTACGTAACCATAAAGTATAAATGCAATTCATAAATTTTAAACTTCATAAACAATATCATTTTCAATACATGCATTAGTTGAACATTGGTTTGTACATAGTCAACTTGGGATTAAAAAACAGAATATGAAATATATCTACATCTTTCTAAAAACTAAAAACAATATGCTCCAATGCTCCAAAATTAAATATGCTCTAATGCTCCAAAAGTAAATATGCTCCAATGCTCCAAACAGCAGTAACATATGCTAGCATAAATACATTAACTAGAATGGGATATGGGGTCTAAGTGTGGTGTTCATTGTGCACCATCAAAGTGTTGTCTTTTAGCATAATCAAACCAATTTACAGATCCGTTAGGATCAATTGCTGGACAAGTCCATCGCCTTTTGTTCCAACAATTTGATGAAAATTAAATATCGATCAAGTCCACATTTAGGTACATTCATGATAAAATCCATCACGCGTCAATGTCCGGATACCTTATGGTGGCCGGAGGAGTTGACGATGATGGGTCTTCCATGGCAATGTAGACCGAGAAACCTCCAGTGACGAGCTGTAAATCGGCGTCGCCGGAAGGTGGGGAAGGTGTAGATTGGCGCCGACAGATGGTAGGTCAGCGGCGCGATTTCAGGCCGTCGGAGGAGAGAGAGGGAGTGTCGGCAACAGATTCCAGATTAAGCATTGCGCAATTGACTTGACGCAATTACTGCAAATGTAGTGTTTGAGCAAGCATTTCATTATCAGTTCCCAATTTTCAATCAAAAACCAACAAACCCAACTGCAGTATAATGCACTGTATCCAAACTGTGTATTAGAAAACAAGGCTAGAGAATTTATATTCCGTAGAGCTTCTTTTCCTGCTTCAATATTAAAAACTTGCCCTTGCCGAAGCTGTAAAAATTAATACCATTAGGCCATAATGAACCAAGTTGCCAAGCACCCAATAAGCCCATTCAGATATTAACAAAGATTACCCATTACTCTGGATACAGTAATCATTCATCTTCTAAGTTAACATATTTATGATTTCCATTTGCTTTGGCTGGAAACATACTGATTTGCACACCAACCTGTACGAAAACTAATTTTTTGCTTTCTTAAGAATTTGAAGAATTTTTCGCAATACAGGCATCTCACTAGGTTTCAGGGTGAATAAGTAATATGGGCATGCCTTGCTCAATTCTTATTGTATAGTTCAAGTGTCATATCAAGGTAAAACAAGGGTGAATCAACATTCTAATATCTGATGCTTTAATTCAACTACTGTCTCTTTCTCTAGCAACGGTCTTATCGTCTTTCTCCTGAGTCTCTCTCTACCCAAGATAAAAAGTTTCAAACTGCTTGATATTACGTTTGTTTCAAGACTGATTCTATAGAGCATTGAGATCTGGAAAGTTGCACGAAAACCCTTCCCACAAACCAACCTGGACTTCCAATTGAGCCGAACGTAATATTATGAGCAAGAACCACCACTTTCCGAAATCAGTTATACAAGGAATTGCAAACCCTATAAAATGGGATTTGAACTCAAGAAAAAGTAAAAAGCAATGTCACGATTCAAATCGATTTACGTATAATTCAGAAAAATGCCAAATTTGAGTACGCATGCCACGCCATTCAGTTTATGCAAGAATAATCAACAAACAATATCGACTGAAAAGATATCCAATAAATCACAAGGCACTATTTATACCTTCTTGGGCAACTCTCTTCGCCGGAAAGTGGCCGGGGACGTCGCCGGAAGTTGGATTTGGCGTTGCCGTGTCTTCACCGGAAATTGGACGGCGTGAGGAGCCGCTGCCGCTGTGTACAGTGAGCTTGAGGAGCCGCTGCCGCTGGTCGATGGACGGCAGGCTTGATAGATGCGTCGCGTCGCCGTCAGTTCCTTATGGGTGGCGGTGACGTCGCCGGCGAAAGGAGATCCCGGCAGAGTGCTGTGGAGAGAGAGAGCGAACGATCTCCTTTCGTCGCCGAAAGATCCTTACGGGTGGTGCTTGGTCGCGGTGACGTCGCTGTGCCTTCGCCGGGAATGTCGCCGGCGTAAGGAGATCCCGGCGTGGTGCTTGGTCGCCGGCGTAAGGAGAGAGAGAGTGAATGTTGGTTGGTGGGGTGGGCGGCAGAGTAAATGAGGGAGAGTAAATGAGGGGAAAAGCAGGGCTTTAAGGGCGTGGCCACGTGGCATGATCTAGACCGTTCCCCCCCACCCACAAGGATCGGACGGCTGTGACAGGGTCACAGCACCACTGCTGTAACCCTAGCCACAGCAGTGGATCGGGATCCGGTCCTATGCCCTTAACGCACACTTTATTGCCGCAATTGATTTGATAGCAACTTCGTTGATTCTTGGCTGCGTCTCAAGCTTGTCGCAATTGATGCGATATTGTGTACCCGTCGCATGTTATATATGCTGATCTAGCGGTGCCAAAGAGTGCTTCAACGCAAAGATTACTGCAAACTTTGTAATTTTGATTCTTTGCCAACCATCAACAAAGCCTAAGAGAGAAACGCTTCTCAACTCAAAGAGGCACAATGTATATAACATCTCATTACATGCATGTGGTTTCAGGAAAAAAAAAGTTTGTTATAATTGTAAGAGTGATTTTTATTTTTTAGAACGAGTGTTGCAATTCGAAGTTGTTTTTCAGTGTTTCTCTTTCCAAACTTAGAAAATATTGTATGACCCCCCCGGAATAATTGGTCTACCGCTTTAGAGTATTGTATTTATTGTGACATATCTTCATGTCCTCTTTTTGCCCTGGTTTTATCGCCTCAATAGGTCTCTTCTTATCCAATGGTTCCAGGAGAATCAAAACCAATGGTTAACGAAAATATCCCAATTTCATTGTGTTTGATGTTTTTGCATTTTATTCTTTTATCATATTTTTTGCGATACCAAATATTGATTTCTTTTTTGTCGATCAATTTGACTTCACAAAGGATGTAAAGGATTAGAATTTGCATTTTAGTGTCTATATATTCAGAACCATCCAAGCTGCAACCATTCGTGATCACAACGGGAAAGTAATCTCCGCTCGAACGCTCTCAAATGCGGTGATGGACCCAGAAGCTGCCGAAGCTCAGGCTGCCCTTCTAGCAATTTACCTGGCTGCCAGGAGTAAGTGTACCCTTGTGGCTTTTGAAGATGATTCACAGTTGATCGTGAATTGGCTCAACCATCACGATTTGCCTCCCAACTAGAACAGCTCCTCCAGTATTCCCGAAGCAAGAGATGAACTCAAACGCTTTACCTGTTGGGCCTTTTTGAAATCTAGTAGGCTTGTAAATATTCCAGCCCATACCTTAACCAAATGGGCTGATGAAATGAACTCTTTCGGCCTGGTTCACCCTTCATCCTTCCCCCCTTTTCGTTGATGGATGAAACTGTGAACCAGGGGCCCCCTCTCTGCATTTTCCTTCTAATAATGCAATGAATTGATTAGAAAAAAGAAAAATAGTGTCTATATATTCATTCTTGTATGTAGAATAAATAAATAAAGGCATAGAAGCAATCTGGACTATTGTCATTTTTCGCCAATCAGCGGAGTTCCAATCAATTGCAGAAGTTACCAGATTAAAAAAGTGACGCATGGTTACGCAACAAACATCACATATATATATATATATATATATATTGAACAAAAGATAGTTTATTTATTTAAACAAACACTTGAGTCACACATCGTGCGGTGACTCACCCACTAACATCATTTTGCAACAGGTTTCTCGAAAAGATCAGCTCGTGCTGCCACAGATGGTTTGCACTTTGCTGATCACCTGCTTTCTTCGCCAGTTTGTCCCGCACAAAATTTCGCTTCCCTATAAGTGTGGGACACACCCACCTGCCAAGGTCGTTTAAAAAGAGCCCCACAATCCAGAATAAAAATGTCAAATAGCGGAGCGGGGGGGGGGGGGGGGGGCACATCATTTAATAGATAGTGAACCACACAAACATCATAATATAATCGTGATAGAAACGGTCTTCGTCGAGCTAGTTTAGTTTCCTTTGAAAGGAAAGAGATATAGGGCAAGACGAGCTCGGACGTAGAAAGGAAAAAAATGATCTCTTTGTGATGTAGGTCAAAAAAAGAGAACAAGAGCATGGAGATTTCTGTAAAACGATATAGTTTTGGGGGCTTTTGATGTGATTGATAGAAGAGAAACGCAATCTTTTGATTTTAGTATTAGCTCGGACTGAATGGGAAGGTTAAAAAACACGGGGTTCATCATATGTTGGGACGGGTATAGATGACTGAACACGTCCGACGATGAAAAGGCTATCAATTCAGGAGTATATCTCTGTTCAATGTCAAGCAATTAGCATATTTGAGGCCATTGGTATAATACGACGTATGATGTTCCTCAAATTCAGCTTTCCTCAAATTCAGCTAAATCACCTCGGGAGGAGACATGGAAGAATTCTTTGGTATAGGCCGCAACAGATCGATTACTCCAAGGCAAATATGATATTGATGAACTAAGATTTGTTAACGGTCATTTGGTGGCGGCGTGTTGTGTGTACATGCCTTTCTTAAGGCGTATTCGTTGTTGTTTACGAGCTAACATTTCTCAACAGATCGGTTACCCCGAGGCAAATATGATAACGATGTAATTCTTATCGATACTATTAGAGCTATATTTATAGGCGCTATAAGAACTTACAAAACAATTCAAAACCTTATAGAACTACGCCCAACTAATATGGTAACCTGTAATATAACCTAATTTACCTAAAAGACACCCAAAATTTTTTATAACGAGAAAAAATAAAACCTCTAAATGTAATTAAATAAATAGTTACATAATAAACGGAAGCTAGAAAATTCTATACTCTTAATTCTTTTTGTTTTTGCCTTCCATCAGTTTGGTGCAGCTAAGATTACATCGTACCTTATGGGTAAAAGACGCCAAAAATGAACATGGTTAGGCAATTTGTTGAAGCTGCAAAAGATGAATATGGCTAGGCAATTTGTTCAAGCTGTGGGATGTAAAGGTATAGTAGTAGGGGAGCGTTGCGTCTTCGAGGGAAGCATCCGCGTGAATGGACGAAGCAAAAGCGAGAATGTCGGCTTCTAGTTGGTTATAAGAATCGATCAAACTAACAACCAGTAGCACTCCCACAATCTTTGTTTACTCAATCCCGTCACACGCAACATGAACCGACCTCCCTTACTCACCCTATTAGGAGTATCGTTACGTGTGTAGTAGCTTACAAACGCCACCCAATGCTCAATTCTTGCATTTAGTCTGAACTCACTCATTTGGCAAAAGTTCTTTTTGGTCCTTTAGAACCCAAATCTTTACTAAGTCACCAAATGTGTCACTACGAGTCGACTTGTTGAAATGCTTCAGCGCTCTTTATCGATTTTTTGTTGCCAAAAGATTTCGTCATTACAAAAGCTTTTAATGCTCGATCTGTAGTCACGTCAAAGCTCTATGGCTAAAAGTCTATAATACCCATTCACGGGTCTTTTGGAAGGGTAATGAATGCTTTAAGTCTTCAAAAATTGCTAAGTGGTGTTTTTGCAATCATAGCTGCTTTTGCTTTTTGAACTCCAAAAGCATAAACCTGCATTTCGTTACGCTACAAATAAGTACACTGTCAAAGTTACAACTGCAAACCATAACTAGGACTTTGGGCACGAACAATGCATGTGAGAAACATAAATTATAATTTTGTTTGGTTAACATATATAAAAAATTATAAAAAACAATAGATAGTATTACGAACTACTCCCTCCGTCCCTTAAAAAGTGATCATATTTTTTTTTGGGCCGTCCCACAAAAAGTGATCACTTCCAAATTAAGAAAGATTCTATAAGTATTTTTACATATTTACCCTTTTTATCATTTTTTTTATTCTATTTCTCTCACCACATTTAATTCTCTACCAACTCATTTTCTTTCTCATGGCCCACCACTTTACACTTTTTTATTATATTTCTCTCACCACATTTAACACTCTACCAACCAATTTTCTCTCTCATGACCCACTCTCTTCCCCCCTCTCTCTAAAGGGTAAAATGAGAAAGACACACAATATATAACCTAAATTCTTAATTTACGTGCAAAATAAAAGGGATCACTTAAAAAGAAATGGAGGGAGTATATGCTAAACTCCAAAACTAGAGGAAGAAAACAAATATCAGAGTGAAAGAAAATAAGGAGAAAAAGAAATTTACATAGTTATAACTGACAAACGATGGGGATAACGAGAAGAGATGTTGGCAATGACTCAGTGAGAGACTAAAACGTAGAATAGGAGAGCCTAAGAAGTTCGCTTAATATTCAAATTAGTTAATCTTTTAGGTGCAGGATAAAATAATTTCAAAAAGTAGGATAAATAATGCAATTAAATGTTTTACCGTGCTATCCAATATTATGATATCAGCAATCAAGTTACAAATTAAGGTTACTTCGGGGGACCAAAGTGAAATATGCCCCAGTACCCATTGCCCCCGCCCTTTTCAGACAGACCTGTTGAAGCGTACGACTGAACCAAATCATGAGTAGCTACTAGTTGAAGTCCCAAAAGCCTGAATTGCTGATATCGGCCGTCGGGAAAAGATGGAGTACAGGAACAAGCTCGTCCTTGCTCCCATGGTTCGAGTTGTAAGTTGTTCTTATCCTTCACTTTTATCTGAACCAACCAGGCGACGTTGTTCTGTTGCTTGTTATGAATTTATCTGCTGTTTCATTTACTAGGTCCAGACAAGTAGCTCTAAATCTGCAATCGTATACTCGCATTTCAATTGACGAATTTGTGAATGTTTCGTTATTTCTAGGGCACGTTGCCATTCAGGTTACTCGCTGCGGAATACGGTGCAGACATTACCTACGGCGAGGAGATTATCGACCATAAGCTTCTTAAATGCGAGCGTCGCGATAATGGTAAATCTACGGCTTCCAATTGTTCTTTTTGCTTTAGCTCTAAATGGCAGGGTATTGTAGCCCCATTTTTTTCCCACTTACTATAGAAGATGAGCCATTAGTGAACATGTCATTCAGTGAATTGATTCGCATAATCTGCTTGTTGAAAGACAGAGGGAATGTTCTTATGGTCCTTGTCCCCTTTACTTTTGGCAATTCCTAGAACATAATTGAATTGAACTCAGATTGTAATTTCAGATCAAATTACCAGTGTTTGGTGAATCAAACAAGGTAAAAAACAACGAGTACAAGCAACTTCAAAATTAAATGGAACTGTGAAATGGAAGGATTGTATTGGTGAAATGTCTTTCAAACGACGATAGAAGTTATGTGATACAGTAGAAACTACAAAGAGCTGAGTGGGTTCATTAAGAGCTCGGGGTCATTTAATTATCCGTCCCGCCTTGATTTATATTGAATCACTTTGTTTTCTGTGTAAACAGATGTCATTGGGTCTATCGATGTGGTGGAAAAGGGTACGGAGAATGTTGTTTTCCGAACCTGTCAACAGGAGAGTAGTCGTGTGGTATTTCAAATGGGCACTTCTAACGCCGTGAGGGCTCTAACTGCTGCTCAGATAGTGTAAGTTACTGTTTGAAATTTTAAGTTGCACTCCTCTTATGGTGGTTTTGGAACATACTGGTATATACTTTAGTCAGCAGGTAGAGGAATGTAGGCTCAGGTGTCTTAGAAATTTTCTTGTCTGGACTCATATGTGGATTGGAACTTGAGATGAACCATCAGAGCTTCCAAGTCTGTCTTCTTGTTGACTGAAAGTCAATGACGGGCTCCTCTAGTCCACCTCTAAGAGGAAATAGTCGTGTCTCGCAGATCATGTCAGGTAATTGTTGTCTATTTGCATATTTACTCTCAAATGGAGTAATTTGGTTTACCCTGCAGTTTGTCATCTAGGGAGTAGGGACTTTATTGACCTAACTAGTTTTGTCTGTCCGGTTCTAAAAGTGTGTATGTTTGAACTCTTCATTCCCTGAGCAATATACTTGGGTTTGGCCAGTCTAATGCACATTGTATCACTCGTCTTGGTGAAGCAGCTATAACATGACACAAACACCAAATGCTTAAGGCATCAGGATCTAACCTACGCAAATCTTCTTGTTTTACTCCTTGTTGACTTGGGATGAACCATTGGAGCTTCCAAGTCTGCCTTCTTCTCTACTAAAAGTCAAAGAGGCTCCTCTATTGCACCTCTAAGAGCACATAGTTATGTCTCCGCATATCATGTCAGGTAATTGTTGTGTATTGCAAAATACCCTCAGAGGGGGTGATTTGGTTTTTCCTGCGGTTTGTCATCGAGGGAGTTTAGTATAGTTTCATCTTTCCAGGAAGTCTAGAAGTGTGTAAGTTTGAACGCTTCGTTTACTTGGGTTCAGCCGGTGTAGTACATGTTGCATCACTCGTTCGGGTGAAGCAGCTATAACATGGCACAAACGCCAATCCCTTAAGGCATCAGGATCTCTTCTACGAAAAGGTTACCTTGTTGGACTCATTTTAACCTTGACAAGTCTTAAAGGAACCAGTAGGCATCTTCTGAAAAGCGTCCCTGAATATTGAGTATCACAAGTGCTCCTTTGTTTTCTTTGCCCGAACTAAAGTTCTATTAGCTAAGGTCTTGACGTAATGTATCCTCTTGCAGGTGTAAAGATGTTGCTGCTGTAGATATCAATATGGGTTGCCCCAAGTCTTTCTCTGTTAGTGGAGGCATGGGTGCTGCACTTTTGACTAAACCAGAGCTCATTCATGATGTAATGCATGAAATATATGGTTTCTTTTTATTTGATTTTTTGCAGTTGATACCTGATCCCGAAAATTCTTTCTGAACTCAGATATTAACAACATTGAAGAGGAATTTGGACATACCGATAACTTGCAAGATACGGTTGTTACAATCTTCCCATGATACAGTGGAGTTGGCGCGCCGAATTGAGAAAACTGGGGTTTCTGCAGTTGCTATCCATGCAAGGTAATGCATAATGTAATGATCTTATCTATTTGGTAAGCTTTAGCAAGGGTATGTTCTTTAATTCTTCTTCTTTCTTCAAGTATCCTGTCATAAAACATTCGGGCTAGATATTATGAATGGCGGACCAACTTGGATAATCAGAACTTCTAATGGTCAGGTTTGATAGCTTGGTAATGGTAATTTTTATCCACTGATCCCCGAGAAAAGGGAAAGTATCTACATCTTATCTTTCTGTTTTATACAGAAAAAACAACCAGACATGGGGTTTCATCTAATGAAAACAAAAGTAGAAGTGTGACAGACTGACAGGCATCAAGGGATTAGTTACGTATTGCTGAGGCCTAAAAGGTTCAACATGAAATCTCAGTCATTGACTTATCAAGTGCTCAATAATTTAAGAAAGTCCTGTTAATATACAGACAATATGAACTGAAATTGCGTAGGCAACGAATTACCGTTTAGGGGTGAAAGTGATGCAGGACAAAACATGAAAGGATAACGGCAAACAACTAAATTACCTGAAACATTGAAAATGGCCCCAAAAGTTCCAAAATGAGAAAACTGAGGGACTAAATAAAATCCTTAAGTTACCATCCTTACTTTTACTTTTCAATCTCGATATCTGGCCAAACTTTTTTTCCTACAAGAAAGGCATATGGTGAAGCCACTGGTCCACTTCATCTTGCAACAACAGGCAATACTCGCTTATGAACACCTTGCAACGACAGGCAATGCTCGCTAATGGAGTGGCACATCCCTAACCCCTCCCTCCCTTTCCCCGAAGAAAAGGAAAGTAAAAATAAATAAAAGCATGTAGTACATTGTCCTAAGTGGAGATAGAAATTATGATAGACGTATAAAGAAGTGGGATATAGTGTTCTTCAAGGATCTTCGTCTATCTTTTGAGCCTGGAAGCATATGTTATAGGTTTGTGCAGTTCTATTTTCTGTAGATCATGCATATCACTAGAGAGAGAGAGAGAGAGATTTGTGCCTTAGACAGGAAGTTGTAATGCATTTTCAAACTGAGGCATCAAAGGTAGACAAGCTCGATTGTATGCAGGTCATGATGCACGGAATATTAAATTATAAGAATTGTATGTGGCCAAGCTCAACAGAAAGGCGAAGATCCTTGAAAAACATAATTGTATGACTTTATACCACCAAGCACTGGGTTCAACGTGCTCGCTCTCCTCTCTCCATGCTTGGGTTTGACTCGTGTCCACATAAGCTGGGTGGCACTAACCATACTCCTCCAAGGTACCCGGGATGGGCTGATGAGTGCAATGCACACTGGCAGGTACGTGGAGTAGCCTATCTCCACATCCACTTAATGTACCCAATAGGAAATACTTTCTTTTGTTAGCTGCTACCACGACAACTTTTCTACGTTGATATGTTATAGGAGAATTATAAAAATTCTGATTTTCTTCTTTAAAAGCTACAAGGCGACGTAAGGTGTATACGACTAGAGGAAGCTCTTGCAGGATACCCAAGCACTTTCTTTCACAGTTAAACTGATAAAAGACAGGCAATGTTGTCTAAAAAGTGTGTACATGGTTCTTTTCAATAGAAGTATAATTTTGCCACTCAAAGGTATGATGATCATTGAAAGTATGAGTAGATCAAGCGATCATTACTTAGTCTGGTCGTACTTCTCCATCCCTAAATTATGGTTGACTATTAGAAAGTTGTGGTGGCTGCTCTACTGGAGTAAAATATGACATACTCAAAATGAAGAATAACTTGGTGCAAAATATTTGTGTGCATGTTGACCATTTTTCCCTCTGCAGCAAGTCTTTCACTAGAAATTATGGTCTCAAATGATGAGCTTTTCTGGCATGAATATTCTAGCATGCTTCCCGTGTTCTTCCAAATGGCACATTTTAGAATTACAGTTTGTGCAGTTTGTCTCTTCTAACAAATGGTTACACGTTTTTTATTTGTGGAATTGCAGAAAAGTTGCAGATAGGCCAAGAGATCCTGCTAAGTGGAGTGAGATTGCAGATGTTGTAACAGCACTCTCTATTCCAGTTATTGCCAATGGTGATATCTTCGAGCATGAAGATTTTGAACGCATAAAAGCTGCGACAGGTAGGTGAAAGACGTTTATTATCTCCTTTAATTGCATAAATACATGTAGAGATTTATCTTTTCAGGAAGTCACTTTTGTAAATGATGTTTCTTGTGTGTTGTAATACTCGTGTGATATGACAATTGACGTTCAATTTGCTGTGCAATTTACAGTATTTGAGTCATGTCATAATACAAGTATATATTCCACTGTAGCCAATCTTTCTTAAACCAACTAGAATTAGGATATCATTTTCTGATATATAATAATATAATCTTGAAAGTTCTCTACAGGAAATCTTGAGAGCTTGGGCTTTGCACTATTGGCCTTGTATGTCACCGTGGATTCCTTGCAAGAGTGACACAAGTCTCTTTTCTTCCTTCTCTTATTTCTGCCTTAACCTTTCTAATCCCCTTTCTCCATTATTGATCGCTTTGAGTCACATCAGCATTATTTGTCTGTTTCTCTCTGTGATCATTGATGCTTATTTCTTGCTGATGATACTTGGTCTTTTCTTTTTACACTATTTCCTAGGTTACAATTCCTTAGAGGTGTATGAGATGAGGTTGAAGAATGTTTTGGAATGAAATAAGCACAAATTGTGTTACTTTGGTGATCTTTTCTTTTTTCCTTTTTCTTTTTCCCCCCATTCACTGATATACAGAAAGATTTTTAGCTTAATCTTCAATTTACATGATGACGCTTCTTACTCTCCTTGTTCTACCACCACCAGTGAGCACACCCATGGCCAGAGCGTGAGTCTAAAAGTCATGAGATGAAAGTTTTTGATTTTTCTATGAAAATGGGGACAAGCTGAAGTTTGTTATGTTTCGATGCTGGGGGTGCAAAAGCAAAGTTTTGGTTGATTAGTACTTGTTTTTTCCATCTCTCTCTCTCTAAATGTGCTCACAAGCATGTATATTGATTCATGAGTATAACTAGGTGCACCTTCCCTTCTTTTATGTGCCTACTGTAACAATGTGTAATTTTTTTTTGCTGAGAAACCCTTCTTTTGTAGGTGCCTCATCTGTGATGGTTGCTAGAGGAGCTCTTTGGAATGCTTCAGTTTTCTCTCCTAAAGGAAAAAGGCCCTGGGAGGTCGTGAAAGGAGAATACGTTAGGAAGGTATTTGACCTGTTCTAACTAGAAATCATATTGGTTGACTCTTGTTTCCAGCAACAATAGGGATAGGATCATAGGATCAGATGCCATGTAATTTTCTTTTAAATCAAATAAAGTATGTATTATAAAGGTGAAGATGAGAGAAGATTGCCAGGTAAGTGCCTACTTGGATGTTCTCTTCTTTCACCAGAGAGAGAGAGAGAGAGAGCTGATCCCGAGGGAGTGCCGGCAACTTACTTCTCTAAGCTTCCAACGCATCTGTGGTTGTCCACGTCAGCATCTGGGACAGCCTGGATTGAATTAATCTTGCAAGTTTAAGTTATCTGCTGTGAATCAAATTAATTCATTGGCCTTGCTTATCTGCTAGATTTAGCAGTGGATTATGGGAGACACAAAAAGCAAATGATGCTATATGAAATAAAGTTGGATTAAAATCCAATTGAGTTCTCAATCATTTGAGATTCACAACAAGGAAAATCCAATTGAAACATCACAAGGCTTTCTTGGTTCGTCTAAACATTGGAAGGCTCAAAACACGGAAGTATGTGACATTGTTGAGAAGGATTTGAGATTGAGATATTGGGGATGGAAGCCTTCTTAAGCCAACAGACAGGATGCTGATGAACCTCAACTGGTGTTATGCCACCCTTACAATTGGAAGAAGGGTGGCAAGTCAATGTTTTGACGGTGTAATGGTGGCATACGGTTGATTGTGGCAGCCGTGGTTGGTGACTCCGTGGCAAGGGGATGGTGAAACTCACCTGCCACATACACCTTGCATATTACCCCGCCATGATGATTCACAGCTATTGTAAAACAACTAGGAGCTTAATTTCTTCCCTAGTCGTGGCTGGAACACGAGCGACACGTGGGGCGTTTGCGACGAGTTAACAGATAGATAAACAGAGGGAGAAAGAAAGACACCGTAATGATGGCAGAAAGGTTACATGTCAATGGGCATGATAATTGAGCGGAAAGTCAAATCTGGCAAAATAAAATGCGATCTAGACCATCCGTTTCATGAAGCTGCCAGCCCTTGCAAGGGACCGGCTCCTTATATGTTAAGGGCTGAAATCAACATGTCCATAACTTGGTATTAGGTGACTGCTTTATTTCTTTGGGTGTTTTTCTTTTCTTGTTTATACAATAGTGTGGTTTAAATTTGGAGATATGTTTCTCGTGTACCTTAATTTTTTATATGGCTTGTTTGGGGTCATTTTTTTTTTCTGGTGGTTTTTTTTACACAGTTGTAAGTTCTCTAGAGAGTACTCGCTGGGTGGGGCTAACCATATTGTGCTTCCTCTTTTTGGGATTGAAATCTCAATGCTAGTCTTTATTTGTTGTTATTTATTATGCTTGTGTGATGTTTGATGGGTAACTTTAACTTGAAGGTTATCAAGTGTGATTCAAAATCATTGATTAAAGACCCAAAGACGATCCTTTTTCAATCAAAACGATGTGATCACGTCACTGGATGAGTTTCTTTAGTTGCAATATGCTTTGTTTCTCAACGTTTTCTGTTTCGTGCAAGTTTATGCGCATCATTGTGTTACTATCTTCTATTTGAATTTGTAAGGAAATTTTCAGCTTCCTCTCTTTTAAAATTGGCAAGACATTTTGACATTTGGAAAAACATGGATTTGGATGTAATATGAATTTTGAATTCGACAACTCACTCTCTCCTTTCTGATACAGAGCATATTGTGGGACAACGATATGAAGAGTACAAAGCACACACTAAAGGAAATGATAGTGCATCATTCTTCCCTTGAGCTTCCGGAGGGAAAGGCTGTGATCAAGTCAGAAACTTCGGCAGATTTAGCGTATGTTATGTTAATTTACACCTTCCTTCTCCGAAGCATTTTCTGGCTGCTATTTTTTCTAATTTGCCAAACTAAATGCCCCAATTACTAAAATCATCAAATAGCACACTTTCCTGATCTTTCTTCCCCGCCTTACTGGTACTTATTCCATTAACCCCCACTTTGTTTTGTCATCAGATATTATGTTTTCTTGTTTGTATTTGAGTTCCTTCCCCAGCTGGTATCAGTAAGAATTCATATTTTTGTAAAGAATCATATTTTTGTGACGAATCATATTCTATCGGGATTCTCTAATTATCTTCTGACAATGTGATCGCTTAAATGTGGTATAGCTCATATTGTTAGGTTTTTGACCTTAAGGAGTCCTAAATGTTTGTCTACCATTTGTTCACAATGTTCTTATCTTGTCGGGAATAGGGTATGACCTGTGGGAAGGCATGGTGAATACGTATGCTCCAGATTGATTTGGGTGCCTATATGGACAATGACAACAACATGCTAAATGTTTCTGTAGATATGAGATTTGACTTTTTTGGTTCACTTTTCTTCTACTTTTTGGCCTTAGTGATCCCTATTAATTGAAGACGACAAATCGACGCAACTTCAGACATACTGTTTTATTTATCATATCTTATTTATTCGTTTATTTATCTTGTCAAGAGTTTTGAAGAGCAACTTTGAGGTTCACCAGCTCATCTAGGCTTGCATCCAAGTATAAGCTGCCATTAACTGCAGCTACCTTGAAAAAGGCGGCATATTGTTCAACGCACGCACGCACGCAAGCACGCACGTGGGCGTGTGTAATAAACCCCTGAGCTGCAAAGGGACCACATTGAAGCGGAGTGTAGATAGTTCCAGCTCAGGTCATAAGATGTGAACAATCCCGTTTCAAGGTCACCTTCTGAGTTAGCTTGTGTTGAAAAATTAAAAAAAAGGAGCATGAGAAGTTCAGCAAATAATTGCAAAAGAGATATCTTATAATAACACAAATATGTTGCAAAACTAGTGTCTACAAATTAAAATAGAAAACTATGCATTAAATGATTGTATTTAATAAAACATAAAGAAATCAGGGATGAAAATTTTCAGACTTTCTTTACTGCACAGGGAAATCCCTTGTTGATTGTCTTAAGGAAAATCAAGAAATAAAGGCAAATATAAGGCATATGACATATGCACATTATTACAATCCACAGGCACCTGTGTACATGTATTTTTATGATGCAGATGGAAAAATTGAAGCAGCAACTTGCCTAAAAAATATTTGTAGTTAGGTATTTTTAGTGTTAAAAATAAACTTCTATAGTTGGGTCTTATTTAGCATTTTAGTCATGGTAGCGTTTTAGATTTTTCTGTATAAACTCATTTAATCCTTTAGTTTAAGGGAGACTAATTTATTTGAGTGTCATAAACATTACCTCTGTTTTCTAGGGTGATTTGCATCCATGGTTGGCTATTGATCAGTATGATTCATAAGTTAAATGTTACAACCCTGTGATATTTTTTGTGCTAATTATGAGATGCTCTTCTAAAATCTAAGTTCACCTGTATAACGAGAAAAGAATAATTTTAGTTGGTGCAGCCTCAACTATAATGAACATTATTTGGTAACTATCGAGTGCCGATCTGTATCGTACGCTTGATTTTCCGCAAAGGTAGTCGGTATTCGTTTTTTCCAATTGGATACAATTATGCAAGGTATTCGATTTTGGGAAAATACAAAAGAATTTGTGTCTAGGATTCTGTGTAGTTCTGATATCTCTATTTGCTCAATTATTTTTGAGGTTTGCTTTAAAAATTTCGTCATCTGTGGAACATGCATCTCATTAACTGATGAGATCTACTATTAACTCAATGTTTAGTGTTAACACTACCTTTGCCTTTTTACAACAACAGCACCACAGCTTTTGATCTAGTAACCCAATCAAACCAATACAAGGACAATTATGCTCGAAAAGAATAGGGAAGAAATGTAGAAAAAAACGTTGAAGGATGTTTTTCATTGTTAGCAGTTCTGTTATTATCAACGAAAACCTTTAAAAGAATCCATCTGAATATGGTGAAAGCAATATGTGTACTTAATATATTTGTAATTTGGTTTGGTATTTCACTCCCAAAACCAGAAATAGAGGTACTTTGCTTATTTGGTACAGTTATAAGCGAATGCTCATCCAGTAATCCTATCCTCCTTTTAATGGATTTTCCTGTGTAAGGCCAGTTGATGTTATCTCGTATTAATGTGTTGTATACATGTTTATACCTCAGATGAATTTTGTGTTATTTGCTAATAAGCATCCGCAGTCTGTAATTGGACCATGAGACTGGTGCTATGGATTTAGTTGGCATTGCTCAATTTGGGGTGCCCCAATATATGTTATCCATAAACGCGTAGAACTTGTTGGGTGCAATTAATATTCTAAATTGCAAATGTTGCTTCTTGTTACATAGTCACGACACCCCTTTCTGTGCTCTTTCCCACATGTTAATCTGGTGGCAGTGTTGTGTTTATTTGATTGTTCAGGCGGTTTTATGGGGAAGAAAGTTATCATGAATTTGTCAACAAAAACAGGCCAGTGATTAATATTAGTTGAACGCAGCGGACTTCATCCCATTTGGAGATGACCAAGTGAGTGATTACCTAATCCACTTTAATTTCATGCTTGTTTTTAGTTTAGAAACACAGAGACATCCTCTAGAAATAGAGATGGCGAAGTGAGTGATTACCTGATCCACTTTAATTTCTTGCTTGCTTGTGCAAATTAATTTTTGGGTTAGAAACACAGACATCCTCTAGAAATATGAATTTCAGCGGCCTTGTAAGTGAATTACTTATCTGCATCATGCTTCTGAATGTCCAATGGTAAAGAACAAGAAAGTACATCTGTGGAAACTACTTCCCCCCACCCTGCCGCGCGACACCAGAGAGTTAATTTCCCTAGTCTTCAGTTTTTATAGACACTTAATTTTGGGAATGGATTAGATAAAATCTTGCAAGTAATCTCAGCGCCTCTTGCTGTAACCCTTATCGCAATCTGTATCAGAGTTGCTTCTCTTTCTACAAGTGATACTATTAAAGTCAATTATTGTGTTTTGAGAGTTTCTTTTGGGTTTTCTAAAATTGTAAATGATGTGATGTATTGAATCTCGCTGATTCTACTAAGGACAACAAATGAGAGAGCAATGCCATAGCGCTGTTTCTTCTGCTGATACCGTTTCTGTGGCTGCAAGGAATGCTATGTTTTTGGTAAGAACGAACCTGGGTTTTACTCGTTCAGAATATTTGTAAACATGAACAGTAAATGCGTTTTTGAGGCTTTTATCAAGAGGGTGATTGTGACACCATTGTGGCAGGCTATTCTATCGTCCACGATAACGTTCAGATGGATTGCAGCTTGTAGTTTGATGGAATGGTGGGTGCTGCTTTGTATGCGGCCATTGCTGGGTAGATTTTGGATGTCTTGCGAAGTATAGGAGGGTAGCACTGAAATTTTCTCTGTAGTTGGAATTGATGATCCACTTTCATCATTGCCATCCAATTAGGTGTTACTTTCTTATTTGCTGGAAAATTTCTTGTTTGAAGGTGGGTTTTGCTGGAGAACTTATTCGATTTGATAATTAGGGGAAAGCTACTTTTGGGTATATGGGAAGATATATCAGCTGGACCCACTGACGTCAACATTCATATTTGTAGCATTGGCAGTTTATATGCTTGTTTGGCTAAGTTTAGATTATGGTCTTCTTCGGTTTGATTGTGACCATTCCTTCCCCATATATTGGGATTGCTTTATAATCGTATTCTGCTGCACCTGGTTGGTTTATTTTCTTGTACCTTTTTCCCGATATTGTACACCTCATAAGAGCAGATGAGATATGAAAAGTTACAACAATTGCAAAAGATCGAGCTCATGAGTCACGCTATGAAGCTGTGGAGAAAATATGTATAGAATTAGTCCGTTTACTATGGAAATTATATTCTTGATCAGGCGATTGATGGGAAGAATTAAAGAGAAAGGAATGACTTCTTGCATAATCTCTGTAATTCTGCAAAAAAGCATACGCAAAAAATGGCATCAAAGTTATTTGGTGTACACTAAAGCAGCGAGGAGTGCCAAGCAAGTATGTTGATGTGATGAAGGAAGCATGGTGTTGAGTGACGCTCAAATTTGAGAACTACCGTTGGTATGATGTGCAAGGAATTGAACTTCACGGGGGGAGCGGCTATAAGTCGAGCAGATTGACAGCACCATTCGTAGGTTTTGGTGGGGACAAGATGAAACTAAGAAGCATTTATACTGTCCAAAAGCCTGGGAATCTATCTGCTCTCCAAAATCTAGTGGAGGTATGGGCTTTAAACTTATGAAAGACTTTAACATTGCGTTAATAGCGAAATTAGGCTGGGCAATGATCAACCAACCAGGGACAACTTGGGTTCAAATCATGACAAATAAGTACCTTAAAGGCACAGCCTTCTGGGATCACACCCCACCGAAAAATGCTTCCTGGATGTGGAAAGGAATTTGTTATAGCCAGGAATTGCTGAAAAAGGGGACTTGTTTTATAGTGGGCAATGGTGAAAACATCAAGATTGGGCTAGACCCGTGGATTCCAACTTTACCGAATTTTCGGCCAAGATTTACTCCAAATTCATTGTCAGCATTTGATAAAGTATCTAGCCTCATCGATGAATCATCTGCATCTTGGAACCTAGACAAGCTACGTAGTAACTTCTCGGATGATCACGCTGGAGAGATATCAAAAATTCGCATCTCTCCGTCAAGACCCCAGGATTTTTTAGCCTGGACTCCAAACAAATCCGGGAAATTCACTACAAAATCGGCTTATCTCTTCCATAATGAAAACAGATTTCAAAGTGGCGACCATAGCACAAGAGCATTTTGGAAGGTACTGTGGAAATCTAAGATCCGAGAAAGACACAAAATACTCATTTGGCGAATCGCTTGGAACATTCTCCCTGTCAGGATGAAGCTGCGAACCATAGTTCCGAATATTGATACTGAATGCCCGCTATGCAAATCAGCAGAGGAGACCACATCTCATGTTTTTCTCGCATGTCCTCTCACTCGTGTACTGTGGTCGATCTCTCCCGAAGGCTTTCGTCCTCCCAACACACCGAGCCAAGCCCAGCATAGAACCACCAGTCATCCTTGGAGTGACACGCTACAATGGCTATCAGAGATTCTATCCCCTCCACTCCTCAAAGATGATCTTGATTTGAGCTACCATTATACTTTATTTGCTACTACTATCATGGACCACCTTTGGAGATACACGAACCAACTAGTCTTCCAAAATACTGAAATCAATGCAAAGAAGGCTTCAATCCAAATATTGGCTGCTTACAATCGGTATAGAGAGGCTGCAAAAATGTCCCAAGCCCCTTGCTCTCTCAATAGTACTACCACATTCATCCCTCGCCACTGGGTTCGTATCAACTTCGATGCCGCAGTTCGTACTAGCAGATCTATTCAAGCAGCCACCATCCGTGACCATGATGGCAAGCTTATAGCGGCCAAAACTCGGGAAAGTGCACAACTGGATCCAGCAGCAGCTGAAGCCCAAGCAAGTCTAATGGCGATAGACTTAGCAATTTCACATAAATGCTCTCATGTCCTTTTTGAAGGAGATGCTTCTGAAATTATCAATTGGCTGAACAACCATGAAGAAAATCCCAGCTGGAACTGCTTCACCACCATCCATGAAGCTAGAGACAAACTTAGAGCCATAACCTGCTGGTCCTTCTTGAAAGTTAGTAGATCTGTCAATAGTTTAGCGCATAATCTTGCTGCTAAGGCCTATGGTGAAAATTTGTTGGTTCGGTTCCTTCCTCATCCTTTTGTGAGATTTTGTTAATGGATGAAAACGTGAACCATGAACCATGATTTGTAACAGCCTGTTTTCTTAATATTATGACTTGATTAGAAAAAAAAAAAAGATATTGCTTTTTGTTATGGTCGAAGGTACTAAGAAAACTCAAACTTGAGGTCCATTGGGGTACATCAATTAATGGTGATTGTTTGCGATGTTTAAGTCTAAAGTTGTTTTTCGATGTTAAGTTATGTCTTCTTTCTCTTCCTTCATTTTATTTATCTCTTGGACATAACCAATTCGCAACTTTTAAAAACTGTTGACTTGGTATAACTGTCTAAGACTGTCGATTAGTTCTCACCGATCGACAGCTATAAAAACTGCTCTTACGTTCTCGAGAGCTCCATGTCTGTCAATTCATGACTGTTATTAACTGTCATTTTGTCATTAACTGTCACTTGTTATTAAAAATCATTAAAGGCATGACTTTCAACCACTCAGCTCAACATTAAATTCAGTGAGACGCGCTTTATGTCTTAAACTTTTTAATTCATCCATGTGTGCAATTATTATTGGGAGTGCTAAAATTATATTTTTATACGCCAACAGTGATACAACGTTAATTGACGAGATTATACGTATTTCAAAGTTGAGACGCTTTTGATTAAAGTATGAGTCACTAAAAATATAGGTATTATTGTTGTTCTAAGAAATCAAGAAAGTGTGAAATATATTATCCTTTCACGTATATTCAATCGTTAAAATATGTTTAGTGACATAATTTTAATTATTTGCCATTAGTATTTTTCGTGTACCGTGTGACAGACTGACAGTATATCCATCAGTGAAAGAATTGGAGTCCCGTCATTTCCCCCACATAATAGTATAAGTGTAAGCCTGTTGCCAAACAGCCGTGACCATACTCTCCTACCTTAGCTAACCCCCGTTCCAACTAATTGTTGCCACAATCGCCGCCAAATTCCACCATCTCTCCAATCGTACCCGCCACCAATCACCGCCCTGACACCGCCACTCAACACTCAAGAATAACCCAATTTCGTCAATTACAACGGCCGCCGGTGGCTGCCTCTTGATCCTCCACTGTCGTTTTGTTGCGTCGATCTAATTACCGGGGGGTAAGGCCTCTGTTCCATTTGATCTCTGATTTCTCGTGTTCTTGCTTCTATTGCGTAATACGGGTACTGTACAATCTTTTGGGGGTCAAACCCCCTATGTCTTGTCTTTATGTGATAATACTTCTGTAACTGGAATTGTAGGTATGATTTGAAGGCTTCTGCTTGCTACTTTATTGTGTAATACGAGTACACTTAAAGTTGCAACTTTGATATGGTTCCTTTTTGTGTTGAAGGAATTTCTAACATTGACCGGGAAATTTATTTGCTCACATGTGATTTGAAGTTCCCAATGGCATCTTTGCTATAACTTTTACGCCATTTACCTCGGTCCCACAGACATACCAAAAATGGTAGCTTGGTTCCGTTCGCACTTCTTTACAAGCAAAATTTTGGATGGGTGCTTCTTAAGCTTTCTGACTGCAGCAAAATTGGATGGATTCTTCTTAAGCTTTCTGACTAAGCCTTGATTTCTTATAAATTAGCTTTAAGCTAGCTAAACGTGCTCCTTCAACAAACTTGGGTGCTTTAAAACCGCAATCATCCGGTTGCAACTTCCCTGAATAACTCAGAAATTCAGAGGTTGGGAATATATCTTCCAACGCCCCATGGAGACTTAGATCTGATTTTCTTTAGAAATAAACCATTGTCAGATGCAACTGATCACTCTTCTAGTGTGATGTATTGAAGTTGGTTAGAGCTGAATACAAAACCATTGGTAAAGAAACATGACGTTAATTTGCCGTGGATATGTGCGGATATGTCTCTTCCATGCTATACGTATCGTTTGATTGAGGTTGTGTTTCAAAGTCAATGTTGTTTGTTGCCTAAAAGCAATCAGGCGGGTATAAGTTAATCCCTACTCACCTTTGTTATGTAATTTATGTCCCGAACTGTGTCTTACATATACATATTGTATAGAGAGCTATATATGGTGTTTAACATATCCCGAGCCTGAGGATTTCCTAATCATTAATAAAGCTATATATGATTGGTATGTTCGAAACATGCCGTACAGGATGTGGGGATGAAGCAATACCAACGGTGCTGTTTGAATTTTATAGGAGGATGTGGGGTTTTGGTGGGAGATGAATTATACTCTCTCCGTCAATAAAAAATTGATCATATTTCCTTTTTGGGTTGTCCCAAAAGAATTGATCACTTTCAAATTAAGAAAGATTTTATAAGTGTTTTCCATGTTTACCCTTCTTACAATTTAGTCTCCCTCCCTTTCTCTTTCACTCTCTTGGGGTAGAATGGGAAACTCATAAAATTATGACTCACATCCTAAATAAGCGTGCAGGTCAAATACGATCAATTAATTTGTAAGGAGTATAACTTAGGTTGAGAAATAGTGGACCAGGGGTTTCCAGTGAGCTAGGCATGGTAAAGCTTATGACTATTTGAAATTGAGCTCTTTGCTGTGTATGCTTGACCGTGTGAACTTGTATCTTTTTGCTTCTGTGAGGAGAAACACAGAAGACTTGGAGCTAAGTGTTCAAAAAGCGTTTGATCAATAGTAGAGCTTTGGAGGAGACAGCCGAGGAAGCTTGTCATGGCTTGGGGGAACCCTTTTTTGTTTTTTCAACAGTTTTGGAACAGCTGTATGAGTTGTATATGTAGGTGATTCTATACCCATCAATGGGTTGCGCCCCCAGTTGGAGCCTTTTGGGATATCAGACTAACTACCAGTATTATCTTTTGGTGTCCTTTTCTAATTCATTCAATTTTCTTGTCGAGATTTTGTCTAAAGCTTCCATATATGACATGTCCTTAAGGACATAACTTTTAGATACCCTTCATTAACAACCTCGGGACATGCTACTCAGTTTATACCTTTTATTTGAGGCATTGCTGGTTATAAATTCATATTCATCTCCTTTCCTTTCCTCTTAAGAGTGTTAGGCGTTATGGGGATGTTCAAGGGAGTCCTTTTACGTTTGAGAGAACTACATTTAATATTAGAATGCAATATTGATTCTATCTTTTTTTTTTCCTTACTTTCTTTCTAAATGTAAGACTTGGTTGCATATATTGGTCTATTCTTTATCAAATGCTGCTATTATATTTTCATTATCACCAGTCCTTGGTGACTATATATCATGTTTCAAGGTCTGGTCTGTCTTAGCTGAACCATCTATGCTAATTGTTTATTCATATTATAGCATCCAATTGGGAAGTAAGTGTAATAACTAAAGAATCTATGCATGTTGTCTGTTGTCATGTGTGTTTTGCCCCCTTTGCAGGTTTCTTCTGAATCATAAGATAAGATATCATTGTTCGAGAGAGAAGCACTGATTTGCAGATTCCCTCCAAAAGGCAGAGCAGGTGATCCTAAATTGCTTTTCCTTTGTAATACCTCAATTCCTTCAATCCGTTTTAAGTTTTGGGTTTGGGTACATCGAACATAGAGAGACGGTGCTTTTTTATTGGTGTGGACTGTGGACTTAGACATGTCGATGCATATGTTTCTGGGTATTAAATTACCAAGTTTACCTTCTTGTTTTCCCCGAATTTTTTGATTCACATGGACTTTGACAAAAGTGATACTTGATGGATGGCAAGTGCTCATTCACTCGATGACGTGCTGTAGGTTTGATTCTTGGAATTAGCTTGTCCAGATATGTAGAATTGTAAATATGGCTGCCTGTGGGATGCCTTTCTTGGAATTGCTAAGCGGTAATAGGCTTTTAAGGAACTTCGAGAGGATATGCGTCTAATTAGTTTATACATTATTGCTTGAATTCTGCTCTAGTTGATTGTCTTTATGGGATTTAGTTTGTTTAGCAGCACCATTATGAAATTTGACCATGTATCTGGTTTTTATGATCTTCTTGCCACTGCTAGAACGATTAGGTTACCTTTGGGCTTGCTTTATCAGTTAAATTTCTTTTTCAAACACCTTATGCTTGGGCTTTCTAGGAGGAAAAACCATGAGCAGCATCTCTAGAAAAGTGAGGTTACCCCATGGTCGGGTCTATCCTTGTACAAGGATTGGACCCCAACTTCTCATCAAAAGCATGTGATGAGTGCTTCTCTTGGCTTTTCGCCTTATGTTTCATATGTAACGCCCCGGATTTTTCGGAATGTTAAAATCACATGCATTAAAGGCAATAATGACCTCAAATTATCCAAGAATCTCTCAACTGGGTATTCAGATCATCTAGAAACATAAATAAATGCTAAACTGGCTTAAAGCAGATACATAGCCCCGTAATTCAGTCCCCTCCGTAGATCACCTGAAAGGAAAATAATAAAGGAACGAGCCAAATGCCCAGTAAGGTTGCTCAACAGACCAACAAAATGGATACATTATATCTGAGAAACAAAATTATAGACGTATAGAATTTTAGCAAAGCAAATACGAGACAGGATTTGTAAATGCCAAATATGTTTTGTACAGAGACAGACACCAGATGAGTCGATCATAAATAAAGTCACACGTACCGTCACTGAAACGTAAGACGAGGTTCAGAAAAGTAGATCATGATCTCTAGATCATCCCACTGAGCTGGCCCACGTTTCAATCCAGGTAATTAACTCATAAACAAAAGTGATATACACTGTGACATGGCTCACAGATTACCTACACGTGTTCAATATATTCAGTGAACCATAAAAAAGTCGCTTACACGAGGTAAACTAATGGGTTATATACACCTAGCTGCCTAAGGCTCACACCAAGTTGTAGCAGAAACATATAAATATTTACAAAACAATCCCAGAGGGGTATCTCAAATGACTTGGATTGCACTTGATTTTGGACTTAAGTCGAAGAGGATAGAAATGGGAGCTCAAAAAACAAAATTTTAAATCAACTTAATCAGTTTTGGTATGAGCTCGCAGTGTTTGAATGCAGTTGCAAGCTCACAAGGGACATAAGACCACAAAGGCACTAAAACTTGACATGGCCGAAAGCCGAAAAATTCACAACAATCGGTTGCTTTGGGCCCAACGTGGAAGGAGGCTTCATTGGTTTTTTTTAATGAATAAATTAAACAATTATAGTAATGAAGTTAATGACATGGGGACAAGTAGCAAGAAGAAACAAAGAAGCTAGAAACAGGAAAGGTGAATACGGTGACAGATTGGCATACAAAACGAGACCTGAACCAGGTGAATTATCTGACCAATTGGCAAGCAACATAGGTCAGCAACAAAGTGAAATAGTGGTCAACCATAAGGCGGCAGAACCTATGAACAAACTTGGGAGCTGGGTTGGTGGTTCTTAACATTCCAATTGGAAGAAAGACATCCACATGACGCGTGAAGTGTACCTAGTAAATCCAGAATATATAAAAAAAATGAATGTTGGCAAGGTGACAAATTATAAGTAAAGGTTAGAATGCATGGAATTGAATTAGGCGGCAGAACCTGTGAACAAACTTGGGAGCTGTGTTGGTGGTTCTTAACATTCCAATTGGAAGAAAGAGACCCACATGACGCGTGAAGTCTACATAGTAAATTCAGAGCATTAAAAAAAAAAAAAGGAATCTTCGCAAGGTGACAAATTCTAAGGAAAGGTTAGAATGCATGGAGTTGAATAAGAAAAGATGGAGTGCACAACTTACTAGATCAACATAATTAAGTGGTTGGAACCCTAAAAACTACTGCCATCAGGAAATTGTAACAAGCTTATAAGCACAAAGTAGCCTAATAGCTCAGTAATGAACGCAACGTGAAATTTCAGAGATGAACAAAAGAAACTTAATTCCATATGAGATAAAACCAATCAAGTCCATAGACGACACCGATTTTGTTAAAAAACATAAACCCTTACATAAATTGGCTTGATAGGTTCAACACTGATTTAGATTTCAAAAATGATAGACCCTTACCTTAATTTGCAGAACTATCAACTCCATACTCTTGATTTTCCAAACAATTTATATCAAAGCCCTACTAACTATAATACCCAAAGATTCTAGTTAGGATTAGCAGATATGCTCTTACCTCAAATCAATGATCAAAACTGCCAGAGGCCTTTCCTAAGAGGCTGCTCAGAGGTTTGTTGTGCTGCTCCTAGGTCAAACCAAAGTATTGTATATAAACTAAAAAGTGTTAGGAACCTAGAATTACATTTATATCGTTAAGAAGTATCAAAATCATATGGTACCCATTACAACCACAATTCTCTAATGTTTTTAAATGGGTCAAACAAAAGCACAAATTTAAACTCTAAAAGGCAAAATAAATTAAAAAAGGCCCATAATGACAGAAGGCACAAAATATTTGAAATTGAGTTTAACGCATTTGAATTATCGGGGTCTAACATCATAGGATGGTTCTATAGATATATTAATGTAATGATGTGATGGAAGGTGGGTATAAAAACATAGAAAATTTTCTTCTAGACATTTAGATAAACCTGTACGTGTGAGCATATAGATATACGTTTGTGTGTGTGTTTGTGTAACCAATATCGGAACTTTGGTCTGATAATCTTTTGATTGCTACATTGAGAGAAGTGATAATCTAGGCGACAAGTACATTTTCTGACATGAATATGAATATGTATCTTAACGCTTATCCACTCTGTCCGTGTCACTGTACGCAAGAGGATGTTACTGCTGATTTTGGAGGGAGGGGGCATCAGCTCTGGCAATGAAAGTAGTAGTAGTAGTACTCTTCTTCTGTGTGGCTAGGTTTCTAAGTTCATATGTAGACTTTAGAGGGGTTTGGAATTTATTTGTTGTATAGGATCTTAATAAGGCATAATTGTTGGTTGCTTTTGGGGAATACCTTGTAAGTGTTCCTTTTTTGCATGGGGATTATCTTTTCACGTTTCATTCCTATAAATGATGAAATTCATCTAGTTGTAATTTTGTTGCTTTGCAACATGTTCCATTAAGAAAGTTGATCCGTGTAGTTCTCCGCATTTTGATGGGAGTTTCAAACGTATCATTTGGAAACTTATAGGACTATTTTTTGTGCTAGCCATCTTCGAACACAGCTAATAAAACCAAGCGGAAGCCACTCGAATATGGAGCTGAATTCCATCAAAGATGCTTTTGATCGCGTTACAAAGAAGCAGAAGTTGTCTTCATCTAAATCCCAAGAAGTGATTGAGCGAATTTGCCTAGAAATTGAACAGGCATTATCAAGGATAGAATCGACATCCCAACTTGATCAGAAATCGATTCTTGCTGAGCTGAAAACGAAGTTGAAGGAGATTTCCCCACTCAGTCAACTGGAAGGCACACAGAAGGAGTTGAATATAGCTTTGAGCAAGTACCCGAAGCTCCTCGAGAAATCCTTCATCCCTGATATATCAAAGGCTTACAGAAATATCGATTTTGATGTCCACACTGTTAATCATATCATTGCTGGCCACTTCTACAGGGAGGGCCTGTTTGATCTTGGGGATTGCTTCATAGATGAAGCCGAGGAACCAGAGGCTGCTGATAAGAAATCTCCTTTTCTAGAGATGTACCACATACTTGAAGCCATGAGGTCTCTAGACCTAGAGCCAGCGTTAAAATGGGCTGGTGTGAACCATGAAAAACTTGAACAAAACGGATCAGACATTGAGCTAAAACTTCACCGATTGCAGTTTATGGAAATTTTGCAGAAGAGTGGCAGAGATGAAGCTCTGAAGTATGCCAGAACGTTTCTTGCACCATTTGCTTCTAAGCATATGGCCGAAATCCAAAAGCTGATGGCCTGTCTGCTGTGGGCTGGAAGGCTTGATACCTCTCCCTACTTCGAGTTACTATCACCAAACCATTGGGACAAATTGGCTGAGGAGCTGGCCCGGCAATTCTGCAACCTTATTGGGCAATCCTACAAGAGCCCATTGAGTGTGACCGTTGCAGCTGGAGTTCAAGGGTTACCAACCCTTCTTAAGTTGATGAGTGTTATGACGGGGAAGAAGCAGGAGTGGCAGTCTATGAAGCAGTTACCGGTTCCTGTGGATTTGGACAGGGAGTTTCAGTTTCATTCCATCTTTGTATGTCCCGTGAGTAGGGACCAAGCCAGCGATGAGAATCCACCGATGTTGTTATCATGTGGGCACGTACTCTGCAAGCAGTCCATCACCAAGCTGTCAAAGAACAACAGCACAAGGCCTTTCAAGTGTCCTTACTGTCCGTTTGAGGTACAAGTAGCTCAGTGTAGGCAGTTGTATTTCTGAACATGTACGCTCATTCTCTCCAATTCCTCTTTTGCTTTCGTGAACATTGACTTCAATTATGTTGTGTAGTAGTTTGCAGTAAGGTCCGGGTATTGGTGGTGGTGGTCTCTGTAACTAGCCTTTGTGGATGTGTTGTATATAGAAATTCTTTCCAAATTTGTATGGCTAGTGGACTGATGTTCGGGACACGGCCAAATGCATAGGCAGCTACACTGCGTGAGATTACCAATGTGATCACCGATGAATCATCCTACCTAATCCCATATCCTTCCTGCACTTCTGAAGGCAAATATAGGGGCGCTAGAGACAGTATTGCATAGTTCAGATTAATGTGCTCAAAGCAAAATATCTGATCCAACAGGGCTACAACCGTTTTAGCAAAACCACTAATCCGAGCTCAAAATGCCAAATGGTCCAGGAGTGACGTTTCAGTTAATTCTTCTGAAGAATTCAAAGAGGATCCGACCCTCCTAACCAAAAGCTCCTTGGCGTCATCAGTAAACCTCAGCATCTGTAGGAGCACCTCCTCTCGGTAACGCAACACAATAGAAGACACCGGGGTCCTTCAACTGCCTCTTGGCTCCTCAAGCCCTTTCATATCGTTAGGAAACCTGGACAATCTTTGTAGCATTTTGCCACTTCCTGAGGATGCCCAAGTCGTCCCGTCATATCAGCCATTATAAGTGACTTGTTTCATGCATCAACCCCCCCCAACCCTCCCGGACAGTCCACGTCAAGAACCCCCCCTTCCCCCCCCCCCCCCCCCCCCCCAAGACTAACCGAGTTTGTGACCGACCCAAGTGCCTGATTGATGAAAATTTTCAGCATGGCCTGAGACGAAGTCTATAGAAAAATGACCTGCACACCAAACAAGCACACAAAGCAATTTCGTCGTTTTATTTCATCGACAATAAGTATGTTGGTTTATGCCGACTAACTGCGTCCACTCCACGATTATTTTGGCAAATATCACTTCCATTTTTGCCACCTAAGATTGTCTTTGACATCAACCAGATTCCATCAGCTGAATACACATACATATATGGCACAATTATGTGGCGCCTGTGCGGCCTAAACTATAATGACATGAACCTACTGGTTGCATCATGGTGTTGGAATATACACGAAAGTGAAGGGAGGTTGCTTTTTTTAGGTGTAGAGTGATGCCCTCCGGGAAAAGAGTAATATGTTGAGAGCAGGTGCTTTGAATGTCATACCCATCAAAAGTAGTACTGCTGCAGATAAAGGGTAAGCTTCCATAAGTACCACTTTCAAAGCTTTAAAGGTGCGCGATTTCGGGAAAAATCATCAAACACATGAAAAGCGAAGAATCCACGACTGCTCCAACAATACACATGAAAGAGTTTGTGTCACTTTTTTGAGTGCCAAAAGGTTTCTTCTCTCCCTTTTCTTCTTTCCCACCGACTTTGCTTGAAGAAAAGCTTTGGGTCTTTTTTCACTCATCCGCCTATGTGCAAGTAAGCATACTTATAAACATCGTACTGGAGTGCGTACCGTTTTTTTCATACAGCGATATGTATTGGTCTCGGTACCGTCTCAAATTTTTCATCAATAATATACATCTGTAATATTCATTCATTGACTAACTAACAAAATGCACATATATTTTTTTATTAATAGCTCATCTAGAATAAAGTGTTTGTCCTGTAAAGTTTGAATTATGTTAATTTTCAATTAAAATAAATAACTTTTTTAATTAAATTATCTCATCTAAGATTATCCCCCATTTTCAATGATCTCATTGGCAAATTTTTATGTAAGAATAAGTTTTTTGTTCAATAATAACGTTTTCAGGTTCAAAAATAAACTGTTTTTGTGTGTGTGTTCGCTACATGTGTGTAAAACAGTACATCATATAGATGAAAGAATATGATCAAAACTTTCAGGTATAAAGTAAATCAAAGCTAGATGAATATTATGAGCAATAAGTTATAGAGGCTTTGATAGGTATAAAAGAACTTAGAGTGTTTTTTTTATTTAGTCTTATATGGTCAATTTACAAATTTTCTAACAAAATTTGTTACTTTAACATTTTTTAAGGAATCAGTACAAAACAGAATATCTCGGCCGATACATGGCCGGTACGTAGTTCTCGGCCGGTGTCACCTGTACCGGCAGGTACAACCGGTACAGAGCGATATTTTGACCGATACAAAATGTAAGCGGTACAGTACTAGTAGAAGGTTGTTCCCAACCTATTCTGGTCATACCCAAGGGCCCAATAGGAGTCCTATTTCACGCGAACACGTCGACATTGTCAACAGTCAATTTTCCAACGCATCAAACCTATCAGCGCCCACGCGCCCAAGACACGTGTTTTTCTCGTTCCTCGCGCTTCGTGCGTGACTTAGACATTTTATTTCACGTCGACGTCACTAACGCTAGCGCGATCGTCACGCCGAGACCATCCGAACACCTTTTCATCAAAAATATCGGTCGACGGCGCATTTGGAGAAACGGGGTCAAGGGGGAAAAGGGCCTTGGCCAACCCCAGGGGGTCGGCCTCGGCCTTCCCCAGGCCATAGGGGTCGGCCTCCTGGGGGGCTTGGCCTTGGCCACTTTCCCCCGGTGGTTCACCCCTTTCCCGCATACCCTTTTTCGCACTTTTTCACTTCGTACGCTTTGCACGTAACCTTGGCACCTCGTCCGCAATGTGGGTATGGTTCTTGGCAACGCACTCGTCATAACGTAACTTCCGGATTTATCATTGCTTATCAAAACACCTACCGACGGCGCACCCAAAGTTCGCAAAATGAGAAGTGACCTTGGGCTCCGAAAATGGAAGACAACCATTTGGCCTTGGCCAACCCCAGGGGGTCGGCCTCGGCCTTCCCCAGGCCATGGGGGTCGGCCTCGGCCTCCTGGAGGGCTTGGCCTCGGCCATTTTCCCCCGGTGGTTCACCCCTCCGCGCAAACCCATTTTCGGCATGATACGTGCCACTGGCACCTTACGCACTTCGCCGCGCCCATGTGCCGCGCCGCTGATACAGCCGTGCCCCCAGGCTCTCTGTCACACTACCGTGCCCCCGGCACTATACGCACTATGTCGCGCCCATGCGCCACCATTGACACCAACGTGCCCCCGGCACCTTACGCACTCTGTCGTGCCCATGCGCCACCATTGACACCAACGTGCCCCCGGCACCTTACGCACTCCATCGCGCCCATGCGCCACAATCATGTCATCATGCCCCCGGGCACCACACTCATTCATCACACCATGCGCACCTTGCCTTGGTCATGGAACATGCTTCTCCGGAGTGTACATCATCCGCGGGGATAGGCGACTCCTCCGGGACACTATCTCTGCCAGGGAGCTCTTCAACTCCCCTTCCGCCAGGTAGACGGCTCCTCCGGGATGCTACCTCGGCCAGTCGGGTAGACGGCTCCTCCGGGATGCTACCTTGACATGCTCCGAGTGCTCCGGCACAAGGACTCACCCGCGGGGATAGGCGACTCCTCCGGGACACTATCTCTGCCAGGGAGCTCTTCAACTCCCCTTCCGCCAGGTAGACGGCTCCTCCGGGATGCTACCTCGGCCAGTCGGGTAGACGGCTCCTCCGGGATGCTACCTTGACATGCTCCGAGTGCTCCGGCACAAGGACTCACCCGCGGGGATAGGCGACTCCTCCGGGACACTATCTCTGCCAGGGAGCTCTTCAACTCCCCTTCCGCCAGGTAGACGGCTCCTCCGGGATGCTACCTCGGCCAGTCGGGTAGACGGCTCCTCCGGGATGCTACCTTGACATGCTCCGAGTGCTCCGGCATAAGGACTCACCCGCAGGGATAGGCGACTCCTCCGGGACACTATCTCTGCCAGGGAGCTCTTCAACTCCCCTTCCGCCAGGTAGACGGCTCCTCCGGGATGCTACCTTGGCCGGCCGGGTAGACGGCTCCTCCGGGATGCTACCTTGGCCTGCGGAATAGACGACTCCTCCGGGACACTATCTCCGTCAGGGTGCCTGCGTGACTGGCCTACGTGCTCCGGCACTGGGGGCTTGCGTCGGCACCCCTAGGGACTATGACCCCCGGGTCACTCCGAGACGGGAGCAGGTCTTCGGAGGGCATCGCGCCTAGTTCACCTGGCAGTTGGGCGTCGGGTCTTCCCCACCGCTGCCAGGCCTGTGGGACTCCGCAAGGGCTTGGATTGGAGGCTAGATCAAGGGGGTTCTCTGGCCACACCGATGCGGTGGGAGCCAGTCTTTCCAGACAGACAGAGCGACGCTGTGAGGAGCAGGCCGGTTGAATATGCGATCTGACAGTCCATGGAGCACCGGCACCCGTGGACCCCCCGGTGACGTGTCATTCCCGGGGAGCGCCACGTGTCGGTTTATGACATCATCATCTCAATCTCTATAAATAGAGGTCTTGAGAATTCATTTAAAAGCATGAACAGTTGGACATTTTCAGAACATATTTCACTTTCTCACTCTAGAATCCTAGAGAGAGAAACATACAAGACCCTGACTTTGGACCTAAGCATCGGACTGTGACTGTCGTCGTATATTCATCCTACGCTATCGCCCTCGCAGCACTGCCACCCTCAAGCTCTGTCTGGGAAGCCCTTGGTCTCTGCCCTTGTTCCACCCTTGCTGTGTCTCACGTCAACACACTTGGAAGCTGACGCGGACTGCAGCCTTTGTGGCACCTCCACGTAAGAACGAACCCGCTTTCCTTGGCATCAAAGGTAAAAACGGTACGTACCGGTACGGTATTGATAACTATGCAAGTGAATAACTGAAGCCATGCTAACGTCGGATTTCCATGCACATATTCAGTAAGATCTAACGAAGACTTCCTCCCCGGCGGGAGGTCTTAGATTCTTACCTAATATAAGGTGCGGTGTTAGTTTAGTGGCTGTTTTACGACTTTATTAATTTTTCAGCGAATTCTTCGCCTGGATTGTATTAAGGACTGCAGGTCGGGGATGAAGTTATGCACTGTCATCCGCTCGCTATCTTTAACCATGAAATCCAAGTACAGTTATATTGCCTTACATTATCCTCTTTTCTTAATGAAAATCTGGGACCCTTTTTAGAAAAATAAAATACGACTTCCTTTATTTTCATTAAGGCATGGGTGTAATTAATTATTGGGATAATTACAGTAATGTCCTTGAGGTTATGGTGAAATTACATGCGTATCGATTAGTTTGGACAAATTACACTTATACCCGTTGACCAAATGGAATACGAAAATACATAACGGATTTGACGAAAAGACTTGATTGTCCCTGAATAAAATTGAAATTCCTAATTTGCCCATGGTCTTCCACTTCAACCTTACACACACACAAACACAAACCAATCGCATCACTGAGGGGAGATGGGGTGAGGGGATAGTCTGAGAATCGTCGATGCCGGAGACGGAGGAATCGCCAGACAAAGAGCTGCCAGAAACACCAAAGGGGATGCCGGAAAAGGAAGAAAAAATAGAAAAGAAAAAAAAAACAGACGAGGGGGACCTTGGGGGGGGGGGGAATGGGAGAAGAAACGTCACCGGAAACCAGCGAGAGCCGAGACATCGGCATATCAGAAAAGCCCCAAAGACGCTGATAAAACAGCCGGAAAAAGAACTGTTCACTACACCCCAAAACCACCGAAACCCTAGATCTGAAAAACTCCCTCGATAACCAATCAACGTAACCCCAGATCTACTGTCTCCAACCTGCAAAACCAGAGAAACCACTGCGCGACCCCCATTGCACCACCCGAGCCTGGATTTGGCAATGAGCCAATACGTGGTGGCGGTGGCAATCTACTGCAGCTTGGGGAGGTTCGAGGATGAGGTGTCGGTATCAGTGCTGGAGAGAGCGATCAAGGTGCTCGGCGTGGCGAGGGGTGCGGACCATGCGTTGGGGGCGTTCTCGGGGTACGTGCAACTCGGTGACACGCACTCGATGCTCGGGCAACTCGATTGGTCGATTGAGTGTTACAAAGAAGGATTGAAGATACATATTTGGGTTGTCCGATTAGTACAAGGGCAGTATTGTCATTTTAAAAATATATAATGATGACATCATTAAAAAAAATACACTTTTTGGACGGAACCCTGACGGATGGATATAAATGTTTTATTTTTAATATTTTTTGTCATGACATGTTACATTTTGAAACTTAGTATCGTTGGCTGTAATTTCACCATAACCTCAAGGATATTGATGTAGTTATCCCTTAATTATTTATGGTCCAACAATGCAAATCAACGAATTAATATTCTCGATATTTGCTCAACTTCAAGATTTTTAGTTGGAAAAGTAGAATATGAGTTGTCTAATAATAGGAGACGTATTTAATAGATATTGGTGACTTGGATTATGTAACCCAAGTCAATATCCGTTAAATAATTTAATGCTCAAAACAAGTTTCGTTATGGAACGAAAGCAACAATTATCCGTTTGGTATTATTACAAATCTCAAATGATTTCAAAATCAACTGAAAATGACACATACACCTGTTTCGTCTGAATTTGGGCCGCCAAGGGATTAATCTTGAAAATGACACTTGCATAATTCAGCAACACGTTATTATTGCTATTGCTATTGCTATTGCTATTGCTATTAATTGACGAAGCTTTAGTCTATTATTATTATTAGTTGTACCGAATACTTTTTTGCACAACGATTAATTAGTTGTAACGAAGTTAAAAATGGTCACACATTCCGATCCTTTTTAACTTAATTATTCGTGGTACTAAAAAAAAATAAAGTATTATTAGATAGAAATTATAAGTTTAATTAAAAAAGTGAACGGATGGTGGTATCCTTTAGGTCTTTGGTGGGAGTAATCGTGAAATAAAGGTCATTTGACATTATCCTGTCTGATCCGCCTCTTTTATTTTAACATCTTCACAGGACCAAACTCCCTTACTTATGTAGTGGAGTATTTATAGTACTAGCGGTGGTCGGAAAGAAACCTTCCATTTTGTTTGTAACAACATGCATGTATCCAATCAGTTTCATGTTTGGACCCCCATTTACCAAACACAATTTAATCAATTAATTCTACACAAACGAACAAACAAATTATGCCTTCCCCCACTATTCTAACTTTCGTTCAAATTTCAGTTTATAATAACTATATATTTGCACTACATAATACATTTAAATATATAAAATAGATAATGAAATGGGGCCAATTCCTGATAAACACAGACAAAAGCAGAGGAGCTCCCCCCACTCACTCTTATCTTTCTTTTTTGTTTCCCTCTGCAGAAAGGGCTGAGCCGTCGGGTACCCCTTGTCGCTATTTGTACTCGTTGGGACCTTTTTTAGTCTTTCTACACTTTTTTAAAAAAAATTACATTCAAACCTAAAATCTGGCGTCTTCAAAGCCGTGCAAGTCGCTGACTCTGTTCAGCGACTTCCTCATTATTGCCACCTTAGCCAGCCTCTCCGCCGCTCTCCAAGCCGACGTCGGCGTAAGCGGCTCCCCCTTCTCGTCCACGTAGGCGAATTCCCGGTTCGTTGAATCGTGTGCCCTGACCCGTCGGATCTGCTGACTCTGACTCTGACGCTTGCGTTGCAGCTCCGTTAACTCAGCTTCCAAGCCGACAATGAACTCGCTAGCCGAATCCGAGCTCGACTGCAGCATCAGAGCCCGAGCCGAGGACAGCATGTGATGCGCCCCGCTCAAGTCGTTTCGTTCCATCAGCCTTCGAGATTCGGCTACGGCTCGTGTGGCGACGAAGAGGTTTCTCAGCCGTTGGATGCCCTGGGATGAAGATCGGACGGCGTGGGGACGCGGCAAGAGCAAAGCCTGCTCTTTACCGTAATTGACCTCCTGAGTTGACGGGTCTCTGTAAGAGCATCGAACGGATAGTACGTGGTGGGCCCCGATCGCTGACGATGGTACTTTCAGCTCCACCAGCAACTCTCTCTCCTCCTCGGCGTATAATTCGCCAAGCCGGACTGAACCGGATCCGAGAGGGTTGTGCCGGCCGGCGTATGAATAAACCGCTGCGATTTCGGCCGGAGCTGATCCGGCGACAAACCCTAGCTGAAGCCGGAGATCCTGAACCACCACGCTCAACAAGCCTCCCGCGCACTTGCCAAACGCGTCCTCCCACGGGCCGCCGCGGCTGAACCCGATTCTGTGCACCGGAACGTCCATTTGCGGGTGGCGTGTGGAGGACACGAAGAATGACTGCCGTGACGATCGATCGTTGTGGCCGTTGGATAGGAGCATGATGCTGGCAGCGGGATTCTTCTCCCGTCGATCTTCCAACACCTTGGTGGCCTTCTTCAGCGCGTCGCTTGCACTCGACGTCCCTTCTAGAGCGGCCAGCGCGTCGACTATCCGACGCGCCGACCGCCTTCCCGCCGACGTCATTCTCCTCAGTGGCAGCAGCCGCTTCGAGCTAGCGGAGAATGCTACTATGGAGAGTCGATCCGATGATGAGAGCGAGGAAATGATCAATCTCATGCCTCGCTTCACCATCTGCAGTGTCTCGCTACTGACTCTTCCGCTTATGTCCAGTACCGCCACCAAATCAATCGGAGCTCTGCACGTGGCTTTTGCCGGTGGCGACGGAGCTCTCACTTTCAGGACTACAGCGTATGTCTCCGAACTCCGACCTGCTGATACAACCGCCGCTTCCGGCAACAATCTGACTTCAACATCTCTAGAATTTACCGCCGGTGGTCCAACAATAGGACTCCTAGTACTCGCTTCGACGAAAAATCCTTGAAATTCCTCGTTATCATCGTCGTCGTTTTCATCGGATTCCGGAATCGGATTGAACCGAGCTCCGGAAGTCGGCGACATCAACGGCTCGTCATCGTTATAAACCTTCAAATCCGGCTTCCTGCCATTTTTCACTGCGATTTCTCGTTTCTTTTCTTCAGCCTGTGGCTTCTGACGTGGGTTGTGGATGGTCAAAATAGGCATTTCCTTCCAGTTGGAGCTGCAAACGGGGCACGTGAGGTTGCCTTGCTTCTTCACGTGCGCGGCGATGCACGAAAAGTGGAAGCTGTGCGAACACTCCGCCGTGAAAATGGCCATTCCTTGCCCCGCCTTCACGTTCTCCAGACAGATTCCGCACCTGCTCTGTTAACGAGGAAAAAAAAAAGGTCCAAAAAGTCAGAATAATCATCATCATTTGTTTTCCATTTCTGTGCACTATAACCAGATTCTACTGTGCAGAACTGCAAATGATGAAAATTGTACGAACTGAATCCAGCATTCTTACTTTTGATAGCCGGAGGCTGGATTTGATGAGAGAGAAGGTCGAAGGTGACCGTGGCGAGGACGGGTTCGATCGTTGGAACAACTTGGGACTAATCCTGGTCTTGCATTGGAGCTTAGGGCTCTCCGGCACCGACTGGACCGGAGCATTCGGGGTTGCGCTGGTGGTTCGGCAGCGGAGACTAGGGCTGGAAACCGGCTGAGACTGTAGTTTAGGCGTTGATAGACTTGACAGAAAGCCGAATCTGCCACCGAACCTTGGACTGGGACTGGGACTGGGATTGGGATCGATCTGTTCTTGCTTGTCCTTGAAGGCTGCAGGGTCTCGATCTCGAGGGATTGAGGTACAAAACGCTCTTCGCCATCCCAAAACCATTGTCAAAACCTTAGCGAAGGGCAACAAGTCTTGTCTTCTCCAATGGAAAAAATGGGGTCTTTAATGGGGACTCAATTAGGCGTTGGAGGAAGACAAACAGCAAACAGTAGGCTGCAGAGAAACATAGAAAGTGATAATAGGACAAAGGAAGCCTCTGATGAGTAAGGAAAGGAAGCTGCAGCCCTGCCTAACACACACGCACGCACGCGCGCGCGTCCTCCTCATTCTTCTTCTTCTACTGGTTCTATTTTTATGTTTACTTCTCTACAGCTTTTCTCTTTGCTGAATGGATAGGCCCAAAAAGATGACTGCCAAAAAGCTCCAGAAATATTTACGAGGTGAATATTTAAATGGTTTAACCGAGTGACCGGCAGGTGGAGGCTTCTTCTACCTGGGGTAGCAAGTCAACGCGGTCGGCTTTTAAGCACTAAATAAATAATCTGTTGTGTCCCGTTCCCACGTTGAGGACAAACCGACCCTGCATTGTGCAGAGAGATCTCTCAGCTCGGTGCCCTGCCCTTAATAAGGGCGGCCACCCATTTGATCCACTCTTTCGCCTTACGCTTCGCCTGCCTTGCCCTTTTTTCTCTCTTTTCTCCCATGCGTTTTACTTCCCATCTTTTTCACTCAACTCATTTGAACTATACGTTTCCCTGTTATTTTAGGGCACAAGATCTAGAGATGACAATTTAATCCATAATTGGCGTACATGAAGATTCCCTTTACTTTGACCGAGTTATAGGACGAGTTTGATTGTTAAAATTAAAAATTGCAGCGAGTTCGTTTCGGGTTTTGGTTATTTGTGTAGTTGTTCTGGTATTTGACCTGACATGTTGTCTCGTAGCGGTTCCGCATATAAACTCGTGAAGGGTAGTAGTACTTGTTATCCTAGTTTAAAATCTTAGATCAGATTTCATCTGTGCATCAGCTCATACAATTCAGATACTTAAAAAACCTTGCCATCACAATCTCATTTCTCTTCTTCACACTTGAGCTTCTCATTCTCAAGACAACCTTGCCGCTGTGCCGCACCACACCTTACCGCTGCAATGCCACACTGTCGTCCACTAAACTTGCCACATACTTGTCTTTTTCCTTTTTCTTCTTCTTTCACTTGTCCAGTTATTTTTTTTGTCGTTTGTCCAATTTACACCGATGTTGGTCGCAATCCACTCACCAAATGTGGACTAGTACCAACCCCGTTGTCATCTCAATGGTCCATACATGATCACTATCTTGCATGTTCATCCACATACTTGCTCGACTACAGACCTCAAGTTAGGTCATGGTCGGGTACGGTGTTTATATAGTCTATAGGGTCGGAGATGGTATTATCATTCCCTAACTCGATCTCATGGAAGGACGAATCAGAGTCACAGTCAAGGATTTGGGTTGTTGGGGCGGGTACGGATCTTATAAAACCCGTACCTGATCCGTCCCGTTGCTATCCCTAACGAGATCTTTTAACTGGCAGTTGTCATTGGTTTGAAAGCTCATATTTCTTTTTAGATATCTTTGGCTTCTGTTTCAAAGAGGAAGAGAGTTTTGAGCGACAAATTGTCGACAATATACTAAAGTAAGGACGGATAACTTATATCAATCGGTTTATTTCAAGTCTCTTTTGTGGTCAAGACTTTAACAATCAACATTCTTATTGCAAATGCATGGCGGGGCACGATCCTTTTTCGTTCAAGTCTGAAGTCTCGCCCTTTTATGTTTATTTCGCTCGTAAGGGGTCTCATGCAGCGATGACTTCTTCTAATTTTTGCGTACCTGTACCTGTGGTGGATGGATATTCGTATTGTAACTCTGCAGTACATAATTGGTGTGTGGTCGTAGAAG
Source organism: Escallonia rubra (assembly GCA_033065855.1). Lineage (NCBI taxonomy): Eukaryota > Viridiplantae > Streptophyta > Magnoliopsida > Escalloniales > Escalloniaceae > Escallonia > Escallonia rubra. The sequence goes on from JAVXUO010001818.1 coordinate 275,826, forward strand.
GTTGAAATCGGCAATCTCATCTCGTGTGTGTGCGTTCAATTATTGTTACTGGTAGGAGGATATAAAACAACGGCCACCATGATGATGGTGGTGATCAATAATTCAAGCATTTGTGTTCTTATGATGGGGGTGAGTTCATAAATGCCACGGGTGAATGCCAACAACTGTTCAGTAATCACAAGCTCTGCGGATGGATGGAGGACACTTTTAATGGGGAGGGGATTTAATTAATGTCCCTGTAAAAAAAAAAATGTGAGTTTGACCATCTGCAGTCATTGCTTCCCATCTGCAAAGTTGTCAAGAAAAGAACGTAGCCAGTCAGGCCAACAGCAATAATTAAAAATTGTGGGCTTCACCATTTGATTATTCACTCTCTTTTGAGATATGTGGAATGCAATTGGTTTCTTGCATAGTCTTTTTTGACCGTTCAACTGCAGTAGGTCAATCTCTTTTTTTGTTTTGTTTTGTTTGATGGGTAGGTGTTAGTACAAGTCAACTAAACGTACATATATTTTGAAGAACCTAAGAATTTATTTGATTATGAGCGTGTTTGAATAATTTTGAACATACTATATAAAACAAAGTTACGACGAGAATGTCGTAACTCCTTCAACAATTGGAGCATTACGCTAATTACATGGTATGAGACTCTGCGTACTCTTAATTCAATTCATTGACAATTATTTGAATTAATCACGTATTTTAAACACCCGTTGCACAACTTTCTCAACATCAAATGATCAGAACATATTGTGGAATTTTGTTACTTTAAAAAGGTCGCTTGGAACAATTTGAATGATACTTTCTAACACTGTTAGGAAATAAAACCAGGATCGTCCCCACGAATTGCAATTTTCTTTAATAATGACTTTAGGTAAAAAATATATATATATTTTACTTGACCTATGGAAATACAACGAAGGGAAGTGTTCAATCAAAAAAAAATTGTTCGAAGTTGGTTTTAACGGTCTTTTTTTGTGACTAGTTAGACATATTAACATTCCTTAGTGGCTTAGGCAAAATTCATAAAAAACATTTATTTTTTTCATTATCCTGAGTCTGGTCCTTTCCCCCAATTTTGTCATTTCTCCTACTCGGCCTTTTTGGAGTCTATTCTTCGATTCTCCCATCTCTAGTCACCCTATTCTTAAACAAATCCTAAGGATTACCTTCTTGACAACCTTGAAGGTCATTGATCTTGGGTGAATTTAGCATTGAGAGCGCATTTGTACGTAAGTTTAACTCTGAGAGTTCAATGACTTTAGCTCTGTGAGTTATTCTCTTATTTAACCCTCTTAAGGGTTACCGGACACATACGACGTCATTAGATACCTCTGCAGTTCCATTCATGAGTAATATGACTTTAATTTTAAGGATTATAATCACATCGTAGCTCCACCGAGTCTCATATTTAAGAACTCAACTGAGTCTGATATTCCTCTTTCTTGTTAACACGTGGATTTTGAGTCTATTAATCTACTTTGTTTTGCGCGTGCTTATATATTATGCTGATTATGCAATCCTTTACACCTACTTTAAACATCAATACTTCTCTTTTGTTTTATTGCATAATCTGAAGAAAAGAAAAGTTCATACTATTTAGCCCAATTAAGGTGAGTTTTACTTGATGTAAGTTGAAATTTTATTGTAATCGTGTTTTGTAGATTTTGTTAGTTTCAGGTACAAAAGATCAATCCAAAAATAAGTCTGTTCTTTCCTTTGTTAAATAATCCAAACAATCTTATGCCGGATCTGCTTTGGACAAACTGTCGTGGTCTTTTCAGAAATATAAATACAGCTTGTGTCGATGGCGTCTCTATACCTAGAGATCCGAATATCCTTATCATTTACTACTCTCTAAAATTAATTATATTTTCTTTCTAAGTTGTCCTATAAAAATTACATTTAATTTTGAAGAGCTCACTTACATTTAATTTCGAAGCATACTAGAACATAAAAATCAGAAGAAAAAAAAATGCTATTTTTACCCCTCCTCCCCCCACCCCAAATATTTTTTTTCACCACCTTTTCGTTGCTAAAGATGCATTTTAGTGACCAATGTTAATTTTTAGCCACAAACATAGACTGGATTGACATGTTGGGAGGTGAAAATAGCTTCTCACAGACCAAGATCCACCAAAGCATAAAACATTAAATTAAAGATGCTATGTTTTTCCACCAATTTTTGTCACTAAAGATGTACTCTGTGACCGGTGTTAATCTTTTAATGACAAATAAAGAGTGAATCGACGTACTAAGAGGTAAAAAAATAGCCTCTCACAAATCAAGACTCACCCAAAAGCAAACACTGGATTAAAGATACTACCAAGCAGCTGAATCAAGTGGTGCAACCGCAGATACGGGAAGGCGATCCGATCCCACTGCCAATGGTATCCTAAGAATTCGAGACTATGATGTCCATTAACAAAAGCTGGGGGAAGATTTTCTCTTTAGCCGTCTGTGTAAAGGGACACATGCACCTGCCTTTCATCACACTCCATACAGATAATTTAAAGAGGACATTAATTAGTGACTAAAAAGAAAGAAAAATTGTTGTCATCTATCAGCTTATGAAATTTGTATTATAAATGGTGTAACGTGACCATCAAGACCTATCCCATCTGCCTTCTGACTTCAGCGAGAATAGAAAATTGTTGTGGTTCATGGTAGGATCATGTGTGCGAGTGGGTGAGATTTATTATATATATATATATATATATATATATATATATATATATATATATATATCCCACTCAGACTATATACATGGGATATCACAAATGCACCCGATTTGGGCACACAAAGTAAAGGGCTTTGATGATGCGGATAGTATGTGCGCGCACACGCATATAAGATAGTCAATGAAAAACATGAATTATATGATATATAGATTTGATAGACGAATTATAGGTCAACTTTTTTTTTTTTTTACATAAGACCTTGCAAATAATAAAGTGGTCGTATCGATATCAGGATTCAGAAAACAATCACATACAAGAATTGATTTTTAATCCAAATTATTCTTAGTATATTTGAAAAAGTGTGTAACCTTCACAATGATTTTTTTTTTTTTGTGTAATATTATAAGCACAATAAAAACGTTTCATGTAATAACAGATTGATCTCGATATGTTCTCTGCATAATTTATCAGTGGAATCTATTTCTTCTCTTTCTTCTGTACTAAATAATCTTATAATTTTTGTTCCTTTATATGGTTACCAAATTAGCTATCTGCACAAGGAAATTGCTTATATATTTCACCATAATGTTTTTACTCTAATAAAATGGAAGTTTATCTATTTAAAAATAAATGTAAACATTTTTGATAAAATAACTATAAAAAATTAAATTGTGCTATGGATGTCGAAAAGTTTAGAGTGGACGAGTATATATTTATTTATCTTTGTCCCCATGGCACGGGTTTCCGAGGGCACACCCCCACATGAAAGATTCTGAGACCCTTTAATCTCTACATAGATCTCACTGAAGCCTCTAGTATTGAACATAGCAGACACAAACACACGAGAAGATATGATAATTCACGTTGACAATTCATTACGTTGTGATAATTCATTACGTTCAAGCTTATGGTAAACACCTAAAGTGAGGTTTTTATACACGTTGTTCATGTTGTATTATGAGCTTTATAAGATAAACATGTTACTTATGCTCTGAGGTGATACGGTCCTATAACGTTGCACTTGAAGATCTTATTTAAGTTCACAAGTAAGGAGAGCTACAGGTTTTTTGATCAGATAGGTCAAGAAAAATATTTTAATTAAGCGTGATGTGAAGCTTGTAATATGTTTTAAAAGCTCAAACCGTTAAAAGATCGAGTGTGATGTTGTATCGAAGTAATGTCATGCCCAGAAGTTTAAAATTTTGATGCTTTTTTTTAGAAAGCGAACATTCATTTTTTTTTTAGAAGAATAAAAAATATATACCAGAATAAAAGGAACAAAATTTATAATACGGAGTAGTAGTTAAGCCGTTACACAGACAAATAGGATGACATCCCCATCTAAATAAAAAAATTAACTGACATAAAATAACTACAGGTGAACTAAGCCACAAGGAAGTATTAAAGCGACGTAACGATGAGAGAAAGAGGTTTGCCAGGCTGTATACTATAAGCTGATGAAAGAGACAAAACATATGTCTTTCCTTGTGTGATATGCACAGAGTGTAATCCTCTGCAGTTAGAAGTCAATTTACACAAAAAAAAATCTGTAGATGACAATCGATGTCCTACGCAATTACTCATCTGCAACAAGAAGTCACACTCAAGCAATAGAACAATAACATGAAAATAGAGTAACTGATGTAACCAGCTAAGACTAGAGAACAAGGCTAACTCATGAGCATGAAGTTCATAAGAAGATACAACGATATCAATGAAAGCACCGATTGGAACCTAGTCACGGTGAAACAAAGCCAAGTCTAAACCAAACCACCCATCTATCATGGAACCAAACACGAAAACGGCACAAAAGATAGTGGATGACGAAAACAGCACAAGTACGGAAACTAGAAAAGAAGATGGGTGGAAGAGGAGCGTAAAAATGAGCAAAGTCATCACTCCTTTCGACTTGGCCTTGAGTTTCCTTGAGCTGGATTTTGTACAACATGTTCTGAAAGGATCGTGTGAATTTGATGCGGCGAAACAAGATATGACTTTGGTGAATCATTTGGGCCGGGGACACAACCTTAGGTTGAAATGAACATGCAGGTATATAATGCTTTAACGCATGAAACTTCTAAAACAATTCATTTGTGAAACACTTAAAACGCTACGCAAGTTGTGTTGGAGTATTTTAACAAAAAATTCTCTTTGTTTTCAAGATTGGTTTTGAAAAAAGCATTGAAGTTTTGAGTAAAATTATAAAGTACTTTAGTCCCACATTGCTTGAAAATGGAAAGAGAAAACTTTCTTACATACTTAAACTTTTGGAAAGTTTTTGTCCCACATTGGCCATTGTAAATAACTTTAAGGAGTATATAAAGTGACACTCCTTGGCCTTTAAGTAAGATGCGCTTGAGTTTAAGACTCGCACGCGCAAGGGGGGAAGGACAAGTGGGGGAGATACGAGTTTCTGAAATTTGCGGATGCTCTGTGGCAGCATTCCGGCCGATTTATTTTTTGTAACAGATTTCCAACAGCTATTTTTCTTCACCTATAAAAAGGAGATATCTTCCTCACTTTGCACACACAACTCTAAAAAAACTCTCTTTTCTGATTTCTAAACACTTAGACTTGTGGGCATTTTGGTAAGGTATCGAGTGAAGCTTCTGCTTCATTCGTTTGTGCAGAATTACGAGTGAAGCAACAGTGAAAGCTGGGCTGTTGTATCCCGGAGGCGACGCGTTAATAACCTTGCTGCACCGGTGGTAATTCTCCGAAGGGGCGCGAATCGTCTTAAGAGAGCGACCTAGTCCGCGCCTCAGCCAGCTGTTTTATATTATATTTTTGGAGTTGTTCTTGCCTGTTTCTTGCAACAATTCCAACAATTTAAGACGATTCCTCGATGGCGGATTCCACCATGACTTCTGTTGCTCCTGCTGCCAACTCGAACGACTTGAATAAGCCATTCCGTTTTGGTGGTCAAAACTTCAAAAGATGGGCTAGCAAGGTATTGTTCTATCTTAAGTTGATGAAGGTAGTGTGGATTTTAACTGCCAAAAATCCAAAGAAGGTAGAAACAAAAAATATGAGTGAGGAGGAGTTGGCGGAGCATGAAAAGTATGCAGCGAAGTGGGAAAATGATGAAGAAGATTGTCGTAATTATTTGCTCAATTGTCTTTCCGATGAGCTTTATGATTATTATTCTCACACTTACAATTCTGCCAAGAGAATGTGGAAAGCGTTGCAGCAAAAATACGACACCGAAGAAGCCGGAAAAAAGAAGTACGCGTGTAGCCGTTTTTTCAATTACAAGATATCGGAGAACGTATCGGTTTTAGCTCAGACGCATGACCTCCAGATGATTGTACACGAAATCATTTCCGAAGGAATCAAAGTGGACGAACAAATTCAAGTGGCGGCCATCATAGACAAGTTGCCGAACTCGTGGAAGGAGTTCCAAAAAGGCCTCCGTCACAAGCAATCGGAACTGTCAATAGTCAACCTCATGGCACGGCTTCAAATTGAGGAGGAAGCTAGAAAGCAAGACAAGAAGAATGAATCTCTTACAAACACACATGCCAACTATTCCAACAGCCACCAAGGTAATGGTAATGCTAGCGGTAATGGTGCTAAGGTAAACTTCCTAACGTCGAGTGATAACGCTCCTAAGGGTCAAAATAATTTTCAAAGACAAAATAATTTTTTGAATGCTAGAGGCAAGCATATGAAAAACAAAGTTTTTAAAAATCAACATTCTTCCTTTGCCTCGAAGAAATGGAATCAAGGCCAATCTTCCAACCGTGGAAATAGCAACAAGAAAAATAAAAATTCAAATAACAATTCTAGCAACAACAATTTTGCAAATGAAGGTTTTGCAAATGGTGCATGTTTTAGTTGTGGAAAACAGGGGCACCAAGCTAGAAATTGTCGTTATAGGAAATTTGGTTCAACGCCACAAGCTAATGTTACCGAAGAACCACTTGTTGCTATGATTTCGGAAATAAATTTGGTTGGAAGTGAAGAAGGATGGTGGGCCGACTCCGGGGCATCAAGACATGTTTGTCATGACAAAAATTTGTTTCAAAACTATGTCCCGGTAGAAAAAGACAAAAAGGTTTTACTTGGTGATTCTCATTCCATGAAAGTCTTAGGCATGGGGAATGTTGTTCTTAAGTTTACCTCGGGCAGAATTTTGACCCTTAAGGATGTGCTACACACTCCGGATATTAGGAAGAACTTGGTGTCCGGTTATCTCCTCAACAAGGCAGGATTCAAGCAGACTTTCGAGTCCGATCAATTTATTCTGTCAAAGAACGGTATGTTTGTTGGTAAAGGCTATGCATGTGATGGTATGTTTAAACTCAATGTTGAAATGAATAAGACCTCTACTTCCGTTTATATTGTGTCTTGTGTGAATATTTGGCATGCTCGTCTTTGTCACATAAATGGCAAATACCTTAAAGATATGAGTCATGTAGGACTTTTGCCTAAGTTGCATAATGAACTTGAGAAATGTGAATTTTGTAGCATGACCAAAATCACTAAACAACCTCACCACAAAGTCGAAAGAAATTCTGAATTACTAGAGTTAGTTCATTCAGATATATGTGAATTTGAAGGCATTTTGACACGTGGTGGAAAAAGGTATTTATCACTTTTATTGATGATTTTTCTAGATATTATTATGTTTATCTCATGAAAAATAAAAGTGATGCTTTTGAAATGCTTACTGTGTTTATCAAGGAAGTAGAAAATCGTTTTGATAGGAAGATAAAAAGATTGAGAAGTGATAGAGGCATGGAATATGACTCCTTAGGCCTTATCACATATGTCCAATCTTTAGGGATAGTTCATGAAACTACCCCTCCTTATTCGCCAGCCTCTAATGGTGTGGCTGAAAGGAAAAATAGAACTTTGATCAATTTAACTAATGCCATGCTTGCTAGCTCTGGTGCACCTAAGTATCTTTGGGGTGAAGCTCTCTTGACTGCAAACTATGCCCTTAATAGAACACCTAGAAAGAAAATTCTCAAAACTCCTTATGAATTGTGGAGAAATAGAAAACCAAATTTAGAACACCTTAGAGTTTGGGGTTGCTTAGCCTTTGTGAGGATTTCCGACCCAAAAATTCCCAAATTGGGAATTAGAGCATCACGTTGTGTTTTTGTGGGTTATGCTCTTAATAGTAAAGCTTATAGGTGTCTTGATCTTGAGAATAATGTTGTGGTTGAATCTATGGATGTGATATTTCATGAAGATAAGTTTCCTTATAAATCCAAAGATAGTGGGGGTGAAGAAACCGAAACCATAGAATCATCCCAACCTAGTCAAGAGGCAAGTTCTTCGCAACCTCTTAGCGTAAGAAACGAAGAACATAGAAGGAGCAAACGTACAAGGGTAGAGAAAGACTTTGGCCCTGACTACCTTGTATATAATGTTGAGGGAAGTCCTATTACCCTAGAAGAAGCTTTATCTTCACCAGACTCTGACCTTTGGAAAGAAGCTATAAATGATGAAATAGAGTCTCTAATGGCTAATAGAACATGGAAGTTAGTTGACTTACCTCCAGGTTGTAAATCCATAGGTTGTAAATGGATTCTAAGGAAGAAGCTTAAACCTGATGGTACAGTTGACAAGTTTAAAGCAAGGTTGGTAGCAAAGGGGTTTAAACAACGAGAGGATATTGACTTTTTTGATACTTTCTCACCGGTCACTAGAATAACATCCATTAGGCTTTTAATTGCTATAGCAGCAATCCATAACTTAGAGATTCACCAAATGGATGTTAAAACAGCCTTCCTAAATGGGAAATTAGAAGAGGAGATTTATATGGACCAACCAGAAGGTTATATCCAACCAGGGCATGAGAGCAAGGTGTGCAAGTTAACTAAATCCCTATATGGGTTGAAACAGGCTCCCAAGCAATGGCATGATAAATTCGATCAATGTGTTCTAGCTAATGGTTTTAAAGCAAATGAAAGTGATAAATGCATATACTATAAATCTGAAAATAGTGAGCATGTTATCATTTGCTTGTATGTGGATGATCTTTTAATTTTCGGCACTAGCATGAGAATTATTGATTTCACCAAATCTTTGTTGAAAAAGAATTTTGAAATGAAAGATTTAGGTGAAGCTGATGTTATTCTAGGCATGAAAATTACTAGAACTAGTGATGGCATATTTCTTGATCAAGCTCATTATGTTGAGAAAATTTTGAGGAAATACAAATATTTTGATTGCAAAACTGCATGCACTCCTTTTGATCCTCAAAATCATTTATATCCAACTAAGCTTGATGTTGATGTTATGAATCAAAAAGAATATGCAAGTATTATTGGTAGTCTAAGATATGCTACTGATTGCACAAGGCCTGATATTGCATATGCTGTTGGTGTTCTTAGTAGATTTACAAGTAAACCTAGTCTTGAACATTGGAATGCCATGTATCGTGTTATGGGTTATCTTAAAAGAACTATTAACCATGGGTTGATGTATCAAAGGCAACCAGCTGTTCTTGAAGGTTTTAGTGATGCAGATTGGAATTCTCAATCTGGAGATTCCATGTCAACAACAGGCTATGTGTTTACATTAGGTGGTGGAGCTGTATGTTGGAGATCCAAGAAGCAACAGATAATTGCCAAATCCACCATGGAAGCCGAACTAATTGCCTTGGCTTCGGCAAATGAAGAAGCATGTTGGCTACGAGATCTATTGTTCGAGATGCCTATGTGGGAAAAACCAGTGCCACCTGTTTTGATTCACTGTGATAGCACTGCAGCCATTGGCAGAGTGCAAAGTAAGTATTATAATGGAAAATCCAGATCAGTTAGAAGAAAACACAGTACTGTGAGATCATACCTTAGCAAAGGTGCAATCAATATTAATTATGTGAGATCAGGCGATAATCTCGCTGATCCACTTACAAAAGCTCTAGCTAGAGAAAAGATCTGGTGTACATCGAGGGGGATGGGACTTAAGCCCAAAAATGTATAAGTCACCTATAAGGATACAACCTCCTAGGGACTGGAGATCCCAAGAACTAGGTAAGGAGACCAACGAATTATAGAGTGACTGGTGTTGTACATGTACTACTTTTGTTTTATGACAATGTCCCTCCCTATGGTGTAAGTACATGTTTCTCGTAACGATATTGGAGGTTGAGATTCATGGTAATCTCTTAATGAGTTCTATAGCCCATACGGGTGGGATGTAATAGTTACGAGAGCATCATTGATAGACTCACCTATATGAGTGTGGAAGTGAGGCCGCTTCCTATGAGAATCAGGCTAATTCTCTAGAGCACTCATGAAAACTGGGATAAAGCACATGGCCGTAACGTGCTGGCTTATGAAGCTTGGTATAGGATACCTTGAGTCTCATGTGTGTGATGTCTTCTACGTATCCTCAAGTAGCCATCGTTTCAAGGCTGAGTCCACTTTGGCTCTAATACGGGAAGACTGAAACACTAAGTGAAGGTTTCAAGGCAGAGCCACTTTCACAATGCATGAGACTCTCACCTTTTGCCCACTGTCTAAGTTGTGAATTTTTTATTAAAATAAGTGGGGGATTGTTGGAGTATTTTAACAAAAAATTCTCTTTGTTTTCAAGATTGGTTTTGAAAAAAGCATTGAAGTTTTGAGTAAAATTATAAAGTTAGTCCCACATTGCTTGAAAATGGAAAGAGAAAACTTTCTTACATACTTAAACTTTTGGAAAGTTTTTGTCCCACATTGGCCATTGTAAATAACTTTAAGGAGTATATAAAGTGACACTCCTTGGCCTTTAAGTAAGATGCGCTTGAGTTTAAGACTCGCACGCGCAAGGGGGGAAGGACAAGTGGGGGAGATACGAGTTTCTGAAATTTGCGGATGCTCTGTGGCAGCATTCCGGCCGATTTATTTTTTGTAACAGATTTCCAACAGCTATTTTTCTTCACCTATAAAAAGGAGATATCTTCCTCACTTTGCACACACAACTCTAAAAAAACTCTCTTTTCTGATTTCTAAACACTTAGACTTGTGGGCATTTTGGTAAGGTATCGAGTGAAGCTTCTGCTTCATTCGTTTGTGCAGAATTACGAGTGAAGCAACAGTGAAAGCTGGGCTGTTGTATCCCGGAGACGACGCGTTAATAACCTTGCTGCACCGGTGGTAATTCTCCGAAGGGGCGCGAATCGTCTTAAGAGAGCGACCTAGTCCGCGCCTCAGCCAGCTGTTTTATATTATATTTTTGGAGTTGTTCTTGCCTGTTTCTTGCAACAATTCCAACAAGTTGTCTTGTCATTACAAGAATCTCATACATTTCCAAAAAATTTGCAGTTTCTTTGATACCTTTTTCAGAGGAAAATACCAAATATATTATGTATATCAACAGTTTTTAATGGCTGAAAAAATTAAGAACGGGATCAAAGTCTTGAAACTCAATATTTTGCCGTTTTAGTTGGACATTTCTTCTAAAATACAGATATTATAATGTTTCTTAAATGCCTGAATAATTCCAAAGTTCCAAATTTGTCCCCGTGCCTACGACAAAACGTTCCCACCATCCTTAGCAGAGGCCAATCATGGCCTAAAAATCTTCTTGTCACGACATAATTTATGGAGAACCAAACATGCAATCATATGGTTTCGGCCTCAAATAATAAAATTTAGAAATAAAATGACTTTCATGATTACCTTTAAATTTGTCTGGAAATTTTTTGTCCTTTTGTTTCCTTCACTATATATCCGCCTCTCTTTTTTTTTCCCCCTCATTCTGCCAAATTTTGTATTAGATTCAATTACGTAGATTAAGCACGTTATAGACATTTCGAGTCATGATCAATGAGACCCCCAGTTCGAGTCTTTTTAAAGTTAAAGTCAGGGAAATAGTTTTCATAAGTTTTATTTTTAACGCGCTTGAAAAGATTATACGGCACGTGAGAATCGACCTCTTGGATCCTAGCTAACCGACGAGAAAAATAAACTGATTGCGGAGGAGAAGCCTTACAAATTACAAATCAGAGAGCATGATTCTTGTAGAAAATATATACTTACGCAAAATGCGGATGATAACGAAACGGTACCTTATTTGGTTGGTCTGCGAGATGCTTATATATCATTATTTTGGGGAACATGTCATGAACTCATTAACTGCTACAACCCTCACCAACCAAGTCTTTTAACATATAGAATTCCAGATTCTTATTGCATAGGAAGGTGTAGTGTAATGCACCCCCGGGAAGCATATACCTCCATTCAAAGGACACATTGGTTCTCGGTAATTCACTCACAAAATTAAAGAGGGGTGCTGTCATATCAAAGTTCAGCAGAAATAAAGAGCTGTTTGGACCTTTCGAGGCATAAATCATCCATCATCAATAGTTAAAAGAGCAAAGTACCCATTCATTTCACCGCAACATCATTTCGGAGCCCTGAGACATATTGAATGTGCTGCACTTGGATCCGTACTATTTTATGGCAAATGTACAGCTTAAAGAAGGGAGTGGGGTTATATTTGCACTCATTTTAGTTATTTCCATCCTTTTTCCTTGTAACAAAAAGGTGCAATACTCAGCGGTTAAAAATCTGGACTTAATGCTACATAAAAGCACGGTCGCTCGAGGGGGAGTTCAAAAAAGGTTTACGTCTAATTAAAGCCTCTTACTTTGGGCGAGTTGGGAACCTCGTCACCCTCTTGATTTCCACAAGAGGCATCGACTCTCGTCTTGATCCCTGCGTTGCATACTGTGTTATGCGTTTGTCTTAGGGCACACTTCATCTCGTATACAATGCCTGCTTCGTAATTGAATTTCAGCCTTTCATTGGGTGTCTGGGACATGGTATCAGACTATTATTAACGTTAGATGCCAGTACTTAATGCTCAACTAGTTGTACATGGACTGACGCTAACAATTCAGCACTTGTTGGTTCGGAGTCCTAAAACAACAGCATGATGTGGAAACTTATAGCTCAGACGTGAACTTGTCCAAAAATAAGCCTCAATTGGGTCTTAGTCATAGCGTATCTCTCAGCCACCTCAATTCCCACCAGGCTCCATTTAATACGATGGTTATACGTACCTGTCCAATGCCATCAAGACCTCAGTTCTAGTACATCAACAAACAGGGGTGATGTTTCAGAATAAATTAACAAGGACCACGTAGAGTTCAAGATGGAACCAAGCTGGTCATAATAGCAGATCGCTTTCTTTGGCGACGTAGCAAATTTCTTCCTCGTTGTGATAACTGCATTAGCAGTTGTACATTGCTCTGACATACACGAGGTGGTTCGAAATCTTAAGTATGGTGGAAAGAGAAACGCGTGGAAACCTCGAGGAGTCTGTTGTACCATGGAAGGATATTCGTGATTTAATGGCTGTTGTTCTAAGTACCGAAGTGCACCATCGGTGCTGAATGCTGCGATGTGGCAGCCCAAAGGACATACGTGAAAACATTGATTGCTTCTTTCAGCAAGTAGTGCACTAAATGAAATGGGGTAGAGAAAGGGAAAGAGGGCTCAGATCTATGTCCAGAACAGGTTTCCTTCCCTGTACCTAACTAGGGAAAAGGCAAAGCAATACTTCTTGTAGTTACCAGTTCCACTGAGAAAACTTTTACAGGGTAATTTGAACAGAGGACTTCGGACTTCCTAATGGTTCACTCGAACAGAAAATTTCCAGAACATTGTCAAGTGCTTTTTATCTGGTGTTTAACAAGTTCAACCGGGAGAATGATGGTGTCTTTGGCCTAATCAGAAGTTATGGAAGTAAGGAACAAATTATTGCTAAAAGATCTCTCCAGAGCTCCACCTTTGATCACTAGTCGATTAAGGGTTACAGCTAATCTCACTACCCACTCCAGCTTTCGTTTGACTTTCAGAGTTATATTTCTCAAGTGTTTCAAGGTTGAGTCCAAATTTCAACACAAACTAGAGTTTTAATCATTAGAAAACTTGCTCCATTCGTCTCCTCTGCCAAGTGCTTGGAAAGCCCGAGGAGAGTAAAAAAAAAAGTCAAAGAAACACACTTGGGTTTGTTTGGTGGCGACGATGAGGAAATTAAAAGGATGAAAACATGACTAGTGTCACACAATTAGCCACATCTGGGTCATTAGAATGTTTTTTTTTACTGTCGTATGTTGATAATCTGATTGCATATTGTATGAAAGGTGTAACATAGAAACTTTTCTATATATATCTATAGTATAGGAAGTCTCTCTCTTTTTTTTTTTAGGGTACTAATGAAAGACAAAGTAAACTACTTGGACGGTTTTTAAAAGACAACTCCACGCGCATCAGCTATTTATTTATTAGGGGCTTCGTTGAGATGCACGTAAAATTTTGTGTATCCAACTCTCAGAGTGACAAGGTAGTTGCACACCGATTTGCCGATCTCATGGCATGAGTCAAAGCACATCCACATTGCTTGATGCCTTCTCTGCAGTTCTCCACTTAAGGCTCTCAAGGGATGATTTTGGGTTTCTTGTTCCATGAACAAGTATAGAGCTGCTGTGGAGTTAGTTTCTAGGGTTGTTCTTTGCCAATTCTCTCTTTGGCAATGGTTAGTCCTCTGTGGACTCCCTACATTTCAGTATTTAGGCTTGGATTCTTTCCAATGCTTCTGTAGAAAAGTCCTGTCTTATTCACTTATGATGTTGGCTGTCTGTTCTCTTTATAACCTTATTGATAATTAACATCATCGCAAGTGCTCTGAATATGGACATCTAGAGGGATAAAAAAGTTAAAACATTGTGTCACCCTCATTTTCGCTAAAAAACAAAGTAAAGATTACGGTGAGTCCAAAGCGAAAGTTCGCCCGTCCTTTTTTCCCTTCCTCTCCTTTTCATTCTTTCTTTGCATCATGCCAAAGGAGCTAGGTGGAAATCGAACCATTCATCTCCAAAAAAAGAAATGAGAAATGTGACTGACTGATCATCTCGAATGAACCTTTGAGTTCGTTATTTTAATGTTTTTGCAGACAAAATTATCGTGAAATTAACGGGTAAAGTCCGGCTACATATTACTTGCCTACATAATCGACTGGGATTGGCAAATATATAACATTTCTTTTGGAAGAAGACGTAACTATTCATCTCTTTACTCACTAGCCATCTCGAATAACCCGTTGGGTTCGCTCTCAACGTGTTTTGTGATTGTGAACTGAATGACAAAGTCCGGCAAATATTACTTGCCTACTTAATCGGCTGGAATTGGCAAAGATGTGATGAAATTTCTGTGTGGACAATTCAACGTTAAACAACCAACAAAGAAATCCAGGCCAACTTGAAATGGGTTGCTCAACAAACATATGCAATTATGGATCTTGCACTTGGTAGCTGGTACCACACTTGCGTACAAAATAAATCCTCGATCAGCCGTACAGATTGCAAACCTTTCCAAGTCAACGATCTTGAAACCATCACTAAAGCCAAATATTTATGAGATATGAACTGGAAACAACTAGCAGGTTTGGATCAAATTCGTCCATATGCATGATGGATGTACTTGGGAGCCAGACATTTTGAGTGTTATCAAGTCCCTCTCATCTCAGTATAATTCACCCACCATTAAGGTAGCTAATAGTATTTAATTCAGATGCCACTCATATTTAAAGAAAGGAAAAGTATTTGATAGGAGCAGTGTTGAGGTCGATTTTGTCAAAGACAGAATCAAATGATCTTGAATAAGAACGTAGATAAACCAAGGAAGTATGATAATATGTGGAGTACGTGGAGGGATAGGTCAACCTGAACATTTATGACTTTGTTTGTAGGTTTACTGTGAAAAGGTAGTGATTAGGAATGCACCAATCGAACGAATGTAAGTATGATTAAGCCAACATCCAATGAGACTAAAGCCAATCGAATGAATCACGTGAATATTTACCATATACTCCAAAGAATTTTTTATTTTATTTTTAGTAAAATGGTGATGAATAACGTGGTGTAACGAATAGATAAGATTGAACGAGCTGAAGGAACTCATTTTGAGCATAAGCGTTGCATTCGAGTTTTCTTTTCCGAGTTAAATACTTCAAATGTTGTAAACGTACTAGCTCCTTAAAGTTTCAATGTTGTTGGCATGAGTGCCTGACTTCTAGCGACAACAAATATACAAAAGGTGTCGTGGCATCAAGTTGGGACCAAAATTCGTACTATTTTTGTCACAAATGTATAAAATAAGATTCTTGACCCAAAAAATGACCGAATGAGGACTACGACGACATATAATGTTTCTGCCATAGTGTTTTATATTTATTGTTTTTTATCTTGTTAGTCCTTTCGAGCATAGCCATCAAAATTGAACTAGACTGGCCGGTCGGCCGGTGCAACCTGAAACGGTAACTTTACCGGTCCAGTTCTTCATTTTGGACCAATTATGCACTTGGACCAGTTGATGTAGCAACAACCGGATGGGTTTAGCATTTTTTTGGTTAAACCGGACGGTTAGACGGGATTAACATCCATGGACACGTTTACATTTGTGCAAAAACTCAATACAATGCAATTGCTAATGCTAGAGAATGAACCTCAAGTGTGGAGCTTGAAGTTCTTATTGGGCACCTTGACGTGAATTAGACCAACCATACATCTTTGTTAGCAAACAACAAAGAAATTAATAACATTAGCTCTTTGATTTTACACTAGTTTTCCTTGTGTTAATTATTTTTTAATAACTTTGGGATTTGAAAAAATTATTAAATTAAGGAATTTTACCATAGTTGTTATTGTTAAACTTAAAATTTGCATATTTTAATGTATTATTAATCTTTTTTTTTTCTTTTACAATTTTAATTAATATACTTGAACCAGTAAACCGGTGACTTCAACGGTTCAATACCCGATCCGGTTCTGATAAGAATGTTTACAAGTACCTTACTTTTAGCGGTTGAAAGTGTCACGTTATCAAAATTAAACTCAATCATCTGCATCAGACACGACAAGAAAACAAAAACATGTGCTATTCAAAGAGTGGAGACTAAAAACACCTGTTTAATGGTGATGATGACGATGACGATGACAACGTTGGTTTATCAAGAAGATGCAATAAAAGCACTTCGAATTGAAATACCAATGAAAATTATAACGTAATCGTCACTTGCAAAGATCCCAATTCCGCGTGTTACTGCTGTCGTGTTCAAAGTCAACCTAATCCGATTTGGTTGGTGCTTTTGGATCACGGACCGTCTTCCGTTCGTTTGGAATTCAAAGAAAGATTTTAGGATCTAATTGCATCACTCGGAAAGAAACTTTCAAGTGGCAATTCAAAGAACTTAGTGCCCTCAATATGGCATGCACGATGCACCACAGATAAAGGACTACTTTCGGCCATAGTCCTAAGTGGAAGAATCACAACACAACACCAAATGACCTTATCCACCAAATAGGCCATACATGGTCAATTTTGTGGGCCCAGCAGTTGGCCCCAAATTGATCCCATGAGGAGGAAGAACTCCGGAGGAACTATCACCCTCAATAGTCAATGACTGTGGCTTGTTAGACACGATCAACTCCACGCCAAAAATATCGAGTACATTTAGGTCTGTTTGAAATAACTTCCAATTTTGATTTTCTGTTTTCAAAAAAATAAAAATCAAAGTCAGTTTAGTTTAGTTTTTATTTTTTACAAAAACAAATTAGTGTTTGGTTATCCAGTTTTTAATTTGAGTTTTTTTCTTTTGGGTGTTTGATTACTCAGTTTTTATTTTGAATCTTTTATTTGGTGGTGGTTGCGGTGGCGGTGGTGGGGAGTGCCGACGGTGGCCGGCAGCGGCGGTGGCTATGGCGATGGCAGGGGGGTTGTGGTGGTGGCCTAAAAACAAAAACTGAAAACTCCTAAATGAGAGTTTTCGAAACAGCCCTGTTTTAAAAACAAATTTTCAAAATTGAAGAAAAAAAACGAAAAACTGTGTGACAAACGCGTTTTTTTTTTCTTTCCTAAACTGGAGAAATAACAGATTTCAAATGCTACCTTAGTGAATATGGCAGCTGCAATCTATGCAACAATCCTCCGGAATCTACAGCCCAAGCTCTGAGAGATTACACGCGCACGCATCGAAAAACTGGGAATTGCTTCCCAATCCTGCTGCCCGCGAGACGGGCTTTGATCCGGAGGTGCAGTGGAACCTCAAAGCATCCCATGTAGCATAGGCGGCTGGAAACAGTAAACTCCATCTGGTTCTGGAGAAACGAAAGCTCGCACGCATGAAGAACTATTTTGACTTTCAGTACCAACTCAATGTAAAACTGTTATTTCGAGAGATGTTACGGGGATAAAGCAGTCCCTAAACAATCCATTTCTCAAACAAGGGAAGCAATGTGGATTGAACCAGCCTGACTATTGACAGATCTGTGGCATCTGATCGACCCAGGTCCAGCTCGTGCGGCGAGACTAATTCGAAACTTCAGAGGGGAATGGGTTGTTGGATTCAAGGAATTCAGTGGCGCGACCAACAGCTTAAGAGCTGAGTTATGGGCCATATAGCCCATATGGCAAGGGATCCAGCTAGCTTAGGAGAATGGAATACATCAGCTCAATGTTGAGATGGGCTCTCGAGAAACTATAATGTCATCCAAGCCTCCGACCAATCAATCTGATCTCCACCACAACTTTAGTCCTCAAGATCATAGAACTTGAGAGACGGGACTGGACAAGTACCACGTAAAGAGAAAGCAACACATGGGCTACCAAATCAATCAATAATATCTAAAAAATCAAGCTGATGGAGATCGGGTTGTGCTAACAGAATAAACTGCAGGAACACCGTGTGGGTCGCGCAACACTGCTTGCTAATTGGGATTTATTAACCTCTTTCTGAATGTAAGAACTACGCATGTGGTCACGCTAATTGGGCTGTATTAACCCGCGTCTGAACCTAAGAACTACGCGTCACAATTGAGTGCCTCAAAAAACAATCTTGAAATGCAGAAGTAGTTGCATGAAACGTTGCCTATAAATGCTTATGCATCTCACATGTCATTTTCTAAGCATCTCAAACTAGTTTCTTGACATGTTTACTATGAGTGCTTTCGCAACAAAAGCAGAAGCAACCCCGATCTGGCTCTCTGCCCTAAGACATGCTCACTTGCTTTTCCTATTCACTAGTAGAATGCACCGACGTGATTCCCTGATCGGCTCAAGTCTCGACGACCAAAAGAGAAGAAGAAAAAAAAAAGGAACTTTAGCCTCTATGTGGATGTCTCCAATACAGTACAAATAGCAACTTCTTTTCAGGGAAACGTGGAAAGAATCTACATTTCAAACCTCCTTCACCTCATTGTTATAAGCACCATGATAACAACAATTACCTTAACGAAATTCCTGTATCAGCAGGTTTTTGGCCAAGCAAATTCATCATACAAAGCACTTAAAAGCAAGGTACCTACAGAAAAACATGAACTTCACAAGCACTAACATAACGAGAAATCAGACATGGGAGAAACACAGATTCACGTCAACTTTTTCATGCAATCAAAACATAGATAGACAAGGAAGGCAAGTAAATCATGATCCGCAGTCCAGCCTAAGCGATACTGTCATCTCAATTCCTTCAACAGTGAGACCTTAGGCTTTCCCCATGCCCACTGGTCCCTTCCACTTCAGACTAAGAAGCTGGAAAGCAGTCATTATGCCTCTGTAGAATCTAGTTTCTGTTCTTGGATTTTTCCATGGCCCTGGGAGCTGTGGACCACACAGAAAATGGAACATAAGAACTCGAAACTTTTCAGGTTATCATGCAACTTTTCGCAAAAATGCTGCATCAAAATTAGGAACAAGAAGAAAAAACTCAAAAGAGACTGCAAAGTGATATCTTAGCATTGTTTGGACTTCGGGCTATTAAAACACATAAAACTGTTCTTCCTGTTTTCTTAGGTATCACAATATGGTTCTAACCAAACATGTTGGTCAATGATCAATAACACATCAGTCATCAAACATCATAACAGCATGACCCAGGAAGCAGGGACCAGATAGGGGACAATGACTCAATTTGAAGATATGATGATTCGGCAAATCCTAACGGCTAAGTTATGAACAGAATGGAGACATGAGAGCAAAGAATGCAGTTTTACGCATATGAAAGTGAAAATGACGATGATAGCAAAGAAAGCATGTGTATAAAAGTAAAGTGATGACAAATACTAATTTATGTTTTCTTTAAATAGAAAAAAAAATGTCATAAAATAAGTTCGAGCCATTACATAGAGGCAGTAAGAAACATCAAAATAAACTTGTAGTCATGATCACTTCTCCCTTCTTTTATAATTAAAACTTATTCACTTCCAAATCTCACTTTTTAGCATGATTTCCTTTCGTCATAATTTTTTTGTTGTGATGATATCTTTAATGTCGCTTTGATTTGAATAAAAGTTCGTTTTGGTTGTCTTAACAGTACTAGTGCTTTGCCTGCTAGAGATGAGTCGTTCATAAATGTCAGACACATGTGGAATATATAATAAAGTGAGCCACCTGTCAGAAATTATGTATATTTTCCTCTAGATCACGGGGAATCATATAGAAGTTTCAGAGTCCAGTACGAGCACATACACTCTAGAGAATTAACTTTGGTATTCTAAAATCATTCAGTCGTCCTTCATAAGAACCAAAATTCCTACACACTGTACATGTTCAAAATAGGATAAAGCAAATCTTAGATGGTAAGGTGGTGCTGACTTCCACAGCGGTTATCCATTCTCATTTACGCAGATCAAGAAACCATTTTTTTATCATAGGGTGGATAGGCATAATTAAAGGTGGATATAACCGCTTCCCTTTGAGATGTTAAAGCAGATACTACCTGCTACTATCATTTTCCACCTCAACAACCTTCTCTACTCACTAATTAACATCATCAAATTTATATATCGTTACCTCTTTATCTAACTTATCCTTTCAACTTCCCAGTTATTAGCCTGTGTCGTATCATAATAATAATGCCAACTATAATCAAGAATGTATACGTGTACTTATGAATAACATCAAAGTGTAAACCAGCTATAAAATAAAAAAGCACATAGATGATCACTTTTTATTGTAGGAGTTATTCCTTTTTAGTGGATTGCAGGCGTGCTTTCCAGCTAATTGAAATGAGAATTTACGTCTGAATCAGCTGAACTGGTCTTTCAATAAATAATCATGATGAAACGATATATCAAATAGTACAAACCTAATCCAATAGCATCAGAACCCTTCATGATCTTCAACCTCTTGCACGAATTGATAAACATCCTGTGGCAGATACAATCAGATGTTAGGAGGGTGGAAAACCAAGGGGAAGTTTCTAAAGTAATGGTGATTTCTTAAAATTTTAACATAATTCAACAGGTTTGGGCTTGGGCTAAAGTCAATCATCAGTTAACACATACGGAAACTAGTCCAGTGTACTGGACATAATACTTTACAGTACTAAATAAACTTAAGAAATAATTAATGGAACACGTCCACAATTCTTATGTAATTTGATCATCGTAAGAAATATGACTTATATAGCCAACGGAAAGAAGCACGCAAAACGTAAACCTAAAATAAATTAACATAACTGATTATCACAAGCACAGAAATACTACCAAAACAGTTTATAAATTTAAAGTATCGTATCTATACAAATAGATGACTGATACCACGCTTCTCATTGGGGACTCACTCCCAAATTTTCCTCCTTCGCATTTGATAAAGTGTCCAGTGATTTTAGGAAAGTTCTGATAGTTTAAGATAACGCTCACATCAATTCCTAGACGAGTTTAAAGCTAAACTCTCACACCTTGTATGATGACTCAAGGACAGACTTCGCTACTGCAAAGGATGCTAAAGCAGCAACACAACCCAACAGATGAAAAAAGGTGGCCTCTAAAGTTTTCTTCAACACGTCATAGTCAAACATGCATGCCTTATTCTTTGTACAGGCAATGAAAGTTCTCCCTTGTCCAAGTAATTTAACATTGTAAAATGGGAAGCATAAAATAGAATAATTAAACAAACACTAAATATGATACGTGGCATGGGTGGAGACTTACTCCCATGGAACATCTCCGACAAGCATCCAATCGCCATCCTTGTCCTCATATGTAAGCACGTACTCTGATCCATGCAGAAGGTCCCTCAATTTGCTCTCACTCAGCATTTCCCTTCCGGGAGCTCCCTGGGATCCGCATTGACCTGAAATTGTAATAAACCTGAAATAACTCATTCAATGTTGTCATAAAGTGCTTATTTTGGCATACAGACAAAGCACATTCCCCACCCCCAATCTGTCGTTAGCATCAAAACTGACTCAATGATCCCTCACCTAAGGTAAAACAGCTGAACATCTTCTCAAGAGCAGAAGACAGTTCTTGATATGTAGAGTAGCTTCTCAGATCTACCTTCCTCAGATAAGGAGCACCATCCATGCTAACCTTGACAAATAGAGCTCCTGGACCTGGTTTTCCATCAACTTCATCATTGTTCTTAGAACTGGTCGCTAGAGTGTTTTTCCTGTATGCTCTTATAGGAGGCCAACCAACTACCTGTGCCCTGCAATGAGGTGGATTAGGAGCAAAGCAGTCCTTGTATAAAAGCTTTTCTTTTCTTTAATTTTCCTCGGTTTTACATTTTTTTTTTACCACCTGAAAGCACCTACTTATGCTAGTTCCCACTTACTTAGCAGCAGGTGGACTGGCGTTGTTGTTAGAACCGTTTACTTTGTTGTGACTGGTTCCATTAGTTGCATGGGCACGTTCCTGTGATGCTTTGGTGGGACCATCTTTCATTGTAGTAGGCTGTGTCCCAGACAATCCGGATGGCAGCATTACATTCATACCAGCATTGCCAGAAAACTTTGCTTGTCCAGCAGATTTTTGAGTTTCAGAATCAGTCACAGCCGCGTTAAACATCCAATTCCCTTCACTAAACATAGAACCTTTCATTTCTGGGAGACCATCTATAGTATCAGAATAACCCCTTTTATTTCCAGAAACAACAGCCTTCTGTACTGATGAGCAGATACCATCCTTTGAAGGAATTAAAGGAAACAACAGTTTCTCATCCAGCTTCCCCGAGCTCAGCAGGTTAGGTTCTGGGTCTCTTTCAGGGGATTGGGATCCAGGGAGGCCAAGCCTCAACTCTGTAGCTTTCAAGTTCAGGTTGATCTTATTCTCCTCCGAGAGGCCAGACACTGTGGAGCTGTCAACTGAGGAACAATCTGACAGTCCCAGGTAGTTTCTTTCTTTCAATCCCAAGCCTTTCTGGGAAATAGAGTCCATAGAGGCTGAAGAAGCCATCAGAGAAACATTACCCTGCCCTCCCCCCTCAACACCCATCAAAGGTGGAGACATGAGACGAAAATCTTCTAACAGTTACCCCTGGACCTGTTTAAACAGGGGCACAAATTACCTAACTATTTACATTAAAAAAAAAAAAGGACTAAAAGTGAAACATCTGGACAGTTATAATCTACAAGAACTGACAAGGAAATTTAACCCATTAAAATTCATACGCATCAATTAAGAAGGTAGGATTCTAATGCACACGTTAGAAAATCTTTTAGCATTTCAAAAATTGAAACTAAAAGGAGGCATTCAAACAAAAGGAATCATATGCATCATGGGAAGTTGGACTTCATGAAAGATCGCTTCTTAATGCTCGATAATTTTCTTAGTGAAAGGGCCCCATAGAAACTTTGCACACATTGAAGAGGAAGAGATTTTTTTCCCACCCTTAAGCTTCTAGAAAATCCAAAGCCAACAGATCCACATGGACATAATCAAACTTGTCAATTGACCAATACCAACATTATGCAGAAAAATCTAAAGAAGCAGCAATTTGACCACCAAGGAAATTTACTTGCATGGCATGGAAGTAGAAAAATTAAAACTACGCTGTACGACATAGGAGAAAATTACTTTCACGAAAATGGGTCAAACATACATTGCAGAAGTACAATCCTAAACCACAAATCGTTTCTCATAAAAAGACCATATGCCGTTGACTAATAACCAAAATAATAACCAGAGGAATTTTTTCCCCAGCAGAATATATATTTCGCTAAGTGGTAAAAACTCGTAATTAGTCGATTGACAAACATATCAGCTCAGTTATCAAACCTTCTTGGTTAACAGACATGTGTGGAAGACTTTAAGTAAATAAAAGAAAGCCTAGAAAAAGAGAAGTGAAAAGATCAAATACTCAAGCCACAAAACATGTAGCTAAAGAGATCTACCAAAAACCAAAAATTTCCTCATGCACTTGAGAGTGCGTGAACGTGAAGATTCAGCAAAAGCAAGATCTCAGCTCAGAGAGCTCGATTACAGCCCAAAACAAGCTCAATGACTAGCATGGACCTCAAAACAAAACAGTGCGGCAGAAACTCAAGACATTTACCTGAATAAAGTTACCGGAATTCCCGCCGGCGGCACAACAAAGTCTCGTAAACGAAGATCAAGTTGACGGTTTGAAGTTGGAAGAGAACAGCACGAAATGCAGAGAGAGAGAGGAGAGAGTCTTAAGGTCCTTCCATTAAGCAGAAAGCAGACAAAAGCTTTGAGCTGTGTTTTGCCGAGAGAGGGCCGAAGTTTGAAGGTAAAAAGGGAAATCGGGGGCAAAAAGGAAATTTAGAGGAAGATTCTGGGTCAGTTTTGGTTAATGTCTGAAATAGGGGACCAAATACGATTTTATGCCTGCTGCGTGGATCTTTTGGGGAGGAGTGTGATTGACGTCTGGGATTGATCGAATAAAGAGGATACGGGCCGTTGGATTAAATATATGTCGTCTTCGCAGGTGGTATATACGGATGACAAGTAATTTTATTTTGTGAGGGAAAGTCTTTGTAAAGATGGTTTCCGGTTCTTGCTTTCCAGTTTTGGCTATACACTATATTGCGTTGGTCTGGAACCAAATGCTAAAATGACTTGTTTACCCTCCCTTGTTTCCTTGACCTCGATAAGAAAATTTTCTACTGCGTTTTCTTTATATAGAATTGCGATAGTTTTACGTCATCTTCACACTCAATAAAGTAGTTTCTGAGTTTTTTTTTTGCAAAATTTAACGAAACATTTTGTACCATGTAAATACTAAATTAAATTCGACTATCCATATTTAGATTTAAGCTTAGTAAATTTCGTATGACAAGTTAAATTAAGTAAGATTTACAAGTAAAATCAACATTGTGTGTTCTAAGCGGAAGATAAGGGAGTACTAACCACCAAATGTTTGTCACTAACGCACATTTGCTCCATAAATCACATAAAAATGCAAAAACTTCGTATGTAACATGTTATAGACAGCTCAAAGCAATATTACCCCGTGCTAATATAGTCTTTTATGTTTGTCTTATGATGCATTTTCAAAATAAATCCTCCTTTTTACCGAAGTTTCAAGTCTTGTTTCTTGGAATACATCACCATCTTGCCATATATTTAAATTTGCCATAAGGAATTGCTTTAGAATTTATAAGCAATGACATTATTTTCATTTCCTTAGAAAAATCAATTCAAAACTTAGACAATGCATGTTTCTTCTTTCGAAAACTATGAGATATATCAGTTATTCAACATTCATTCAAGGCACACATCGTAAGGCGGTTCTTCCACTAACATCGATGTGTAAGTGTAAGATCCCTGCTATCTCCTTACATTCATGATGTTCCGAGGCGAAACAGTTCATCCATTTGCTTCGCTTTTCCCTTTTGGTTCGGTGGCTGATCAAGTAGAGGGCCTAATTTCCATTTCTATTTTCGGGCACATAAGTGGCCAACTGAAGAAAAAAAAAAACACCAAAACCACAAGGGCCATGCCCATGATGGTGCTTTAAACCATCGATTGCTCATGATGGGAAGACAAAAGGGGAGGGAGGCAGAGTGTGATTTACAGGAAGGAGGATTTGCAGAGAAATGATTACTGTAAATTGCGAGATGAGAAGATTACCCACATCTTTTGTTTAGCCAAATATATCCGTCTTCAACCACTCCACTCATTACTTGCAAATCATGCCCTCCTAAATGCTCGAATTGACGCAAAGGCCCTCCAAAGTACCGTCCCCATCCCCACGCAGCTCCCGGATTTATATGTTCCCCACCAACCTCAAGCGAATCAACACGGCCGTCGAGTGGGGGCCACCACTTTCCATAAAAGGACGGGTCGGGGAATATGGGAAAAAGATCCCGCTGAAAGGGAGGGGGGACGTAGATGGAATTCCGTGGAAAGGGAAAGGGTGAAAAGGGGAAAGCGGGCATTTAATGGGGGAAGAGCGGATTAAAGAGGAAAACGGGGGGTAGGGTGGGGTGGGTTGAAGTGTAAAGTGCGGGGAGACAAGAAAGCGGCATTTGAAGTTGTTTTGCCGGCTGGTGACCGGGACATCTAACCTCTCCTCGCTGCTCTATATTCTCTCTCTTACTATTATATTATTATTATCATTATCTCCTTTCCTTTTTTTTTTTTTTTTTTTTTTTGGTAATTTGGATCTCTTTTTTCTCACCGTGAATGAAACTCGTGATACTAACTTGCTATATTTATCGCTTTTATGATTGATAATTCTTCTCCTTTTTCTTTGCTAATAATCTCCAGAATTTTGGTTACAATAATGATAACGATAACATTTATGTGACAAATTAAAATATCACAAACCAGCACAAGTGACGTTTTTGTTAACAGATGAAACTGTATATAACAAGTTTAAATGTCACAAACAAACATGAACGACTTTTTTATTGACAAATACAACTGCATGCTATCAAATTATTGCAAGTTTGAAATTGCAATGTTACGTGTATATTTTTAAAATTGCAAAGGTTACAGCATTAATCTCTTTTCTTTCCGTCATTACCTACTATATTACGAGAAGATATACAACTTTATATTTTTTGTTTATCATACGATAAACTACAAAGTAACGACACATCATTGTTAAAACAACTACATAGTAACGAATAAGCATTTTAAGAAACTGCATGATTCAAATTCGTATTAGTTTACACACAAAGTTCACAAGTTAACGCACGACAAGTATCAAATTCATATTTCCTATGAAACTTGAATTACTTACAACTAATTAATGATTTAGAGGGTATCAAACTTATATGCGCGCGCGCGCGAGACGTCTATATACATTTATGTATTTAAAGAGGAAAAAATCGTTCACGCTTAAATTTATCATATAAACAATATTACCGAATTCCGACGCCTAAAACACTATGAACCCCATAAGAAGATTAAGTTCACTTACAAATTACATTATTACATGTTACAACTTGCAATACGTAACTATGTTTGGTCATTCATGAAAATGTGTGTAAAACTTTTGCTATAAATAGGACATGAGTTGAGATATATGCATCTAAGACCGCATTGTGAAGGATAACATATAAGTATGCAATGTACGTATAATTCTTGGATAATGTTACTCAGACGTCTTAATTAGAAACATGTTGTAACCGTAAATTTAGTTGATTATGATTGTACAACATATGTCGACACACACACACATATTATCATCGTCGTGGTCTTTCTCAACATGTATTCTCAAATAATTATTATGAATGACCTTTTGCATACCTGTCCAAAAACAAATTGTCCAAGCCAAGAATTTTTGCACCTTACCCCGGCGTGACTAAAAAAAA
This sequence comes from Escallonia rubra, assembly GCA_033065855.1. Taxonomy (NCBI): domain Eukaryota; kingdom Viridiplantae; phylum Streptophyta; class Magnoliopsida; order Escalloniales; family Escalloniaceae; genus Escallonia; species Escallonia rubra. The sequence continues at coordinate 303,020 of JAVXUO010001818.1, forward strand.
GTTTTTAAACACATTACGTGTAAAAAAAAAAAAACCTGAACATAAAGATAAAGTTTTAGATGGCATGACAGCACCCAAGATCATGTCATGATTAGCTCAATGTAACGCTATTGAAGTATGTGAGGGAGCTTACAAAAAGCTATCATGTCCTCCAGCTCATAGTAGACCAGCCCAGTCCCTTTATTAAACAAACTTTCATGAGTCGCACAAAGCATGATTAGCTGCCACTTACCTTTGCACGCTTGCCCCCGAAAGAAAACCAATTGATTCAATACGCCCATGCCACCCTCATTTCGCTTCCTACCCCCCTTCACCCGCCGTTGGATCGCGCCACCCTTCCTTCCCCGCCGCTGGATCATCGCAAAAGTAGGTACACAACGAAGCTTGAAGTTGACGTTTGGGGTGTTAAAACAAAATTGGCCACAATATTAAGACAGCAGAATTGATTAAAGTGAGGCGGGGCGTTGATAGCTTTAGGGCCACAGATGTTGCGGGCTTGTGCCACGACAAAGGGACCCAATGCCGGGAGACCTCCGCTTTTGCCGGTAACTTTTTTTTTTTTTTTCCCTAACCAACCGTGGTTTGGGAGAGAGGATCCAATAAATGGCTGACACGTTATCCGGTGGGAAACTTGTAAGTTTGGGCATGTGGCTTGTCTGACGCGATAGAGCGGGGCTAGCCTACAGGATAGACCTGGGGAAGGTCAATGCGATTACGAGTAGGATGGCGATGTGGCTTTTGTGGGGGTCCAGTCTACCAATCTCGGGCCCACTGCATCTGAGAGCTCACGTGTGAGAGGTATGTACTGTGTACTACCATATCAGCCTGCTATAAATAACTTTGTTTTCTTTCTATTTTAGAAATATATATATTTATATATATCTCGAAGCTAATTTCTTCTTCACTTTTCACTTTCCCTGTGAAAATAATGCCTTCTCATTCTTCACGTCAAATACATGGGTACTGTAGTTTCAGGTTTACCAATTATTCTAGATTTTTTTTTAATATAATGTTTTGCTTGATTTGGAGGTGCAACATTTTGCTCCACTTTAATAAAAATACCGTCAGATAGAACGGCTATTAAGTTTGGCTTGTGTACGTACATTCATTTGTCAAGAGTTAGTTCAAGATTGATTCGGAGAGAAATAAATCAAACTTAGTATTCCTTCCATTCCAAAATATTTGATCGTATTTGACTTACACGCTTATTTAGGATATAAGTCATATTCTATTAGAGGATGTTTGTGATTGATTATTAAAAGTAAATTTTGATTAAATCATAATCAATTTTAATCCATTTTAAGCATAATAGATTAAAAAATATTAGAGGTGTTTGGATAAAAAGGGATTAAAGTATGTTTAGTGTGACAAAATTATCATATAGTATATTTAATTTAATATAGAACATTTAATGTCTGTTTACGATTAAGGATATTTTGGTAACTCTCTTGGTCAAACCTGATTCTCCAAAAGTGATTAAATTTTAATCTAAGAAAGTGAGGATTATGGATTTAATCAGTTTTGAGCACATTGGAGCAAATTTAATCAGTTTGCTTTTTTTTGTCAAACACTTCAAACCTGATTTAATCAAGTTTGACCATTCTATAATCAATCCCAAACAACCTCTTAGTTTTCTATTATACACCAAGAGAGAGAGAGAGAGAAAGAGGGGGGGGGGGTTGAGAAATAGGCCAGGAGAGAGAAAGTGAGTTGGTGGAAGATTAACCGTGAAGAGATAAAATAGAATAAAATAAGCGTAAAAAAGATAAAAATGAAAAAACACCTATAAAATATTTCTTAATTTAAAAAAATAACTAAATTTTTTAGAGACAGTCCAAAAAAGAATATATGATCATTTCTTTTAAGAAGGAAGGAGTACTTTTTAAAATCCACTATCTTATTGAGTTCGACTCGATAAGAAACAGGAGCTACACATAATTTGAACTCGTAGCGACCAGATTTAAATACTACCAAATTTTAAGTACAATTGAGTTCCTTAGCAGGCCTATTGAACATTCATACCACAAAAATAATAGGAAAGTATGGTAAGGGAATCATGTTTACGTGACTTCCCTTGATTGGTAGGTCTTAACCATCTTTAGTTCTTTATATTTATTGAAACCAATTCTGAAGTGATTACCGAACACTACTATCTCAAGTTAGATTATATATTAATGAAAGTTGAAGTTGAGAGAATGTTGTCCAATCACTACTCACTGCTTACTTGGACACTCTTTCTAACTTGTCACATCGACTTTACAATTTTAACTTTTGAAATTACTCAACTTTATAATTATGATTTAATTGCGTTCTTTTCTCTCTCTTACCTATTCAATTCAATTTGAATTCATTTTCTTTTCTCTCACCTCATTCTCTCTCTCTCTCACACGCAGCCCCGCACACACAAATTATGCCAATACCTCATATATCTTTTTATCTAATTTTGTAGATATGCATACTTCTTTTATCTATACTTTATCCTAAAATTTTGGCGATAATATATTTTCACTAATATCATTTGTATATAATCCAAGCTAATTTGATAATTTTATTTCAAAGTAAAAATGCTCGCATTCCAGTTTTGTAAACTAATCCCTACTATCTCAAATGTTTTTTGCTTTTCTTTTTTTATTTATGATCTAAAATTACAAACTTTTTAAGAATATGAGTTTACAATTAGTTTTATAAACAAATCACTAAATTAAATCCAAACTATGAACAATTTTGTTCTTAGATTCGATATTCAAATTAATAATTATTATTTTCTCCTTCGCTGCTCGAATGCATGTTCTACCTCTTGCTCTCTCTCTCTCTCTCAACACCATTTTTACTTATTTTTTGCACGAAAATCTACCCGTTTAAAAAGTTATATTACCACTTTTGATGTTACTTCAATTTCAAAGAAAAAAAGTTTCATATTTCTTTAAAGAATAAATGTGTAATGGTGCTTCTTTTTATATTGGTTTAGGAGCAATATTATAATACTCTTATCAAGTAGTTGAGAAATATTATTGCATTCTCTCATGTATTTTTTACTTTTTTCACTAAAAATATATTTTAAAGATAGTTGTTAGTTTTTTAACTACAAACATGAGGTGGAAATAGACTCTCCTTGCATAGTTTAATACTTTAATAATCGCAATATAATGTTTTCGTATGCAACGCACGGAATTAAAACTAGTTATTTATTTATGGACTACTCCGTAAAAAAGAAGGTACATACATGATACATGCAAGCATCTCTCCTTTTAGCATCTGTAAATATTGACAAGGGCCGGCGGCCCTTCATCCCCAGTCCCCACCTTTGGATGGCACGGTGGGCCTATGAGAAATTGAAAATGAACGGACGCACTTACTTTGTGCGTTGTGGGCTGAGCAACCCGTACTTGCCAGTTTGGTGTAAATCGGCCGCGCATGTTTTGACAAATCAATAGAACCCAATCCTGAGTCCTGAACTTGGTCCAAAAGAGAGAGCCCAATTTCTCTTGCTCATTTTATATTGTTTTACTTTTGTTTTCTTTTGGTTAATTGGAAAAAACATTTCATTAGTTAATAGCGCTTACACGAGCCGTCCCGCCTGTTTGATAGATTAAAAAATTTAATGTATCGAAATTTACATCAACTAGGCCCGATCTTTTTTGAATTGTTTATTCTATTTCTCGTGTTGTTGTCGTTTGGAAGAAAAAAAAAGAGAGAAAGAATGACTATATATATATATATATATAATGCAAATTATGTAATTTCCCTATAGAGTTCCCAATCACTTCTTGTGGTTATTGGAAGATGAATGTCGAGTACGGTGCTGGTTATTGGTTGTAGTTTTGAGTTAAGTGGAGTATTTGTTTAGTAACCAATAAAGAAGTTTGAAATTAACTATTTTCTTTCAGACAAGCCACCCCGATCATAACCTAAACTCGAGCAACTGGTTGAACTAATTTGCCTTTATATTTGAAATTACCTATCCTCCGACTTTTTCCAAAGATTAATATGCTAAGGCTATGTTTGGCTCAATCTGATAAATCATGATAACATATCTTGTCGCATAAGACCGAATAAGTTTTATATCCTATCTCGTGTTTGGACCAACCTCAAATCATATGCGGACAGAATTATCGGTAGCAACCACGGTCCTAACCCCACAACCAAATCACTAAATCAGCACGCCCACCACCAACCTCCATATATAACCGACAGATCGCACCCACCACTAACCACTACCAACCTCCATCGCCCATAGATGTACCCACCATTTTTCATAACCAAACCTGGATCACCCACAAATGACTTCAACCACCACCAAATCCCCAGGACAAAACATGGAGTGACATAAAATCAAGTTCGACGGGGGTATTTGTTCGTCCCTTATGTGCATGCCCAAATGCCAAATAGAATCTTTTTTTAGGATTAAATGCACATAAAACCCCATACTTTGGGGTCATTTACACGAAACACCCTAGAGTTTGAATTTTGATACGCACCACCCCAAACTTCAAATTATGTTGCATATAGCACAATTTAACGGTTAAAATTTAAAATCTGAAGATGACTGTTATAATTTTAAGGTCAAAATAGGCACTTCACTAAAATGTCTTTGTTGGCAGCCACACCCGAACGTTGGAGTCTAGAGCAGCCATGGACGACCTGCCTCTATAAAAACTCCAGATCCTTGGTTAACCATTTGCCTTCTTGTGCCCCCGCTCCTCCGCCGCCCCGGCCGACGTGGACAGCCTCCTCTTCGGCCACGTCACACACATCCCCCACCACCCTCACCGACGAAGACCCCGCCACCGCCACTACCACGTCCACCGCCACCTCTGCCGCTACCCCCACCCTTATCGCCACCATCACCTCCCCCTTCCCTTCCTCATTCCACTTTTCCTGCTCACCCTCCCTGCCCCCACTCCCCTAAGCCCTCATACTAATAGGCTGGTTCTCATCTCGCCGACGCTCCCCCCTCCGCATTTCCCTTCGTGAAACCCTAACCACCCACTCCCTCTCCTCCTCCATTTATCTCTCCTTTCACCCCCAAACAGACCATCATCTCTACATCCTTCCCCCTTCCATCTTCCTCTTCCTGACGACGCCATTTTAAGACCAATTAATTGACACCCACGATTACCGCGCCTATTAGTATCCCCTGTCCACCAACATTTCCCCGCCCCAAACCCTAGACGTGATCAACATCGGGCCCGAACTCGTTGCTCCCACTCTTACCGTTCGAGCTGAGGGGGTCGAATTTGATGGTGGAGGACAATGACAGGGATGATGAGAGGCTGAGTTGTCTGAAAAGGACGGCTAGAGATCAGAGGGAACTGGACACATATGGAGGAAGTTACCTTTGTACCCTTTGACTTCTAACAGACTCCCAAAAAATCGACTAAAAACCGTTAAATGGTGTTATGTGCACCATAATTGGAAGTTTGGGATGGTACGTATCAAAATTCAAACTTTGGGGTGTTCCGTGTAAATGACTCCAAAGTATGGGATTTTATGTGCATTTAATCCTTTTTTTTATCATACGGATTAAGATTGTTTGAGTTGTCTTACGGTACTAATTACTAGGTTTTGCATGAAATAGGTTAAGAGGCTTACTTAGAGGTCTTTTGGGATTAATTCTTAAAAGTAGATTTTGATTAAATCAGAATCAGTTTCTAAAATTAGCTGTAATCCATTTTAAGCACGTCATTGAAGATGTTTGGATGAAAATGGATTAAAGTAGGTTCAGTGTGACAAAATTACCATATAATATATTCAAATTGAAGTGAAGTATTTAATGTCTGTTTATACGTAAGGATATTTTGGTAATTCTTTTGGTCAAACAAGATTATCTAAAACTGATTAATTCTTAATTCAAGAAAGTGAGAATTATGAATTTAATCAATTTCGAGAACATAGAAACATATTTAATTAGTTTACCTAATTTTGTCAAACACTTCAAAGCTATTTAATTTAAATGTAATCAAATTTAATCATTTTAGAATCGATTCTAAATACCCTTTTAGCATTGTCCCGACAATTTCGAAGGCATTATAAGTTTGCACTAGGTCTGTCTCCTTGATTAGACGAGTGATGGAGAAGGAGGGAAGAATGGCTTCTCAGGTCAAATCAATTCGGTACAAGGCGATATCATGTTAATCCAGCTCGGAATCAATTTTATGGGCCCATGAAAGCATCACTTAATTACCAGAACAAAAAAATTAAAATAAAAGATCACTTCCAATTTCGGATTTGAGCTAATTTTTAGGGGAGTTCAACGAAAGTGTTGCTATATATATAATCATTCAATGACAGTATTTGTGTAGCTTAAGTACAGAAAGTGAAATAAATTTAATTATCACTTCTAAATTGCAAGAATAAAGGATCCCATTTTTGATCGGATGGGAACCAGTTATTGCTAGCAACTGTCAACAGTGTGTCATCTCTGAACTAAACCTGCCAAGGAGGAGTTTGGCAAGAAAATGACTTGATGCTAAATAAAATCACAACATCACTTATATTGACGAGGACCCAGAAGGATATATAGATATAAAGGTGAAAACAAAATGTAGGAAATATTTTAGCTGGGAGAGTCGCTTAAAAGGATATTATTGGCAAAAGTTTCGTAAAGAAATTTTTTACTAGTAATATGAAACTAAGTAGTGCCTTGGGAAAGGTAGAAATTAATATTCTCTTGACTTGAATGTGTTGACAATAACACGTTGTTGATTTTTTCATGATCAATCAATGAAACGATTGATTTTGTGATTGAAAAAAAAAAATGAGAGGTTATTTCTACTCCTTAAGATGTTAATCCACCATCTCGTTCGTTATTAAAGAGTCAACATATGTCGCTAAAGTGCATTTTTAGCTAGAAAAGAAGATGAAAAAAATATATAAGGGAGTAAAACTAGCATTCTCTCAAAAGAAAAAAACAAAGAGTACGTTTTCTTTAACTGAAATATTGTTTACCAGTCGAATCCGTGGCCCGTGATGAAGTTTAAGCACTCAAGGCAACTCTTTGGTCAGCTCGAAATTTGCTCTAGTAGGATCCAAGCTCAGAGCTTGAGTTTAAACTTCATATATATTTTTAGGCCCTGTACGTTGTAGTATTTACTTTTTTTTATTAGTAGTTTACTCAATAAATGATTTTACTTAAATTAATATCTAAGATGTACGCGTTTGTCACAACTTTTATGATTACTTTGTTCACAAATTTTGACAACCCAAAAAATATCTAAAATATGTTCTTTATATATCTCAAAAAAAAAAAAAAAAAAATCAATTTTAAGTTTTGAACAACTTGAATCATTTACATCCTAAATTGGATGAATCAAAAAAATGTGAAATGAAGTTGAAAAAATGAAAAACAAAGAGAAAGTATCAACATGTTAATTACACGTGGCAAATTATAATGAATGAGGGGGGTATTCCTAAAATTTAAATTGCTAAGTTGGAAACGTGCCTCTTGAGGAATTTATAGATTATTATATCATTTTTGGCTTTATGCGGATTGCATCATTTTAAGCTTTTTCTTAAGATATAACTTTAACTAGATGATCAAAATACATTGTAATAAACATCATTTTAAGCTTTTTCTTAAGATATAACTTTAATTAGATGATCAAAATACATTGTAATAATCAGGATCTTGGTCAATTTCCAACATTTACTTGTTTGAATGTCGGAATATATGCCTAGCTTCTAAGTCTGGTTAGCTTAATGAGGCTCAAGAAGAGTGAAGCCTACTCAAGCTATAACAGCCTCTTAATAAAACGCCTAGTAGTCCATAAAGAGTTTCCACAACCCTGGTATCACATAAATGAATTGATCATGGAACATATATATATTACTAAAACCACGAAATTGTACGACTTTCAGGGAATGTTTCTTCATATAGCAGCACCCTGCCGGCGAAAGCACTTCTGACTTAATTTGTTATGACAACTTCATTGGCTCACTCACGGATTTGCAACTGTGCATCCAACATAATAATTTCTTTACAAGTAAACATATGTACGCATAGGCGACTCTATTGGCAAAATACTTTTGGCGGTTGCCATTCAGATTTATAAGTTTATTTTCACTTATAATTCCTTTACGATTAACATATGACAAGACAAGATAGTTCCCAAATTAGTTGGAAGAAAGAAGCAGGAGTGGAATAACATTCAGAATCCATTGCGGCATAAGCAAAGTTAAAGAATGGACGAGATAAAAGTACCATCTTAGCAAAATCCCTATTAGTGGTCCAATTTTGTAGAAAACGATGAGCAGCGGCCGAAGTTGCCCATTTAGAGCAAAAGCAAGCAAGCAAGCAAGCAATAGTATGCGTAACCCAACCATCCTAATTGGGAAGTAGGCCATGGCCAGTGGAGTCTACGAGAATGACTTCGCCTCAAGTGCTCGAGTGAGTCAGTGTTTCCAGTTTACAGCTCGTTGAGATCGAACTTTGATAAGGCACTTCATGTACTTGGTATAGCTTTGCTTTTGCTTGTGGTGGACCTTCTCATCAGCCAGCTTATATATGGGCGTAATGCTTTGTCCTTGTTAAGAAGCCTTTTCCTAGCTGGGTTGGTGCTCGATCTGTGTGGTTTTTACACCTGACAGTCTAGCAATCCGAGTGTTGCCGGGAACCGTGGCTAAAGAGTTGCAGCGACAAATTCTCGTGATAGCAACAAATGGTCGGTTATTTTTTTGTCTCTATAGACTTCAGAATAGCACTTCTAGTGTAACTTTGGTGGCTTTCTAAAATTGTGAATTATAAATGCATTATTTTACCATTTTGGGAGGTTCTAAACGTCCTCCATGTATAAAGTATTCGTTAAAGATTTTTAAAGCTTGTTTGATATATCATTTAGAGGTTACATACATAACAAGTGCCGTTCTAAAAACAAAATTAATGTTTAGAAAATCTTTAGGATTATTAGGCTTGTAATGGCGTCAAAATGGTCCGGAACTCTTCATGCCAGGTGTTTCTTTTGGACTATGGGCGCCTAATTACAGGTGGAAACTCTTCATGTCAAGTACTCCATCGATTTAAGTACTTTCTCTAAATAAATTAACAACTCGTTGTTGATCAAGTACTCTCGCTCCGCCAAGCTTTAGATTAGAACTGAATGGGCCATTCTTCAGAGCTGATGCTTTGCTAGTGCCGGTGGGTTGGGTGCTCATCACCAATCATTGCTGGTTTGACGATGGATGCTTTGTGGAAGGTCGAACTTTGGGTTGCCAGCGGCTGCTCACTAACGGCTGCTGCTGCTGCGAAGTTGGATGCTGTTGCTTGGTGATCATTTTGAGTGGATATCTATTGGTTCAGACTTCAAGCTTGGTTTGGATGCAGCAGTTGGTGCTTTTTACTTACGTGGAATGCTCTTACTGCTAGCTAGTTTTTTTTTGGGTCGTGTAGATTGTTAGGTTGTTTTCTTTAGTTTATCTCATTGAAACTTGATGTCCAACTAAAAAACATACTCAAAAGTAAGAGAAGTCCACCAACAAAAACATACTCAAGAGCACGAAGCGTAGAATAAGACGTGATCTTGTTAAGCCGAGAGAAACTGCGAGAAAGAGACCTGAATGGGGCGGGAATGGGTCTAACCCTGATACCATATTGAAGTCTGAAGTCCAACCTAAAAACATGCTCAAGTGTAGGAGAAACTAAATAGATATAAGAATTAATCTCAAACTCCATGTTTGAACGATGTGGGCCTTGACATTTATGTTTTTCTAGTTTATAGAATACATCCATGTTTCCTGTTAGTAGTTTAGGGCCCGCACGCTTACACTTTTTGTTTTGTGTATTTGTATTGTGTTTTTCGTTTTCAATATTTTCGTATCCAATCATAAATTATGGTTGTGAACTTTTATCATTTTCATCACTTTTTTGTGTATACTTTTTTCAGTTGTTTTTATATGTTTACCATTTTTATTTCTGTTTTCATTACTGTTACAATTATTATTTCCGGTATTACCCTTGCTGCTCCGATCAATGGATCTTTCCTCCCACATCAAGGATGCCAACCGAAACCATAGAGGATGATTCCCAAATCAATGGGGTTATTTTTTCCTGCAGGAATCCCAAATCATAGAGGATGATTCCCAAATCAGAGAGGATTCCCAAATCATAGAAGATGTTTTCCCCTATTCACACTCTCAATTTCCTTTTCGATCATCACAAACATAGTCACGCATAACATTACTGCGCGTGTCTGTGTGTGTGACTTAGAGAGAGAGAGAGAGAGAGAGGGGAGGGAGAGTGAGTTGAACCCGCGAGGCCGCCGGTGCTGTCGTGGCTGTCGTCATCAGAGGAGATGCGCCAGACGCAGGGTTGGGATGCCGAATCCGGTAAGATGATGATGTCACCTGCTGGGGCGGATTCGGGAGCGTCTACCTCAAATCAGGGGCAGTCCGCGATGGGGGGGCAAATTCTGGCATCCACTAGCCAACAGGCGACTCCCCAGGTCCCACAAGATGCCATGCGGGACCATCCAGTAGCGCACCGAAGCGAACCGCTAGGGGATTATGAGGTGAAGCAGCCGCTTATGGTCGACCACCAGCAGCGGGGGGAAGTCGCTGAAGGTGGCGAGGAGGTCATCTGAAGCGCACTCCATTTCGAGAGAAGCAAGCCGATGCCTTGCCGAAGCTGAGCAGCGGCGTCGACCGAGAGCACCCGCTGATCCATTTCTCAAAGAGCCTTGTTCGGCGCTGGGTTGCACACGGTACAGTGCTTATTGATAAGAGAAAGAGACGGATGAGGGAAAGGGTGAACAACAACCTCTGACAATGAATTCAATTGTGTCGGTAAAAACCGGAAAAAGGTGAAAACACCTATGAGATGTTTTCTCTTTTTTCGCTACTATTTGGATTTTGTATCCAAAACGAATATCCAAAATGATAAAAGTACAAAAAAAAGAGCATTTTTTTGTCATCATTACAGAATTTGAGTACAAAATATGGTAAGCGTACGGGGCCTTAGTCTCTGAGTAGGGGTCTTATTCTAGTTGATAGGAGGTACTGTTATGGATGGTATTGTTTACAAACTTTCTGTTATTTATCTTTGCGGCGGAACCTTAATTTGCTTGTTTTGCTTGGGCACTTTGAATTAGAATAATGAAGCTATGCGTAATTGAAACCGAGCTTTGCACTTTCAGTTTAATTAATGAAGTTTTTGAACCATTATGTAAAAAAAAAAAAAAAACAAGTAAAAGTAAAAATATAATTTGAGGTGCTTGATACAAAAGCACGTATAGCTTGCTTGGTAGTATATTTCTTCTTTAATACCTCCAATTTCAAAGCATCTCAACGGCTACAGGTATCTGTTCTTCACAGCAAATTGCCAAATTATTTCGTCCTTGTTTTCAGAGTGTTGTCATTGTTAGACCCAAATTATTACCTTCTTCTTTTTTTTTTAAAAAAAAAAAGTTAAGAACCCAACTATTAATATTAAAAACTGGGTTACATGAGGACCATATAGGTCAAGTACATGAACACAAGGATGATATTCTCATCCGATAGGAATCACAATAAAAATAACCGACAACTACCAACAAAAATAAAAATAAACAAAAACTAAAAAGTAGCAGGACTAAAAAAACAACAAAGCAAGCACTAAAACAATAAACAAGCTATCAGAGTGTGTTTGGATGAAAATTTTCAAATTATCTTGTATTTCAAAATCCATTCATTTTGAAATTCATTGATTTATAAATTTATGAAATTTATGAAATTGCAAATATTGTGTTTGGGTGATTTTGTAGATTGAATATTTTATATGTGGATTTACATTTAAAATTTTGAGCCTAGATTATTTAATGGTGCATAGGTACAAACTAATGAGAGAGAGCATCTCCTTTTTTTTATAGAAGAAGTTACATAAAATAATGGAGACTCTTTTTGTGGAAAAGATTTGACAAATAAATAATCTGGACTAGTTATTTCTAGAGGGAATTTTAGCACACTAAATTTATTTTCCAAATCCCTCTTACAATTTGGTAAATTTATCTTATCAATATCCAAATAAGAAATTTTATACAATGTATTTCAAAATCCTCTATAAAAGTGAAATCCCTAGTTTAATCACATCATCCAAACACACTATAAAGTAAAACTCATTCCTACATACTCACCCTCCTTCTCTAACCCGAAGGCGCCACCATGCCCACTAAACTAACCAGAGATCCCACCCTAACGACCTCACAAACCCACATCGACAGAAATACCGACCACCAACACCATACCAAGAAACCTATCTCAACCCGCACAGCCGACGCACCACTGTCAGAGAGCTGGCGTCTCTCCCAACATCCCATGAACAGCTTACCCCATTGTCGCAGATCGAGCTCGGCAAAGTCAAGCACACAAAAGAAAAAATAAAAATAAACCACAACACTCACAAATTAACAACAGGGAAAGAAAGCTATTCTACCACACCACCACTCACTAGAGGAGACCGCGGTAGCAACGGAGGCACTCTGTGTATTGGGGATAGAACATGGGATTTTTTTCACAGAGAGAGGAGAGAGAGTGTGTGTTTGGTTGTGGCACCCTTCCTTTTTAAATGTATAAATGCCACTATATTTTGCATTCATAACTACGAAAAGAATTAAGTGCCATTTGTATTTCATGCTTTTATAATTCACAGCATAATTTTATATTGCATTAAAGCATGCATGACTAGTCTAGGGATGGTAATAAAATTTGCAACCGACAGATACCTGACTCGCCCCGGTCCAGTAGGAGTGGGTCGTTTATTTTTTACTTTGACCGGGTCACGGGGCGTGTATGATTTTTTTTAAAAAAATCTATAGCGGGTTAGGGTCGGGTATGATATTTTATCCAACCCGCCTCGCGACCCGTCCCCACCCAGGTATATTAACTCTAATACATCTTTTTATCATAGCCATCCATCCCAACATATATATAAGATTTCCTCCTTAACCCTAATTTCTATCTTCTTTCTCTGCCGACTAAACCCGAGACCCAGCCACTACAAGTCTTCCTCTCCTTCTCGAAGACTTTGCCGACCTTTCCCGCCGGCCACTGCGCCTCCTTCTTCTTTCCCTCTCCCCCTCACCGTCGGCGGTCAGCGCCCATGGCCACCCACCACCGTCACAACTCACAATTACCTAACAATTCACCAAAGCACCAAAGCCATCCACTTCCACCTCGGTGAAAATTGTTACCATCACCTCACCCCTCCATCGTCCGTCCACCTCTATCTCGACCAAGCACCGTCATAGCGTCACCACCACCTCCACATTCATCACCAGTTAACTGCCAAGAAGACTGTTTATTGGCGACCACCTCATCGTGAGTTAGAAGACCAATCTAGATTAGGCCATAGATCCGAGTGAATTTGTTGGAAGCAATTTTAGGCAGAACATTGAAGAAAAAAAGTTGTCGTTCACTTTACAGTCTTCTGTCATTGGGGCGGGTTTTGAGGGCTAAGGGGGGGGGGGGGGCAGGGACGAGTTTCCTAAAATTTCTTAGGGTCAATTATGATATTGAAATTATATAACTCGGTGACGGGGCGGGGTTTCTGGGATACCGGGGTGGGTACGGATCTTATAAGAATCGCATCTGACCCGCCCGATTGCCATCTCTAGACTAGTCCTATTATCAAAACAGTTTTAACTTTTATCAAAACAACGTTTAGCATTAAACTAAGCTTATAATATTCATTAATCTAACTAAACATCCGAACCAAACTACGATTACACAATAGAAACTTCTCCAACTTTAGATGAAACATTTCACCAAAAGTAAACCGGCTGATTGCTGGTCATTTCCATTATAAAGTACAATTACCTCTATTGTCTAAAAATTGACGGACTCCTAATCTTCTGACATCCGCAAGGTAAAAGACATATGAGGCTCTATTAATGGTTAATATATTTTCCGAAAGGTATCTTTTACAAGTATTATGTTTATCTACCTATCATTTTGTCGTTAAAAGTTTATAAGATATATTGACCTTTAGCGACAAAACACATCATGGACAATTACAGGTTGGCTAGAAAATAGATGTTCCCTAAAAATGGCTAAAAATTAAATCTATGCCCTGAAGTATTCACTCAATCTCACACTAGGGTCCATCTGTAATCATTAATGCTTTTAATACAACATGAGAGTGTGATCATTTGTCACGATTCACGAAGAAACTTTTCTTTCGTTACTTTCCGTTAAATTTTTTTAGCATTTTTTATTTAATGACGTTATAAAAGGCGGTTAAGAGTTGTCATTGTTTGTAATAATAAAGATGTCAATAACTAGAATTTGTACCCATTAATTATCTCTATATAAAAAGTTATAGTTATTTTCGTACAATTTAAATAGCAGTGGAAACCCTTTCATTCCTAATAAGAACAAAAATATGTCAATGTCAAGGTGCTGAACCGGACCTACAACGTGAAAATTAATATGGGCCAACGTCTAAACTAATTGTCAAATTCAGATCACTCACGGCATTGCGCACTTCGTGTTTGATCATTAGGAACTGGGAAGGGTTCTATTTGTCTTTCTATATTTTGAACATATCCCTGTTTTTTTTTTTTTTGTGAAGCATCTCTTTATGATTGGTACCTTATGTCCGCCCATGCTCCCTTGTTTCTTCTTTGAAATTTCTCTTGTTATTAAGATATTAAATTCTTCTATTTATTGCGGCTCTCACTACATACAAGAAAGTAGATATCTTTATATCTTAGTACCAAATAAAGTTTGATCTTGTCCTTTAAGAACACCAAAGGGTAAGGCTCTCTGACAATTCGACCGTTTCAATGAAATGAATTTGGTAATGCAATCCTGACCTTTATCCAAAAAGAAAAAAAATGAATTTGGAATACAAGATGATGATAATTTGTTAAAAGGCATAAGAAGAAGATATTTCTAAATCTTCATAGATAGGTTATGTAAGATGCGAGTAAAGCATGTGGTAGAAGTTTTCTAGTAATGGGAATTTGAAATTCTTTTGGAGGGGCAATCGACCAAATAAATAAGCTTATTCGGAGGGATAAAATCTTAAGCAAATTGCTGGCTTACACCAGTTCCTTCTTTTCATTCTTTGTTTCTCAATTCTCATGATATATATGGTACCTTTTGGGGCTCTACTAGGTCTACCAGCAGTGACGGAGTCAGGGAATTTGGTTTGGGGGGACTGAAGCAGTCATGTCGTTTTTATCTTCTTACATGTGTTTCTATTTTTCTTTTTGTCGTTAGAAAGTGATAAATATCTTTTCATAAATAGATAAAATAGTGCAAAAACATATAAGGGTGAAAATAACCTGTATATTTATAATTTGTTAAGACTGTAAGAGAGACCATTATACGATTGTAAAGCTGAAAGTAATGGTACAATACATAAAACACATGATACAACACAAGACTTCAAGATTTCAAAGTTTTGGGAGAGATAGACCGCGACCCACCTATGGGAACTAGACCCTTAGGGCTCTGACGAGAAATATTGGTCAGTGATGCTATATGCAATGGAACACCACGAGTATTTATACTACAAGCGAGGGTATGGGAATTAAACACTAACACACGCTGCTTGAAACCGTTTCAAAAAAAAAAAACCTCTGTCGCGTGTCTCCTTCCTACCGAGCCAGAGTCTAACCATAGTGACTGTCTCCTTAAATTATGTATAAGCATCAATTCGTATTAATAATTCTTGTCTTTATTTTGAGCCTTATATATTATTATATAAATATATATTGTCAAGAAGAGTTGAAGTCAGAGGACATGCCAAATTTGGCCTGTTGAGACTTCGCCAGGGAACTTCGTTATAGGAGTTACGTCAATTTGTCACCTAACTAAATATGCCGCAGGTGGCACAACTTTTCACCTCACAAAGATCAACAGGGGCTTGCTGCTTAGACATACACATCAAACTTACGTCCTCGCCCTGCTTGAGCTCCACACACGAGTCCTTGTGCGCTTCGGCCCCGACATAGGTGCGGGAATCGGAGGCTCAGATGTATGTGACGGTCTTGTAGGTCCCCGAGGCGCAATACTTCCTGCCGGTTGGATTAGAGCCTTATGGTCCAACCTTTTTTTGCACCAAAAAAAAAAAAAAAAAAAAAGTAATCTTATGAGTATTCCTATACACGTAGTCTCAACAGAAAGAAAGTAAAAAGAAGATCAACCTGTTTAGTGGCCACTGGCAATCTTTACTTTGTTGCTACCGAATCTCATTGGTTACTTTCACATTCATTTGTATTCTCTAAACTTTGGCACAACTGTTTCTCCTTTTTCATGTCCACCCTTTAGCTTTCTCTTCTTTTTTACCTTTGACAGCTCTCTCTCGTCTCTTTGTAATATATCTTATTCCCCAAAGGAAACAAGCAAATGAAGCACAGCTTTCATGGCCTCCACCCTAAAAAAATGGACCCCATCGCCTCCTTCCGTACCGTGTCCCGGACAGCAGCTGTACCTTTAAACACCCCGCTCCCCTTTATAAATTCTCATCACCACCTCCTCTCAAATACTGCCTTAACCCCAAAACCAAACAAAAGCAAGTTCTCACTTCTCTTCAAGCCTCTCTAGATCTCTCTCTCTCTCTCTCCGTGTTTCCTTGCTTAAGCAGAGGAAAACTAGATTTTCTGGTGGTATTCTTCCACCCCTCATGAGAGGAGGAGGGAGATTAAGTACCAGTACAACAAGTGATCATGGAGAGCCCTTATTATGCACCCCCACACTCGGACGCATCTCGGCCGTCCCTGGGCTTCCCTCTCGGGACAGCCCTCCTCTTGATCATCATCTTCAGCTTGAGCGGCATCTTCTCCTGTTGCTACCACTGGGACAAGCTCCGCTCCCTCCGCCGCTCTTTCTCCGATGGCCTGGATCCCGATGCAGATGATGGCCAAGGCCCCTCCAAACCTAAACCCACCCACATGGTAAATTCTTGGCCCCGGCCACCTTGTCCCAAACTAACTTTTACACTTTTAGAAATGTTTCTAAATGACTACAACAGCTTGCTACAAGCCAAAACAAAAACGAAACAAAACAAAAACAAAGTTTTCAACGTGAATTAAGCTTACCCTAGCTACTCCTTTTAATTGGGCTGTTCTAACCGGTTTTATTAACTGATTTGTAACACGTGTAAGGAATAATTGTACGGTACAATTTGCTAATGCATCTCACGAGAACAGAAATGGTGTGCATTGCTATGTCCGTCTCGAAAATTATCGATTTTTACCGACATAACACATAAACGCTAACTTTACTCTTTATATTTATTTTCGCCTAAGTTTACATAATCAGCGCATATCATGAGAGTTTATTACATGTGGAGGAGAACAAATTTTTTTGTCAAGAAATATCACCTACCCACCGAACAAATTTTGTCAAGGAATATTACCCACTTTGGTACTTAATGTTGTAACTTTCTGTGTACTGCAGGATCTAAAGCAAATCCAAAATCAATGCTTGCCGGTGATAATGCCCGGCGATCGGGTTCCAAAGTTCATAGCGTTGCCATGTCCATGCGAGCCTCCAAGACTGGAGAGTATCATTGTTGAGGTGCAGAAGCCGCCTAAGCCGCCGCAGATTGCAGTGCCTTTCTACTAGCAAAATCCAAATTTGTTTGTATATATTCTTTTGCTAAAGGAAATTAAATTCCTACCACATGTAAATAAATCACTTTTTCGAAAAGAATATATATTAGTGATCGCGGTGGTTATTTATTAGCGACATTTTGGTTAAAGTTTTGAGTGCCCATAAACTGTCCTATTAAAATAGGAGCATTTGGTTCTTTGTAACACCAAATAGTTAATTCAATTCCAGCTACAGAAAATATAGTAAACAGTGACAATTTGGAGTATCAGGAACAGGACGTTTTGCTAAAAATTGTGCAGTACTGCTGGTGCCAGAAACACTGATTCTTATGGTTCCGCAAAAATTTATGAACTGAAATCTAAAGGGCAATGAAAGAAAATTAGGTCCTCCTTTGTTTTTACAAGCAATATATATCAACGGATTTCAATATGACCATGCCTTTTACTTCAGTTTAAAAATGGCCAAAAGGTAAGTTTACTCCATTATGTGGTCTGCCACCTTCGTGATTGGCAAATCTTGCTATTGATCATTGTTGAAACAAAGAACTGTACTCTTCCAATGTATCACACAGTATTCCTATACATAGTGGTATGTAGATACTCCAGTGGAATTTAGATTTTGCCTATGCATAGTACTACTTTATTTAGTACTTTTGGTAACAACCATATAAATTCTTTACCTCAGATATTATACTCTCACAAGACTTGAGGCACAGGAAGAAAAAAAAAATGAAGCCTTTACTACTAGACTAGCATCTTGATCTCAACCTTTGTTTCTATTTCTAACGTCTCTGAGAATTTCATGCAGCGGGATTCCAGTAGAACACTTCCTGTTGCTTGTCAAGATACTAAGACATCATTTTCTTCATTTAGATGTGTAGTTGTTGACATAACCTCTGCTGCTGCCATCCCACGTAAGAGAAATCAAGAAACTTTGAAGAGTCAAGGATTCAAAACTTACGTACTTAGCTTTTAAGGTCAAGCTATGATTCGTTTAGGGTACATATATTTTGGCAAATTTCTACTAATTTCCATGTTATAGACCACTGGTGGAACTAGAATCTACCAAAGATATTGCATTGAGATATTTAAACAACAAAATAGTTCTAGACCACTAGTGGACAAAAATATCATTGAAATTCTTCTCTGTAGGACTTAAAAAATGAGGTCATTGATCTCAGTTGCAAGTTTTAACTCGAAATAATGCCAATGAAGGACCTGTGGTTTAGTGCTAGTTGTCGTTGGATTTAGGAAAAGTGGCCACAGCTAATTCAACATGATCATGTAAAAAGTGGCACCGAAGCATATGATTGCCTATGAAGACCATCTTCACCCCTTTGTTCCCCACACTGGCCACTGCAGCTACTCCCTCCACTACTCCCGACTCCTGAGCAGTGAGTTGTGACCTAATTTTTCCTCCAACCATAACAAAATGGAAAGGAGTTGTGGCCTAATTTTGATGTTACGTCGAGGTGCTTTTCGTTCCACCAAACCCCACCTTCTCAGTACATTTCTAGCAGCTTTGTACTGGTCCGTGATGATTTCCAGTACAATATCACTTTCCATTTGATTTGACCCGAATGGACCCTACCGTTTCTTTCAAATCCACCAAAAGAAATAGCTATCGGAATATGAAAACCAACTTAGAGAAACGCACACCATCTACTGCAGTAACTACAACCATGTCCACCTTATTCTTTAGACCACGGAGTACTGTATATAATGGGTTAATTATAAAACTGTCCTCTGAGATTTACACGTTTTTGTACTTTGCCCCCTCGTGTTTACAACTTTTACAATAATGTTCCTCGAGGTTGACAAAACCGTTGCAAACCCGTCCAATTTTGGACATTAAGTGGGCATGTGCGGTGCACATGCCATTTTGGCATGGACAAATTTGTAATTTGCCTACCCATCTTCCCCATTGGTCTAATTGAGAACCCCTCATCAAGGCTTATGTATGCCCTTACAGCTCTTCCACCTCAAGCTAGCCATGTAAAACCTCATGTTTCTATCCCGTCAAATTCAAACAAAACCAGGATTAGCTTTTGTAGCAGAAAAGAATGGAAAAGGAAACACTCTTTCATGGTCATCAGATGCAACAAATACAGAATCGGACTGAAACGAAATGGGCTCTCAGCATTCATATCAGAAAATATGCTCTTTATAACTTAGAGCTGTTACAGAACCTTATGCTCAAGTTATTTGTATAGCGTATTGTATAGTCTCTCTCTCTCTCTCTCTCTCTCTCTCTTTCTCTATGCTTGACCTCAGAGAAGATGAAGTTATGGCTGTCAACTCGGTTTTCGAGTTGCACCCTTTGTTAGCTCAACCCGGTGCGATTGAGAAGGTGTTATTTGTTGTGAAGGAAATGAAGCCGGAGATCTTGACTGTCGTTGAGCAGGAGTCTAACCATAATGGGCCGGTGTTCTTGGGCCAGGACAAGGTGATGTCCGAGGTGTATCTGGGGAGGCAGATCTGTAACTTGGTGGCGTGCGAAGAGGTGGACCGGGTTGAGTGGCACGAGACCCTGGTTCAGTGGAGGGCTCGGCTCGACTCGGTCGGGTTCGGGTCTGTCCATCAGGGCTTCAACGCATGCAAGCAGGCTAGCATGTTGCTGGCCCTTTTCGCCGGTGGGGATGGGTACTGGGTGGAGGAGCATGATGGGTGTCTCATGCTGGGTTGGCATTCGAGGCCACTCATCACCACCTGGGCCTGAAAACTCAGCTGAGAGACCGAGTTCACTCGGAGAGAGACTCAATTGGTAGACATGGGGAAGATGGGTAGGCAAATTACAAATTTGCCCATGCCAAAATGGCATGTGCACCGCACATGCCCACTTAACGTTCAAAATTAGACGGACGTCCAATTTTGGACATATTTGCAACGGTTTTGTTAACCTCGAGGGACATTATTGCAAAAGTTATAAACACGGGGGGTAAAGTGCAAAAACGTGTAAACCTCAGGGGACAGTTTTGTAATTAACCCATATATAAACTTTGATACAACCATGGCCAGCTTACTTGCTGTTGTTGTTCTTGTAACGGTTATGTTTTATTTTTTCCTGCAATTGAGGCGTGCATATACCTACTAGTCATGTGGCCATGGCCGCTTCTTATATAATGCTTGTTAAACCTTATTTCTTAACCAAACAATTAATGATGTAATTAAAAAATAAAAAAAAGTGCTGAGATCTGGGGGATAAACTATTGTCTGCTACTATAGAAAATCACATACTCCCTTCGTCCAACATAAGTTGATCAAATTTTTTTTGCATGCAAATTAAGGATTTAAGTGATATATTGTGTGCTTTTCATTCTATCTTTTTAGAAAGATGATAAAAAGAAAGTGGGCCAAAAAATGAGTTAGTGTAGTATTAAATGCGGGAGAGAAATGAATAAAAAAATGGGTTAGGAGAGAGAAAATTAGTTGATTGAGATTTAGATGTGAAGAAAGAAATATAATTAAAAAAAAAGAATACATATGTAAAAGTACTTATAAAATCTTTCTTAATTTGAAAATAAACAATTTTTATAAGACGGTTCAAAAAGAAAATTTAATTAAATTATATAGGATAGATAGAGTATATCATAAGGTTTACCTCGATAATGCAAGACACATGCAATCAATACTTAATAGGGTCAATTACACACGGCACCCTTGAAATTTGCCTTAGACTACACACGGCTCCGCTTAAGTATTTTTATTACTCCCCCCCTAGGCTTGTAGTTTGTCATTGTGTTACGTAAGACTCATTTCTATTAGGGCACCGTGAGAAAAAATTAGGCCAACATTAATTTATTACGATATACCAAAAATGCCATTATGTATTCCTCCTCTCTCTCACCACAAAAAGCCAAGCTACCGCCGCCACTGATGCTCGCCATCACCCCTGACAGCCAGCCACTGCCCACACATACACATGAACACAAAGAAATTCGTGGGAGAAAAAAGGATAGAGAGACCAGAGGCAAATAAAAGGAAGCAAGGCAGAGGGAGATAGAAAACAAAGGGAAACAGAGAGAGCAGGGGAAGGGAGAAAGATAGAGAGAGAGAGAGCAGATCAGCAGTTCAGTGGAGCCCTCCACCGCCAACGGGCGTCGACCAAGGATAATCGGCATTCCCGCGATCTACCCTAGTGACCGCCGACATCGATCTACCTCAGTGACTGCCGTGATCGATCTACCCTAGCAACGATCAGTGACCGCCGTGATCGATCTACCCCGGCATCGGTGGATCTCGAGGCAAAGAAGATTTTCGACGATGGATCAGTGACCACCGGCACAGGTAATCGTGGACGAGGATGATATGAGCAGAATAGAAAACGACAGTGTGGTGGCCTTGGCGGTCGTGGGTGGGGCGATTTGGATGTGGAAATGGGCCGGCAGTGGTGGCTCGTGGCGGAGCAGTGTGGGGGTGGTAGGGTTGCCGACAGTATTACTGGAGTGTGTTATAGGGGGGTGGGTTGTGGTGGCAATGGTGGTTGGTTGAAGATCGGGAATTGGGTTTGTTTTGGGCAGTGGTGGCAGGGCAATTGAAGGGGGCAGTGGTGGTTATCGGTAGTGGATGGGACTGTTGCTAGGTGGCTGTTGGTGGTTGGTTGTGTAACGCCCTGAAAATTAATTAAAATTCTCGGAGCGTAAACGGTCGAATAATCAGAATTCTGAGTAAACCTTACAATATCGAAAGTCTCCCAAACGGTCATTCAGAGCATGCACTAATAATCCCCAAAATACATCAATATCTGATTTAATGGCCCAAAGCTTTTATACAATCCAAAAAAATTTCTCCAACACGGAGTTTCAAAACAAAACCTACGTAATACCAATTTGTCTTAGTTGAATACACTTAATCGTCAATACTAATTCTGAAATAAGACGACTAACTCTTGTTCACACAGCTAGCCCTTCAAATCCGAAATCCCACCTACTAATCACCTGAAAGGAAAAACATTAAGGGAATAACCCAAATGCCTAGTAAGGTCGCTCAAAGGACCAAATCAACACAGAAGTAAAAATATCTGAGAAACAAAATTTCGGAAACACAAAATGTTTCAACGGAACGGATAATCAAACCAGATTTCAAATGTCAAAATATGTCTGAAAGACAAGATTTCAAAGACACCAGTTTCAACTGAACAGAGGTCAAACCAAATATCAAATGCTGAAATATATCTAAGTACGAAAACAGACACTAGCAGACCAAATATCAAATGTCAAAATATAACTGAGTACGAAGATAGACACTGGCATCAAATGTCAAAATATATATGAGTACGGAGACGGACACTGGCAGACCAAATATCAATGTCAAAATATATCTGAGTACGGAGACGAACACTAGAGAGCCATTTAGAAAGTGGTCACATACGTCATTCCTGACATATGAGGCCGATTCAAAAAGTAAGATCACGATCTTTAGCTCAATTCCCCTGAGCTAGCCCACATTTCACTCCACGTGGGTAAGTCCGAAATAAGTCACATACAATGTGACATGGCTCAAAAAGTTACCAAAACAAAATCTCAAAATAACCGTTATCAAATATTGGACATGTCAAATCATATTCAAAGGCTTCAAAATAACATTATCAAATAACAGACTTGTCAAACAATAAGTGGAGTTCACGAAATAATGACGATCATAAATCACTGAAACGAACGATATCAATATGTCAAAATTCGGAGGTCAAACAAATTCGACAAAAAATTAATTTTTCCAAATCATAATATTGAAAACGAATTATTCATAACCATGGTCAAAACAAAGGGGAAGAGAAAGTCACTTAACTCAATTCGAAGAACATATTTCAAAAAGAAACTAAGGACTTACATGAGCGATTGGTCCATCGCTGATTCGAATTTCGAAAGTAAACTTTTACATTAGCCAAGCTTTTGCACTACAACAAAAAGGACTTTTAGCGACGGACTTTTCCGTCGCTAAAAGTCCTATTTCCGTCGATAAAGACTTTTAGCGACGGACTGCCCGTCGCTAAAAGTCCGTTGCAAAAAACCCCGTCACTAAAAGATTAGCGACGGAAATTGGTTATCCGTCGGTGAAAATCTACTTTTACCGACGGAAATAATTACTTTTAGCGACGGAAAATTCCGTCGCTAAAGGTAATTTCTATATTTTTGCTAATTTTAAATTTCTGAATAAAAAATATTTTAGTGACGGAATTTCCGTCGCTAAAAGTGCTCGCAAAAGTATTTAGCGACATTAATTCCGTCGCTAAAAATCTCTTTAGACCATTTACCAATAGATTTTTAATGACAAAATTCGTTGCTAAAAGTCTGTATCTAAAAATATTTACCATTTTGTAGAAGGACTTTAGCGACGGAATTCCGTCGCTAAAACCCAAAAGGCTGTTTTTTTATTTTTATTAATTTTTAAAATGCTAAATCTGTTTTAGACAGTTACTTCTTATCAACTAATCCAACAATAATTGAATTATTTAAACTAGCATTCATCTTTACCAAATTCCAAGTAAAACAAATAAGATTTAAGTTAGATGTTCACTGAATATAATGTATAATATATCACATCAAATGATCTCAAGAAAAATACAAGTTACATTGAAACTAAAAAAATTATAAACCAAGGATTTGCTCCAAAGCCTGCACAAAAAAAAATATATCATTAAGGTTATAACTCAGGTAGGAGCCATGAATCTGAACTTGACTGGAAAAAGCTCTCACGACTTGCAAGCATCGACTTAAATGTACTGCTGAACCTGGGATACAGAATGGAGACAGAATGGACAAAGTACAGATGCTCACCACATCCTTCATATCCAAGATACTCATGGTAGAAGTTATATGCTTGTTTGCTGCAAGTGAACATGCGGGGTATCTGCGTGTCAATATTTTCTATTGTTCTGATATGTGATAATTCAGAAAATTTGTCCATAGAGGTAACCCGCAGGTGGGCATCAAGATCCACCATTCCAAATTCCCAACTCCTAATTGCCACCACAAGCAGCAGTTGCAATCTGAAAGAAAATTCAAAATCTCAATCTGAAACTAAAAAACCTGCTAGCAGCAATTGCTAATTCGCAATTCCCGATTGCAAATTGTAAACCAAACCCTATTTCTAAATTCGAAATTGAAAAAAAGAAGAAAGAAAGGGTTCAACGAATTAAGAATAAAACATTGGATTTGAAAAATTACCTTGTTTTCACTGTCAAAATAGCCACCATGCGGTGGCCGGCGACAGTGGAGATCGGCGGGACAGAGGAGCGTGGGACTGTAGCAGCCGGGCGTGCGTGGCTGTTACGCCGGCGGGGCGTGCCTAGTTGCTGACGTCAGCGGAGCTGTGGTGGCAGGGGTGGCAAGAGGGTGAGGCAAGGGGTGGCAAGAGGGTGAGGCAAGGGGTGCTGTAGAGAGGAGAGAGAGAGAGGCAGAGAGAAAATAGGAAGAGAAGGCTGCGGCTGGGAGATAGAAAAGAATGCAACTAGGGTTTGTGTTCATTTAAGTAACTTTTAGCGACGGATTTTGGCCGTCGTTAAAAGTCCGTCGCTAAAAGTTATTAAAAATTTTCAAGGGTGGGCTTTTACCGACGGAATAAATCCGTCGTTAAAAGTCCGTCGCTAAAAGTAATTTAAAAATTATTTCCCAAAAAAAGAAGTTTTTCAAAAAGGAAGAATTTTTCAAATTCAAATTAGCGACGGATTTACCGTCGGTAAAAGTCCATCGGTAAAAATACGTCGCTGAAGATATTTACCGAAAAAAAATTCCGTCAGTAAATATCTTTAGCGACGGACTTTTATCGACGGTAAATCCGTCGCTAAAAGTGCTTTTTAGCGACGGAAATTGGTCCGTTGCTAAAAAACCGTCGCTAAATACTGTTTTTCTTGTAGTGTTGAGAGCCACAAATCTTTAAGCTTTTCCTTAGAGTTTCCAAACTTTCCAAGCCTTCTTCTCTATCTCTACTTCTCTCTCTCTCTCTCTCTCCTCTCGTGCGCAAAGGAGAAGAAAAGAAACAGAGAACCCCCAAACATGCTAGAAATGAAATAAAACACTATTTATATGGGACAAAATAAAATTAAGTTTTCATTCGACCGAAAACATAGTTTCATTCGACTAAATCCTTCAGCCGTGAAAATGCCTTTCCCGAAATCTTGAGGTTTCATTCGACCGAAAATCACCTTTAAGTCGACCGAAAACACCTTTAATGAAAACAGTTTTAATTCTATCGAAAATCATTTTAATTCGACTAAAGTACTATTCATCCGACTAAAAATTACTGTTCATTAATTAAAAACTTCAGTTTTTTTTTCCAATTCGACCGAAAATGAGTTTTCAGTCGATTTAAAACTTTTAAGTCGACCGAAAACTTTAGTAGCTCATGTCTACACAAAAAGTCTTTTCATGCGAAGTCAAACTATGTTCTTCGACCGAATATTTCAGAACTCAAAAACTTCATCATCAATTAGTTTTGATTCGAATGAAACCACTTTCATTCGACCGAAAATTTCAGAAACAGTCTCAATTCATATTCTTGATTTTAACAAAAGACCACAAACTTATTTATTCAAAAATACTAATTTCACACCAGAAAAGAGAAAATTTTCGGGATATTACAGGTTGGTTCACCAGGAGGTGCTGTGTGTGTGAAAGAGATGGGATAAAGGGAGTTCAAGGTTAAGGATGTGCAGTAGGTGGTTGTGATGGGAGCAATGGTGGGTCATGGTGATGGGGGTGGTGGTTTATGGGTCATGGTGGCTGCGATTGGTGGCCCGTGGCTTCGCCGACAGTGGGTGTGGCAGTCCAGATCGAGGGTGCTGCCGGGGTGTGCCGACGTGTGTGCATGTGTGTGAGAGGGGGGGGGGGGGGGGCGTGGCTTCGCCGGCAGTGGGTGTGGCAGTCCAGATCGAGGGTGCTCCCGGTGTATGCCGACGTGTGTGCATGTGTGTGTGAGAAGGGGGGGGGGGGGGGGGAATATCAGGGATATGACCGTCCTTTCATTAATTTTGTTAACTCTGTTAACAGAAAAATAAAAATGTGTAACTTAATGTAACAAAAATACATAGGCGAAACCGTGTGTAATTTAAGATAAATTTTAAGGATGCCGTATATAATTTATCCTACTTAGTCGCACTGAGATTTACGCGCCAGATATATATTTTTTTCTCAACCATTGGCTCATTTTTTAAGTCTTGAATATATCGTTTATATGATGGAAAAGGAAGGATTGGTTACGTAACCTCTCAACAGAACCAACCACCAAAAGCATTTATGACAAGGACTAATTTTGTTTCTTCCTATTTTGGTTAACCTATTAAGGCTGAGGTTACATGTATTGACCATTTGATCTATGACAAGGACTTGAATTGGACCAAGAGATAATCACAAATGGTCATATCCTCTCAAAAGCGATGACAGTGCACCGAAAACTTTCAATGCGTTTTTAATGGTTTCGAATGTAGTTTATTTGTTCTTGTTTTACGTTTTTGAGATCAAAATTTGCTATCAGATTATTTAGTTTTATCAATAACGATTTGAGTTACTTGATAGTAAACCTTAATTTTTTTCAAGTCTCACAATTCGTAAAAATCACGGGAGTCGAAAAAGTATGTTACACAAAAAACTTTTAAGGGTGAACGATAGCGTGATTCCATCCAAAAATTTATGTTATCTCCTTTATGATTCGAAGTCCCAACTGCCCCATCATACTTTCCCTACCAACTAGTATATAAAAGGGAATGACTTAATGATACTCTCTCAATCGTGGGTGGTATTTCAATTAACACTATAAAATTCGCGGAATCGTTTGTAATAAAAGGATCGGCTTACATTAGGGTTTCTACCAAAACAAGTATCAAGTGATGATGGTATTACGGGGTGTGAAATGCTTGGAGCAGGGCAATTTTGTTCTGTCGCGACAAGTTAAGATTTATGTGAGCCTCAAAGGTCAAATTAAACTGAGTAACTCTCGTTGGAGGTGAAAGAGTCGTTCTACCGAGCTCTGCCGAGTGCGAGTGTGGAGCTCTTGCTTCACTTATAAAATGGCATTGGGAGGTACAGAATTTGGTTGAAATTTCAAGAGAAAAACAAGCAAAGCTGCAAAAGGCTGAGTAAACCGTACGGATGACAAGATACAAAAACACGCAGTAGGGCCGCTTAGCACGTAAATCACACGGGGATAGGACGGGGCCTTTCAAAGGACAAAATGTAGTGGATTAGTAGTGGTCTTATCTCAACAGTTGATCATGATGTAACATGTAAATTTTATTGCATTCTATTTCCGTAAAGTGCCGATATTACTGTCCAAATCAACTCTTATAACATGTGATTAGCAGATAAACTATGTCCGAATACTCTAGTAAGCAAATGATTCATCAAACTTTAAACAAGTGGCAATATATCTTAAAGATTTTGGTGTCTAGGATATTAACAACAATCAAGAATCTATCAACGCCATAGAATGTGGAACTTCTTCTCACTGTTTCGTTCACGAGTTATATGTATGTTTGTGTTTGGTAGTGTGTGCTTTTGAGCACTAAATGGAGGGTTAGGTTCTCTTGAAAAGATCAACCGTTCACTATGGAGTTGAATGATAGTACTGCGTTAATTTGCATCACATTTGTCGTATCTGGGGGTGGGGGGTGGGTGGGGGGGGGGGGGGGGGGCAGACATATATAGAGAGAGAGAGAGATAGTTGCCATTGCTTGATGAGTGTCCGCACTCACAATTTCACATGTGAGCTGGACATAAAAGTGGGTTCAAACTTAGAGGATCACTTCACTTTAATCAGAAAGAATTCGGTTCAGATGTAATCCAACCAAAATCAAATCTCAAAAACAGAAGAAAGGGGGAAAAGTGCCGTTGGTACTCAGCAAACCATGATCAATGTGGCCTAGGTTACTGCTCTTATTGCTGACACTGAGTCGATATGGGCTAGGGATTCCTCTGTGGTTGTTTTTGCTTCGTAGCTATTTTTGGATGGGCTTGTCATCCATCTTAGGGTTTCTTTTATGTTCGTTTATGTTTTTCTTTGAAACTCTACTTTTGTTGTACATGTAACTCTCTTGGTATATATTTCTATAATCTACCCACAAAAAATAAATAAATTTGGGGATCAAGATCTACGTCATCCAATTGTAGAAAAAAATCCAACTTAATTAATCTCTTCGCTAGTCGTAGCCTTGGCCGTGGCCACAGCCAAGAGAACAAACCACTTGATTAACGTAAACCAATGCAAAAGAGGAAGCTTTTAAGTCTACATACTATTTTCTAGAATATGAAAATTCATTTACATCGAGAGGGCCTCAGTGGATTAAAATTATACATACTTTTACTTTCTACGAGTAATGGCATTATAATATCTACGCACAAGATTTATACCAAGATTCCAGTAATGATGATTTCAAATACGATGATAATCATCCGCACAACCTTACAACTTCACTTAGAAAAATCCAATAAATTATACAAAGAAAAGAAAAGAAAAGTTAAACAACATAGGGGTGTCATAGGATCGCACTCGAAGATTAATTAGGTTTGTGCCTGCACAAGCAGAAGACAAGACAGGACAAATCAATCAAAGTATATAGCATTGTTTTTGGTTGATTTGTAGTGGAAATCCTTGTAAAAGTTAGACCTAATCTTGGAATATACTGTATTTTTCATATTCTTTTTGTTTTCTCGTGCTTCAGTTTTCGCCGGTGGTGGTGTCAGTTTACGCGTCATGACCTAAATGCATTGATTCTTTCATCATCCTTTTACGCTCTCTCTCTTTCATAATTTCTTGTCTTCTTTGAATCGTATCATATAATTTCAAGATAAAATTTGAATATCTAAACACAACTAACTCTATGTAAGTTTAATTTTGCTTACTCATTCTATAGTCATGGAGTTGTTGCAAAGATTGCTGTAACCTTTGAGTGCTGCCGTGTATTGATATATTTAGTCTCACTTTAATTATTGACGTTTATATTGTTTAATCTAACAATACATCGCTACTTTTTTCGGTTGACAAGAAAAAAAGATAATATTAATTTGACAAGGCAGATAAGTGTGTTTAACAAATCAAATTAGGTCAAGATGATAAGTAAAATTAATGTTTACCTGCTCAAACTCTAAGTTAGAAGTTTATAAAAAGTCGTATGAAAAGTAAAAAGAAGTACGATATACGATGCGTAAGAAGGTAGTATTAATGACAAATTGATTTATGCACTGTCTTTATCATATATTAAAATATAAGGTGCATATGGTAGTCTGTAATTTAAATTTCATGCTGAATAAAGTCATGTATTAGATTCCGGTTAAGCTACTAATGACGAACTTATAAAACAAAACGCACGAATTATTCATATCTTTATACTCCAACTAATATTGTTTCTTTCTTTAAAGTGTTCATTAGCAAATGGATTCGTCAACTTGCACAAGTGGGATTCAGGTTTGCTATCTATACAAATCTTGGTAACAATTATAGCAACCTCCCCCACAAGTTATTCCACAATTCCAGGTTGCCTTTTATCTGCCTTTCTCATGATGCCAAAGTTCTCAATGTTTTAAAACTGCGGATTAAATGGTTTCTTACCATGTTGTGGGTTACATCTTTTTCTAGATTCTTCCTCCCTCATAATTAGTCAACACAAAGCATCTTCCAAAGTATGACTCTAATCTTGGTTTTGTTCCGTGACAACCCTTAATCCAAACCTGGTCCTTTACATTTTATGCTTGCTGTTTATGCGGAAAAGTTCTTGACCGATCCGGTCTACCACAGCTGATTCGATCTATAATCTATAATGGTGTCACCTCTCATTTATGAAGAGTTGAATTCGGCCTAAGTCAAGTTTTTCCAAAAACTCCAACCGCTAAAGACACAATATACAGTTCGTTCAATCAAGTATACCCATTTGGCACTTGTCAGGTCTTGAGGTAAGGTTGATGCGAATTGGAAGTGTCCAGGCCCTCGAAATAGACAGGAAGTGAATGCAAGAACGGTTGGATAAACGTGGCAAGCTCTGAATTAAGCAGACATTTGAAGCACAGAGTGGGAAAAAGAATTATGACTAATTATATCTATGTCCCTGAGGTTAGGGGGTAATTACAGTCAATGATACAAAGTTTCAAAATGTAACATTCCGTGACCAAAACTGTTTCAAATGTATCACCCGTGTCCATCCGTCAGGGTTCCGTCCAAAAAGTGTATTTTTTTATGATGTCATCAATACGTATTTTTAAAATGATGATACTACTCATTGTACTTTATATACATAATATTTTAAAATTTCAATCTACCAATTAGGGTTTCAAAACCCTAATTTTCAAAACCAATTAGGGCTTCAATTCAATCTGCAATTCAATTCAATTAAATCTTCAATTCAATTCAACATGCGCCGGGGACTGGGGAGGAAGGTCGGGGTGCAGCGCCGGGGATGGGGGAGGAAGATGGGTTGCAGCGCAGACGGGGAAGGGGGAGGAAGATGCTTCATCGAGCCTCTGCGAGCATCACGCCGAAGCCACCGTGCTGCTATACCACTGCAACCGTCCGATCAATGTTGCCGACAGACTTGTCGACAACCAACAACTCCGGTCAGCAGCCCCCATCACCGGCGATCAACTCCGGCGCTCCTTCACCGAGTGCCATCACCAACGCCTCCGCAACCATCGCGCCGCTGCCACCACCGCCAGGGATTTATCACCGGCGCCATCTCGAGGTCAACCACCCCTCATTTTCCGATCGACCAGTGAAGGCGACGCCGGCGACGAGGAAGGGGAAAGGGTAGGGTGGGGGCGACGAGGAAGGGGTATGGTGGGGGCGACGGGGAAGGGAAAAGGGGTACGGTGGGGGCGATGGGGAAAGGGAAGGGGTAGGGGGAGGCATAGGCAAAGGGGTGCTGCGGGAAGGGGGAGGGGGGGTTGAAGACAATGAAAATTAGGGTTTCATGTGGTCCCAGGGGCAAATCAGGATTTCAACTTTTATTTAGGGGCAACTTGGTCTTTTTGTCAGAACCGTTAAGTATCTTTGTATTCCGTTTGTCAACGGACATAAGTGTTACATTTTGAAATTTTGTGTCCTCGCGTGTAATTACCCCTAAACCTCAGGGACATAGGTGTAATTAGCCCAAAGAATTAAGAGACTCACACGTGGTAGCATTTGAGAAAGCGCTTGGGAAATTGTGGATTATGCAACAATACAAGCCATAGTTTGTACATTTTGACACACTCTTCGGCACCGTTGGCAACCAATTGTAACCCGAGGACGATTGCAACCACCCCCACCACCACGATAGATCTCCTCGTATAAATCAAACCCAAAAAGCGATATACACGAACGACAATCTACCCGCAAAGATGAATAGACGATGGTCAGAAAAGAGCTAGGCGATGGAAAAAGAGTAAACATACGGTGCCATCACCAAGGTAGCGGGCACCCCAACGACGGCCAAGAAGAGATAACTGACATCGGCGACATGTGACAGTTCTCTGCTGGTAATGGGTGGCGGTGTATGTCGACGGTGACACCGGGTGGTAGCGTAAATCTATAATGGCTCGTCAATTTGATGCCAAGGCCTTGGACAAAAATAATACCCCCCCCCCCCCCCCCCCGGCGGGGATACATAATTACCTCACTCTTGTGGGATGAAAGCAGTCTGACGGATTTGCTATCTGCCTCTTAAAAGTGCAGCCAAACGCCGAATATGGTTTTTTTTTATATCCTATCCGAGACTTTTGTCCTTGTCGCGAAACACAACAATGGTGTTTGGGACCAATTAGACTTGTCCATCCAAAATAGCGACATAGCGGTAGAGCTAAAATATATGGAATTCACCGATCTATGAACCACCTGGCCATGTTTTGCTCTTTATTTGTTACAAAGGGTAAATTATCATCATTCCCCTCTAATTTAACCGTCTTGAGCACATGTTTCACTTTCTAGTTACTGTTGGCACCATAAACAAAATTCTCAGTCGATGAAGTATGAATCGAGTTTTTTACTGGATAGCGAAGGAGGCGGATGCCGTCGGTAGATCGATTGAAAAACATGCTCGATTTGCTAAGTACTTGTGGCAAAGTTAATTTTAACTTGGAATCCGAAGCCGATGGTGGTCATCCTACCATTTCTAACTGTAATTGGTTCTAAATAAATCTATAACAGCTACAGATGTGCTGGAAGTCTTCCAAGGAAAGTTTTCATTCATCTGTTAAGGTGTACAATTAGCAGATGAGAGACTGAGATAACAAATACAGCTACACGCCATCGTTATGAAAAGTCTACAAGTCGTAAAACCGTATCCGTAGGTTGTAATATGAGTCATTATAATGGTTGCACTGAAGATTTTCTTAGGCCTTCTGGTTAAAAGGTTGGTTTTAAATATGTTGAACATTCATGACCTTTTGGCCAATAAAAACGCTTTTGCAGCGATTACGAGAAATGCCATACAGCTAAAAAAGTTTAGAGTCACATCACTAAAAACTTTTCTATATCATTGGAACGTAACGATTATAGGTAGGTATAGGTAGGTTTTCCTTTACAATGATACTTCTATGACTTTTGCTATATGGTAAAGGATTATCATCACTTTAATATCTACACGACGGATTCATACCTTTTGACAGAAACACGCTTCTTTGTTACTTTTGCTTGTCAAGCTCGCACAACTATCTACCAAGATTAGGTCGATGACACATTTCAGATGTAGGCCTGTTTTATTTGTGATGATAGTTTATAGATATGTAGGGTGCACCGACAGAGTTTTAAGATTCTATAGCCAGATGTTGGCTTTATTTGTATCAGAACTTGTATGGCCCTAAGGCAGGATATCTCTTTTACATTATCTAAGCAATTCTCTTGTTACAAAAAAAAAAACATAAAAATAAATCACGTCCACTCCATAATGTATCCAGAAATGGGCCTCTGCTGAACATGAATAGACAGCGCATGAAGGTTTTAGTTTATTTATGAGACTGGGCCTCGAGTTTTGGAACAGAAGCACTCTGGCCCGTGGACCTCAGCCCTGTTTTACACTCCAAAGACTGGTCCAGAAGGAACACCGCTAATTATATACAAACATTACATATGGGCTGACAAGTGTTTGTGGAAATGCCCCAAAGGAGCCCGCCATCAGAACATCCAGCAGCATTTTCATGGGAGCAAAATGGCACGCAGATCTTACTGGTATTTAAAAGTTTTGAGTTAAATTACTTTATTGTGCCCAATATTCTTCTTCACGTGTGAGTTCCTTTATTGCACGCTGACAGATAAATTAAGGTATAAAAAAAGCAAGGGTACCAAATGGAAATATTTTGGACAATCTGACCCCAAGTTGCAATTAGATTCTATCAATACGAAATATGTAAGCGGGAAGAGTCAAATTCAAGACCTTACACAACAAGAGCTTTAATATCATATTAAGTTATCATGTGTTCTTAAACTTTAAACTGTTAGACAATTAAACCAACAATGTACGTACTATCATACTTAGACTTCGAAAAAAAAGCAACGTGTATGCTGGTTTTGGTTTTATAAGCCCTTTTCTTTGGTGTTGTCTTGGGCAGCGCTGCAGTCCTTTGTGCTCTAAAACACTACCTAAGTTTTTTTGATGTGGAAGTAAGAAATATATTGAAAACTTGGCTTCCAATTCTTATGTAAAATGCCGATAATCTTTAACTAGATAAAATTTGTGTTATGCACGGGAATGGTGTTAGTTAATTAAGAAGCGGGTGAAGGAAGGTCATTGGGTTGGATTGTTAAATTTCATGGGATTGGAAGTTATTTTGTGACTAATCAAAATTTAACACTTATTAAGCTCTATTTTACATTATTAGCTAAAATTCCGTGCTATGCACGAGACTAGTCAAACTTAAAAAATGTGGTAAAAATTAAAACTCATGCAAGGTAAACTGAATCTTCCTAAGTCCATAAAATAAAAGTGTTTTGCATATATGTACAATTCTGTTGTTCTCATATATTATTGTCCAATGCATAGCATGGCATTATTTGTCGGTTAGTAATATATATGTAAATATTGCTGTAGCAAGTTAACTCTGGCAAGATATAGCTATATCACCGACATTTGCATTTCTAAGTCTTGCTAAACTGCATCTTTTGTCACCAAATTGGAATTAACATTTGAGCTCCATTTTAAACCCTTTGAGCTCCCCTTTTGTGTCTAAAATTCTTTTAAGTTTGTCTGTATAAGACCTTTAGTGACACTTATAGAGCTTAAACATTAAAAATTGAGCTCATATATCATTTCTCAAAAATTATACTTAGTGGCTTTTTTCTTGATTTAGATTGTGCAAGGGAGTTACGTATATACAACATCTGACAGCACAACGCATGACGAAAACATTAAATATAATGCAAATTCATCTTGGAGTTTGGTGTTAACTCATTTGGTGTTGCAAAACAACAGACCTAGAAAATTAAAACTTGATATCCAAATAATTTGGAAAAAGAAAACATAAGAAAAAGCAGAGAAGGAAAACATATATGGCCAATGAGGGTGGATGAGAGATTGACAATGGCCAGCCGAGTTTTTATAATTGCATGCGCTTCTCTTTGCACAACTGACCCATAATTAATGCTAAATCAGACCACCCTCACTTAATTGGTACAGACAATTCTTGGCCTTTTATTAGCAAAACGATTGGATCTAACAAACTATGGGAAAAATATCGTACACATTCGGTTATTTAGCTCTATACTAATATATTAAATTTAGTACACACGCATATATCTAAAGAAGCTAGCTAGACGTAACTTGTTTCTTCGTACATATATGCCTCTAGGCTTCTACGATCTTTTCAATAAATTTTTATGTTTTAATTTATTTTCGGCCCCCCAAGATAATGTACTCATATGAAATATAACCTTGGACAAATAGCTAAACAATCAATAAATTTTTTAACATCCCATAAAAAGAAAGACAAGCACACTAAACACCCAAAAGCATATGGGAAAGGAAATTGCTATTGCACAAAGGAAAAATTGCAGAAACCACCCTCGTGGTTTGGGTCAGTTGCAAAAAGACCTCTGCAGTTTCAAAAGTTGCAAAAAGACACCTGAGGTTAAAAATGTGTTGCATCCGTCAAGAAACGTTACGGAATCAACGAATTGCCTAAACTACCCCAGTATATAACAACCTCCTTTGCATCTCTCCCACAAAAGCCCTAATTTCTTCTCAAATCCTACCAAAACCTAACCCTAGCCGTCACCCTCGTAAACCAAAGCTCACTCACCACCACTACCAGTCTGCAACCACCCAGCCTCGTCACCTTCGGTGCCGGCAGCCCCATTACCGTGCACCGCCAGCGTAAGCATCTTCACTGCTGGAACACATTTGCACCGCTAGCCCCATCAACCACCACTTGAGCCACCAACCACCACTTGCGCCGCCAGCCCCATCAACAACCTACGGAACCACCAGCCTCGTTACCGTGCACCTCCGGCGTCCCTTCATTGCCGGAACAAACTTGCGCCGCCAGCCCCATCAACAACCTACTCTAATGAGCCAAACCCTAATCGCCGCCACCTGCCTCATCACAATTGCCGGCGGCGCCGGCGCCTACTCCACCCGGATCTGTCCGTCGATTTTGGGTTCCACTTCCACCGTTTGTTTTTCGTTTGACGTCGTGGTGGTGAAAGGCCGGAGTGTAGGGATCTACGGTCTACACATCGGCAGTCTCGGTCCGGCGATGGATGGTGCTTGGTTTTGAGGTAGATCGCCGGGTGTACATGCCGATCTGGACATCGTCGGTAGTGGAGGTGGTTTTGGTGGACGATCTGACCACCGGCGGCGCTGGGGTGTAGCCGTGGGGTTGTGGTGATTTGGTGTTGAAGCCGGTAGCAACAAGGACGCCGACGGTATTGTGATGAGACCGGCGCCGGAGGTGATTTGCGTGAAGTTGTGAGGTTGATGCCGGTGGTGATGAAAAAAACCCTAGATCTACAATTTGGAAGGCGCAAATTGATTCACCGGAGTAATTGTAATTGTAATTAATGAAAATGGAAATGGAAATTGATGCAATCTGAAAATGAAAATGGAAATTGATTTAATTGTAATTAAAAGGGTGGGTCAAAGAGATCTATCCAAGGGCAAAAACGGGTTTCCAATGGGTGTTTGGCAATGCTACTTGCCATCCAGGCACGTTTACCCCAAATGTTGTTAAAAGAGACGGGTTTCTTGATGGATGCAACACATTTTAAACCTCAGGTGTCTTTTTGCAACTTTTGAAACTGCAGGGGTCTTTTTGCAACTGACCCAAACCACGAGGGTGGTTTCTGCAATTTTCCCTTGCACAAATAATGTATTCCTATTCTTCAATTTTATCGTCAATTCATCTTCATCGTCTAGTTCACAAGCAATGCCAAATGCACATAAAAAATAAATTTTTTTAAGTTATGTATAATCAATCTGTATGTCGGCAAAGGAGAATATAAAATGTAAGTTTACTAACGAAGCGTACTACCTTTGACGACGATCACTGCAAGTAAAGCAAATGATGAAAAGATGAAATCTAGAAGCAAAGGATGGAAATATGTCATTTTGGAAGGCATAAAAGATACCAACAAAATCTAAATACATATACGATAAATGTGTAACATTAAGAAAAGTCAGTTCTAGTAAGCAAAACTTCCACCATTAAACTATCCGGAAAGGATTGTGGAGTGATCATTTTTGTAATTTGGACTCTTGGCCTCAGGGTCACAATGGACAACATTCACTTTTGTACCAAGGCTCACCCCCTGGGGACATTACAGATCTTTGAAATTGTTACTCTCCTAAAAAAGTTACACATGTTCACCGTGTTAGCCAAAAGTTGTTCCTAGTGCAGCTTTATAATTGAGTCCACACCGAGCAGCTGCAACCTATCAAATTCGGAAGCAAAAATTCGATACTAACTTTGGCTTTTCCCAGTCTAGCACATAACCCTCCCCCAACGCAACTTCACAAATGGCAAAGTGATTTTGACGCCCCCATTCTTTTCGGTGTCTTCTCTTCACCCATTTTACTTTCTTCATCAACTCAGTCGTCACCACCACTAGCTAGAATGCTATCGTTACTTCCATGGTAAGGACACTTCTCTTTTCCAAGCAACATTCCATTGTTCCACAACCCCTTCGCTATCAAACCCGGATCGTATTGTTGGTGTATACTTGTGTGTGTGGTCACTTGTATAGCTTTGGGGTTACGATTAGGGTTTTGTAGTCTACTTGCGATTGTAACCGGCCTTGTCTTATAAATTTTCCAAGACTTTAGTGATATAACACACAAACCCTAATTGGGGCATCGATTCTTAAAACTTACATGGTATCAGAGGGTGCCATCCGATCCTTGAATTTTCATGCTCATGCTTTTGGTGATTTAAAGTGTTCTACCTACCGAGCTATATACATCGACTTTCACGAAATTGGCTTCAAATGCACCGTCTAGGTTTGTAACAATGAAGGATAAAAAAATATATAGATACGAGGTGAAAATGACAATATTCCACAGTATTGTAGTACACATACGGCTAAGTGAATTGAGACGAGCAAGTCAAATTCTTTGTTTGCATGGACAAGTACCTTAACTGAAATGTGGTGTGGGAGGATGAGAGGAGGAAATGTGGAATTTCGCGTTAATAAAACCTCGTGTCAAGTATGTACTCGTGAGAAAATGTGTGCAGCAGCAGCAGCGGATATGCAAGACTCTACTCAGAGAGTTGTCAAAAGGGCCGGGCGGCCCGCAGGCTGGCCCGGCCCAGCCTGTTTTTGGCCCGGGCTGTCTCGGCCCGTTGGTGAACAGTGTAGGCCTAATAGTTTAGGGCTCTGGACCAGGCCGAAGTTTTAGAGAAAAAAGCCCGGGCCCGGTCTGAAAAAGCCCGAAATCGGCCCAAATTTTGACCCGGGCTTCGGCCCTTATTTGTGGCTCGATTTTGGCCCTTTTCTGGCCCAAAAGTGGGCTGGCCTAATTAAGTTACCTATTTTGGCCAACTTTGGTTATATCTTGTTATCAAACTAGCAATTGAAATTGAAGCATGAGTTATATCTGTTGAATGTTCATGGTGAGTACAAGCCAAATGTTATTTACATACTATGTATTTCAGTTTTTGTTTCTGCTTTTTATATTTGATCATCTCAACAAATTTCTAAATTTTAATTGATGTCAAACAAGTCATATGCAGACAATCGTATCTTATGTTGTTGCCAAATTAATATAAAGCTTTTATATCTTCTGATCTACAAGTTAATATCAATAAAGGGTTTTACTTAAATTACATTCGAAGCACTCTTTCTTTCTATGCTTGTTATTTTCTTATTTTTCGTTTGTATTTGATATTCTTTACTTTTTTAGTATAAGAACTCTCATTCTTCTCAAGCCCTAAATGATGTCGACAAAGGCCAAGGCCTGCAAAAAAATCTATTTGCTTCCTTTTTTTTCTCTTATGATGGCACGATGTAAGATTTGGGGGAAGCGGCGTTGTAATAGTCTGACTGATATTTATGAAAGCTTTATTATTGAAAATAGTGGTCTTTGGAAAGATTTTTTTTTGATGACTTTGTTACTGCATACACAAGTTTATAATAAAATTTTCGTCACGAAATTAAAATTTCCAACGGTAATAAAGTGAACGAGGTTTTGCGACAAATATTCGTCACTGCATTGAGATTTTGGACTAAAAAAATTAAAGAACGAATTTCTCATGATTTTTAGTAACAAAGGATAATGTCTAAATATTTTTCGTATATAAATAGTACCCTTAACCTTAACATTTAAGGATATGTTAATATCTAAAAGTTGCGAGAGGCTAAAATAAGTACTCGTTTGTAACTAAAGAGCCATAACTCATGTTTCTTTAAATGACCAAAGAATTTGAATGAAACAAGAAAAGATGTTATTTTATCTTCATCTTCATCTATATCGTTATTGTTGTTGTTTGATCTACTCTATTTTTCTTTGACATTTACAGGTTTGACACCATATTACGAAATAGATTGAATTTTGCATTTAAAATCAGTGTTGCGGGCTAGAACAATTAGTTTTTGCACTTAATCCGTGGTTAATGGTCAACCAACATCAATTTGCCTTTTTGAAAGGGGGTTAATTCGTGAGAAAATGATTGTATACTCATTGGTCCGTATACAGAAACTTTGTCCTTTGTTGAAGAAGAAGTCTTTATAACAAGAAGTTGGGAATAAAGGAAAAAAATGGACCAATGCCTGGCCCAAGCCCGGCCCTAAATATTGGGCCTAAGGCCAAGGCTTGGACTGGGCCCATATATCCCAGATTTCAGGCCCGGCCCGACCCATTTTTCATTCGTGTGGCCCGACCCCGACCCATTTTCATTGGAAGCCTGCTGGGCCTGGGCTGGGCTAACCCAAGCCCGGCCCATTGACATCTCTAACTCTGATCAGTGTATGCCATAACAAAAAGGCTGGCTCTTGATGGTGGAATATCATGCGTCAATGTTGAGTCCAGGCTTATGGCCCATAAGCCTGGACTCAACATTGACGCATGATATTCCACCATCAAGAGCCAGCCCTTTTATAATGCATCACATGCAGACAGTCAGACATGTCATAGTTAAAGGACTGACAAAATTTCCGGGAAGAGAGAAGAAATAGAAATTTGAAGTGTGGAAAAAAGTGGCTGGCAGACCTATTTACAATGCACCAATAAGTTCTATGAACATGTGCATTCAGTTATGAATTCAATTGTCTACGTACCGAAAGATACCAGGAAGAGGTGTCTTCCAAATTGAAACAGAAACACAAATTCTTTATAACTTTCAACAGTCACAGTCTGACTTTGCCGCCAATATATATATATATATATAGATATATGTATATATATATATATATATATATATATATATATATATATATAGGGAGTCGATCCCTGTCTACCGATGGAGAAATAACAATTTCTCCACCACGTATCTGGTCGTCCACGTGTACTCGTGGATGACCCATATTTAACTTTTTTTTTTGCTGAAAAGTTGCTAACCCCCACTCTTAGCAGCGGTTAGGGCCTATTAAAAAAGTGCCAAAAATGCCCCTCGCTTATATATATATATATATATATATATATATATATATATATATATATATATATATATATATATATATATATATATATATATATATATATATATATGGGAGCTGATCCCTTGACCGCGTAGGCAAAATAGGATATCTTGCCAGCGCGATCTGGCCGTCCATCCCGAAGGGATGGACGGTCCAGATCGCTTTTTTTTGCGGCGCTGTCAGTCGTCCGCTACACAGTCTCGCGGACGGAAATGTTTACCATCTTGCCCTCGCTCCCCCGTCCGCTACACAATCTAGCGGACGAAAACAACCTGCGACAAAAAGTAGTCCGCTACACTGTCCAGCGGATGACTGTCATTCTGACACAATTGTGACTTGTCTGACACAAGTGTGACTTGATGTCGGCAATTCTGTCCGCTACACAGTATAGCGGACAGTATTGCCCATCCCCTTTCTTTCAGCACAATTTTCTTCTACTCAATTCTTTCCGCACAATTTTCTTCTCCTTCAGACTCGCTTCCATTTTCAGCTGCCTTCAAGCTTCGAGTAACACTTGCTTCAAGCTTCGCTCAAGCAAGGTAAGATCAGCTTCAAGTTTTCTTGATGTTCTAGAAATTTGTCACTGTATTCATCAATTTGTGATTTTATACTCTAGATTTTTTGTGATGTTCTAGACATGATGTTCATCAAAAAGGTATAATTTGTTAACTTTATATTTAATTCATTATAGTTTAATTCGATTTTATGGCATGATGAATTTGTCTATTTATCTTACTAATTTAAATTTGTTATGTTCAATAAATTAGTAATTGTTAATTTGGAGACACTTTTGAGATTATGCATACCGTATGTTTGCCATCCTAATTTTTAGGTAATATTTTCAGTTAGAAATGCCATTTGATTGTTAAGCGTAGTCTATTTCTACACAGCTCTTGTTTCACAATGTCTGATTTCGTGTCGAGCTCCAACGTCCCCGTAGATGCTAGTGATCCGTATCTAGGACGAACATTTGCTACGTTGGAAGAAGCTGAAGCATGTTTTCGAGCGTATTCATTGAGGGTTGGTTTTGGCATTAGAATAAAGACTTCAAGAACGAGCACCATAACGAGAAAGATATGCTCTCGCTTATACGAGTGCCATAGGAGCAGAAACCCAGTGCAAAATGAGACATGTGTAGGCAATGATGACAGTGAGGACGAAATAGGATATCCGCGTAGAAGACGGGACTGCTTTGAGCGCACAAATTGCCAGGTCAAGATGTTCGTAAGCTACAAACCCAAACAAGACCATTGGCTTATTACCAGCCTGGAACTGGCACACAATCACCCGTTAGTAACCCCTTCTAAGGTGAGTGAGATGCATCAACACAAGAAGATGGGTAAGGTCGCAAGGAGCCTGATTCAGACAATGAGCAATGCGCGACTAGGACCTACCGACATGAT
This sequence comes from Escallonia rubra, assembly GCA_033065855.1. Lineage (NCBI taxonomy): Eukaryota > Viridiplantae > Streptophyta > Magnoliopsida > Escalloniales > Escalloniaceae > Escallonia > Escallonia rubra. Next base: position 344,973 of record JAVXUO010001818.1, read on the forward strand.
TAATGTTCTTGCTGAACAGGCTGGGGGAATTCAAAATTTGACCTTTAACACGACAGACGTTCGTAACGCGGTCCGAACCCATAGACGAGCCGCGTATGACCTCAATGATGCTCAAGCCACAATGAGCCTATTGAAACGGATGCAGATGGAGGACCCGCAGTTGACCTTCGATTATAAACTTGACGACGAGCATCGAGTTAGCACAATTTTTTGGGTCGACGGTCGTTCGAGGCTTGCTTATAAGCATTTTGGGGATGTCGTGACGTTCGACACCACATACCGTACCAACAAGTACTCGATGCCGTTCGCCCCTTTCACGGGGGTCAATCATCATTATCACTCCATCCTGTTCGGGTTCGCCTTGTTAAGGGACGAGACCGAGAGTTCTTTTGAATGGTTGTTTAGGACGTGGCTGGAAGCAATGAACTTCAAAGCACCCAAAGTGATCATCACCGATCAAGATTTGGCAATGAAGAAGGCTATTGCGACCGTCTTCCCAGACACTCGGCACAACTTGTGCACCTGGCACATAAGCAACAAATACCCGGAACGGCTGCATCACGTGTACGCAAAGTATCAAGACTTTAAACAGGATTTTGACAAGTGCGTCCTCAAGTCGTTAACGATTGAGGAATTCGAGGAGAGGTGGGAAAAGCTTGTTCGGGATTACTCATTGCAAGACAACGAGTGGCTCCAGCACTTGTACGAGCGCAAAGAGCAATGGATTGGCGTTTACACGAGGAGGTATTTTTCAGCGGGCATGAAAACGACGGGCAGGAGTGAATCCATGAATGCCACGTTCGATAGTTATGTGGGTACAGCTACCAATTTGAAGACTTTCGTTGCATCCGCACAAAAAGCGGTAGCTTCGTTGTTCGTAAAAGAAAGGGCTGCCGACTTTGCAACAACGTACAAACAAAGGAGAACGTTGCTCGAGACCCCGCTGGAGATGAACGGTGCCAAAGTCTATACGAAGGAGATCTTCTTGCTATACCAAGTAGAGCTGCGAAAATCCGGACGATACAGTATAAACAAGGTGGCAGAAATGTCTACGCGTGAGTACAAGGTTTATTCGCTCGTGAATGACCTAGTCCCTGAGAAGCTGCGCAGAATGTATACGGTGAGCCACGACACATTGACGGACTCGGTGACATGTGTTTGCAAGAAGTTTGAGTTCCATGGCATCCTGTGTAGACACGTTCTGCGGTTTTTCACCCAGAAGAATATCAGGACAATCCCCGATAAATACGTCTTGCCACGGTGGACAAAAGGTGCAAACAGGTTGCACGGTACCATTTCCTTTCCGGAGCACCCGTATACTGACTTTGAAGAATCAGAGACGTTGCGGTATAATCATCTGGTGACGATGTTCACCCGTTTGTCCGTAAAAGGTGCTGCTACAATGGTCGGTTATAAACATCTCCTCGAGGTAGCTCAGCAACAAGAGCCCATCGTCGACCAGTTGGAAGCAGCTTCAGTCACCAATGCGATTGACACCGAGCCTACGACGGGGGTATCAGAAGATGACGAGCCGGAGGAGGAAGACGACAATGATATCCGTTTGTTGGATCCAATTATATCGCAAACGAAAGGCCGCAAGAGATCTACGCGGATGAAAAGCTCTATTGAAACGGCAACTCAACCTAAAAAGCTGCGAAGGTGTGCATTGTGCAACAAAATGACCGACCACGACAAGCGGAACCATTACAAGGCACTGGGGATAAGTTCAAGGGGTTTGCAAGACGGGGAAGAAGGTGACGCCGAAGATGAGGACGAACAAGCTGCAGTGGACCTTTAATTTTTTGTACAACTTTATGACATTTGTAATAATATTCGAGGGATAATTTTTCGACCGGGTACTGGAATTTTTTTAAAATGGACCTATGAGAGGCCATCGAATAAAATCTAAAGTCTTTATTACGAGTTTTTTTTTTATTTTGTAATCCCCGTCCGCTATACAATGTAGCGGACATCATTGACTTTGGTCTTTTACGTCCGCTATATTGTATAGCGGAGGGGTGGCATCGAAGTAAAACTTTTGGTCTTTGTACGTCCGCTATACAATGTAGCGGACGTTAGAGCAGGCAAACTTTTGGTCTTCTTTAATGTCCGCTATATAATATAGCGGACGTCATAACTTTTGGTCTTCTTTTATGTCCGCTATACAATGTAGCGGATAAGTCTATATGATATATATTAATCATATCGGGCAATCGGCTGTTATCAGTCCAATCTGATAACAGTCTCTCTGTCTGGAACATCTAGCCCAGGCCCTCCATCTCCGGCGACCCACAGGTGATCCACAACTCCGGCGATAAACCGTCCCCCCTCAACGCCGACCTCGATGGCTTCTGGATCGGAGACCACCTACGATTTTATTGGCAACTTGCACCTGGCAGGCAAACACTTTTTCAAAGTCATGATGCCGGGGTTTGAGAATGAACTTGTACGCCATCCCTCTATCTCTGTATTTTCGTGTGTTAAATCTTTTGGTTAAAAACTAACCTATTTTTTGTGTATTGTGTTTGTTAGGACATACCGGAAGCCTTCACCAATCAATTTACAACAATTCATGACAGTGCAAGATTATATAGCCGCAAGGGGGCATGGCAGGTTGAAATCAAGCTGAAGCCCGGCCGACCCCAAAAAAAGCAATTCGCAGAGGGTTGGAACGTCTTCGTGCGCCAGCATGGCCTCGAACTCGGGGACTTTGTAGTGTTTGAACACCTTGGGTGGTGGGATTTTGAAGTTGTAATCTTTGATCGGAGCACTTGTGAAAAAATTTCTTTCCCCCAATGTGAACCCTAATTTATGATTAATAAAATAATTTGAGTTCTTGTTGATTGTGTTTCGAAATTTTTCCTCGCTTAATTGTGTCAACTGAAATAGCCTCGATATATTGAGATACCCTCGATAGTGAATGGTAGGTTGAAATAGCCTCGATATATTGAGATACACTCGATAGTGAATGGTAGGTTAATTGCAGGGATTTTACGTCCGCGATACAATGTAGCGGACGGCGCAGCAGAAACTTTTGGTATCAACACTTAGAAAAATTTGGTCTTCATTTTACGTCCGCGATACAATGTAGCGGACGGCGCAGCAGAAACTTTTGGTATCAACATTACGTCCGCGATACAATGTAGCGGACGGCGCAGCAGAAACTTTTGGTATCAACACTTAGAAAAATTTGGTCTTCATTTTACGTCCGCGATACAATGTAGCGGACGGCGCAGCAGAAACTTTTGGTATCAACACTTAGAAAAATTTGGTCTTCATTTTACGTCCGCGATACAATGTAGCGGACGGCGCAGCAGAAACTTTTGGTATCAACACTTAGAAAAATTTGGTCTTCATTTTACGTCCGCGATACAATGTAGCGGACGGCGCAGCAGAAACTTTTGGTATCAACACTTAGAAAAATTTGGTCTTCATTTTACGTCCGCGATACAATGTAGCGGACGGCGCAGCAGAAACTTTTGGTATCAACACTTAGAAAAAGTTGGTCTTCAGTTTACGTCCGCGATACAATGTAGCGGACGGCGCAGCAGAAACTTTTGGTATCAACACTTAGAAAAATTTGGTCTTCATTTTACGTCCGCGATACAATGTAGCGGACGGCGCAGCAGAAACTTTTGGTATCAACACTTAGAAAAATTTGGTCTTCATTTTACGTCCGCGATACAATGTAGCGGACGGCGCAGCAGAAACTTTTGGTATCAACACTTAGAAAAATTTGGTCTTCATTTTACGTCCGCGATACAATGTAGCGGACGGCGCAGCAGAGAAACTTCCAAAATTTTTGCACCATTTCGTTTTCCACATTTCAATCATTCCCAATGAGGCCAAAAAACCAACAACGTTCATCAGAAAAATAACACAAATCAAATCACACCAACGACAACAGAAATCAACACAAATCAAATCACACCAATGGCGTACGGTTTATGTAAAAAATACTGTTATGATACAATTTCAACTGGGGTCCGCATGTTGGGCCGGATTCTCGTCATTAGCCGGATTTTCTATAAACCTAACCGCTCTAGGCCGGCCTTTCATAATTTGCCAAGCCATTCTATATCTATAGCCTTCAACTTCTGCTTGGCTCCAGACGGCCGCCTTGAGGCTCTCAGAGCGACAAATGAAATCCATGTACATGCAAAGGAAGACGCCGCAGTCCGAAGTGTTACGTTGCTTGGGCCTCCTCTTCTTCAATCGCCTATTGAGATTTGGCCGCGCCGGTACGGGGACATCACGGGCACGATTGACCATTGCACAAAAAATATTCTGCGAGAAACAGAAAATGGCGTAAGACACGAGTTAAAATTTATGGCAAGATAGAATCAGAGAATTATACAGCGATCGTAATATTACCAACGCGTCCAATTGGGCTTTGTACATGTGCAGCACAGGCATCTGATGAGTATCGTCGTGGAGACTGTCGATCACCGATACGACTTTAGTTGTTGGGGAGTAGCAAACCAAGTACCAGTGGCTGTGCCCTAGAAATGGGATTAGAAACACATCGGCAACACTTGCGCTCACCGGACTATCCCTATTAAGATACGCTCGTAGGTTAACGGACGGTCTCCACTGGGCCAACTTTTTCTTCCCCCTATTCTCGACCCACTCCTGCCACTCAGACACTAGCATCTGATGAAAAAAGGCATCGAACAGAAAAACGGCCGGATAGCTCGGCTGCTGCCGACACCTTTCCCTCAGAATCTCCACGTAGGTGGAGACGACACCGGTGTCTAACCAACTCCCCGGAGCCAGCGAGGCCAGTTCTCCCCACGAGCAACTGTAATCCATGCCCTCCGGATGATCCACACTATACAACGCTTGGTCATGCGGGACGCCGCTAAAATAACGCTCTCTGATTATCTGGCATTTCTGCGGCTTTAGGGGCTTCAACGGATGCCCTTTGCGATATTGCCCTCGGGGGTCGACCGGGGGGTATTGCACTCCTTCGGGGGGGTCGACGGGGGGATATTGCACTCCTTCGGGGGGGTCGACCGGGGGGCACTATATTGCACTCCTTCGGGGGGTCGACGGGGGGATATTGCAACGGGGGGGGGGGGGTTTGCCCGCCTTCGGCAATAGATGGTCCTGCCCACGGGACAATGGGCAGACTGATGTTTCCGAAAATCCAGTCTTGCGTGACTTGACTCTGGGAGAGGGGTTGGGGTTCCGAATCCAATCGTAAAGAGAAGGAGGGCGCACTGTAATAATCCCACGGCGCTTGAGCCTGGCCCATGGTGCTTGGCGGTCCCCAATCACCAGCCATCTCTGGTACAGAGGGAAAACCATATCCCTGGCTCACTCCCGAAGTCTGTCCCGAGGGATCGGTGCATCCCTCGGGAACAAACGGCCGCTGCCACCCCGGATAACCCATTCCCGGGTTTGGCTGTCCCGATGCTTGCCGCAAAAAATTCCCGCAGCCAACCGCCAACGCTTCAGCCTGTTGGCGAAGCTCCTCGCCCATGGCATCCACCAAATCCTTCCGCTCGCTCAACTTCTGGAAGAAGGCGAACGAGGCATTAACCTACATCCAGAGAGATAATAAATAAGTAACTTCGTACACACTTAGAATGATCAAGTTCAATTAGAAGCACTGGTTGGGCAACTTACCAGATTGTATGCCATGTGCTCATCGATCTGACCCCTAGGGTGGTACTTCTCCCCGCGTTCAAACCTTACTGGAGCTACTCTCCTCCGGGTGATGCGGTAGTACCACTCGTTGTACTGTTCGATACTGATGACGGGGTCAGGCTCCGACACAATGGCCGCCAGCGTGTCCTGCCAAGAATTCCAGACCTCAATTTCACGCGCGCACAACTCGTGCGCATTCGCCCTGCCAAACAGTCCGACACCCGGTGGGTTCCTGTTAAGCCTCATATCTGGCGCGCCGGCTGGCAACCCCTGCAGGCAGTCAAAATGGCGCATAGCGCGATCCGGCAGCTGCCACTCTGCGACCTCGAAGTGGATCAGGGGTGTGCGTTGCAACCCGGAGAGCGTGAAGACGAACGACTCTCCCACCCGTCGCGCCAAACGTTTGTACGGTGCCCATCGCATCTGGCCAGGAGATAACGAGTCGAGCTCCCCCCGATAGTATGAAATGTTGTGATGGGGATCGTCTCTCCTCTCGTAGTGGGTTTCCTTCCGGCTGTACTCCCAGGCGCACAACCGAGGCCACACATTATCTGTTCCGTCCCTACGCCTGGGTGCGCCGGTAGCAAGGTGTTCATAAGACCACACCTGAGAGCAAAGACATTGAAAAAAGTATCGTCAACATTTATTGTCCATTCAACAACAAAAAAAACAACAAAGAGCACGTAATGAAGAATTGTATGATATACCTGCAATAGCGAGAGACATGCACATATCGCTTTGGAGTCGGGCCTCGTTGCCTTGTGCAATGCTCGGTACAGGTATGCAAGAGTTGCTGCACCCCAGGCATAATCCCCAACCTCAGCCAGGTTACGCAAAAACGGTATATATTTGACGCTGACCGTGTTCTTCGACGTCGTTGGGAATAATATTGCCCCCATCACCCACAAGAGGAAGGCTTGTGTGTACAGCACAAGGTCATGGCCCGTATAGTTTTCCGGCAAAACCCCGTAGGTATCTACCAACCACTTCAACTTGATACCACCACTGCTAAATCCATCCTGGGGTACCGAAGTAAAGAAGTCCCTAGCGGTCCTCTTATTCGTTGCTTCGGACGGATGAGCTATTACCGGCCGCCCCGTCACCGGTAACCCTAAGATGAACCCTACATCTTCTAGGGTAATTGTCATCTCTCCGAGAGGGAAGTGAAACGTATTCGTTTCACTTCTCCACCTTTCAACAAGGGCACCTATTAAGTGCCGGTCAAGTTGTTGAAAGATCTGCCCATGCGTGAAAATCCCAAACCCAATCCCACGCAGTAATCTTTTCTGGGTTCTGTTCAATTTCCAGGCGTTGAAATTATCGCTTACTTCTACCGTGTTGACAAGTGCTCTTTCCTACGAATTAATAAATATTATTTAAGCAAAATAAACACTATACAACGTTCGCAACTGAAATACGTAAGCAAAATAAACGATATAAACGATAAAATAAGTATCTTACTCCACCATCCCATATGAGCGTACTGATATGGGATGCTTGGTCGTATAATACGGACGAATCTTCTGGTCCAGGGTTGAAATCCATTTTTTGCAACTGAAATAATGGAAAGAGGGCAAGGTTGGAAGCGTAAACATTCCCAAACATACAACGCTAGCATATTCAGCGCTAGCATGTGATCAGATAATACGCAATACACATATATAATATATATGTATATACATTGACAAACGCTAGCATAGTGCCTATCTACTTGCCAACGCCGCAAGATGAACTCTAGATTATGAACAAAGTAAGGATTAGTTTGTGAACTTACGTGATTGATGAGACGATTAAAGGATTTCTTGCAAAGAAATTGCGCCGATCTACTTGCCAACGCCGCTGGTTTGATCGTGAGAAGAAGGAATAGTTTGATTGTGAGAAGAAGGAATAGTTTGATTGTGAGAAGAAGGAATGAATAGAAGTTTAGAAGTATTCGAATGCTTGCCAACGTCCGCTACACTGTGTTGCGGACGCTGGGATAACGACAAAGTAACAGACGTGCATCGACTGATGTGACAACTGTCAGGGGGAAGTGGGTGGTTTGACGGACACAGTCGTCCGCTAGACAGTGTAGCGGACTACTTTTTGTTGGCCCAAGAATGTCGTCCGCTAGACTGTGTAGCGGACGGGGGAGCGAGGGCAAGATGGTAAAAAGATCCGTCCGCGAGACTGTGTAGCGGACGACTGACAGCGCCGCAAAAAAAGTGATCTGGACCGTCCATCCCTTCGGGATGGACGGCCAGATCGCGCTGGCAAGATATCCTATTTTGCCTACGCTGTCAAGGGATCAGCTCCCATATATATATATATATATATATATATATATATAGGGAGGTGATCCATTGCTAGCTCTAGCAACTGAACCCAAGTAACCAGCGTGATCTGGTCGACCGATCGCGAGCGTAGACGGTCATTTTTTTCTCCGTCCGCTACATAATATAGCGGACGGCCAGATCTCGTCCGTTACATAATGTAGTGGATGGTCAGATCGCGCTGGCAACTTGCCAGCGCTAGTAATGGATCAGCTCAACTACTTATATATATATATATATATATGTGTGTGTGTGTGTGTGTGTGTGTGTGTGTGTGTTCAGGTAATCCTAGCCATGATGCGCATGAGCAAATTGTGTCTAAAAGCCCTAATAACGCCAATCTTCGTTGTCCCGTACGTGGGGTGCACGTGTGGTCCACCGCACATGTTTAATTTAAGCCCATATTCGTGCACACTTTATGTTACTTAGAAAAATGTAACATGTCACTTGTCCGCTTACATAACCACAACCTTTTCATTTTCCAAACGATGTCCGGAATTCACATTGTGACCCTGTACGTGGATTTTTTTTATTTTTATAAACTTTAAGATCTTAGATCTCCTTAGCCAATTGACAAGAATGCATGATTCTTTTTGGACATTAGACTTCACAATGCACGCTATAGGATTCAACATCCCAATATTTGAAAATTTCCAACAACTTTTCCAATTTACCGAATTTGGAAATTTCACATATTTAATTTTTAGAAACTGCACATCTTTCTATCCTTTGGCAAGTCTTACTAAGGTAAGAAGCCTCTTTCGATTTAAACCTTCACTATATAGCAATAAAGTCAATCAGAATTTAAAATAGCTTTAGTCTTGAATTAAGAATCCATGGTGATTAACTATGTACTTGGTTGCTCTGAAGCTTATCCACCGATCCTCATCATCCTCGGCCATGTTGCCTTCGAATATCGTCGCAACGAGATCCTCGTTGGCCATGTTGGCTTGATACCTTTTTTTTTGCCTCTTATAGACTCGACAATCTTTCTTAAAGTGTCCGAAGTTATTACACTTCCAACAAGCCTTTTTAGGCTTATTTTTTACCTTGTTTGAGGCAGAATTTGGACCATCAAACTTATTCTTTGGACACTAGAAGAAGCACTATCTATAATAAGAGCCTTGGGGGATTTACGGTCCTCCAATAGCCTATCTAGATTGCGAGAATTCCTTTCAACCTAGATTTACTTGGCCAATTTTTGCATAATCATTGCATCCTTCTTCCATTTGTTATAACTTCTTTCAAAATCCTTTCCAAATAAAAGCCAATTTAGAAATAATATAGATACTTGGAAAGACTCACCAGGAGAGTGGCCCTAGAGTATCGGTTGCAACTCATGAACATTCGGAACAACATACTTGCTATTTAACATGTGAAAATCAAACAACTTACTAAAGATAGGTTTTTTTCTATTCCCGGCATTTTTGTTAGGTATTTGCTGTCGAGATTGTCCCACAATCCTTTGCCACATTGTAATTAACCCTAAATAGAAAACCTCAAGGGTAATCTTGTCACATCAATTTTTTTGTCAGTGACACGGAGCTTAATGTGATTTATGATACTACGTAG